>CM077285.1:66997470-67377470 GCA_039654925.1 Anguilla pacifica | reverse complement strand
CGAGAAGGAAAGCTGTGGCGCCTTTGACCTGGACGTCACAGTCAAGGAATCGCAAGACAGTAGGCTGCACTTACACCCACCAATAGGCCCTCTCCAAATACCAAACCATCAGTATTTAATAACGAACACTGGATACTGGACATTTTTCACATCTTTCCAATGATGTAACTGGCAATACAATAGATTGGCATACAGGTTTCACCTTGGTTGCGCCACACTAACTGCTGTATACAAGGCATTATATAAAGTTCGAATACAATAGGAGGCAATTTCTTAAGTCTCAGAGTGCCTATTTTTTTTTAAGCAATTATACATTTTTATGTTATTGGCTATGCATATAATTTACAGAATAACAGAATTTATTCATACAATACATACAATATTACATTTACATACATGTGAGAGTACAGGAAGTACTTCTTTTTGTTACAGCTATAGTCGGTGAAAATCCTGTTCAAAACTAATTATATTTCTGTGATGTGTTTACATGGCGGGTATATGGAATTTATGAGGCATATGATTTTAGTGCAGAAAATGAAAAGTAATTTTGGAAATCAAAAATATATAAAAATTATATGAATTATTGTGTCATGTGGTTGTACATATGCATTGTTGGCCTAATTTTGCAGATGGGTTTTCCAAGTTTAAGACACGAAAACAAACAATAATGTTGAAAATGCATGTGTATACATGCCATAAATGCATTTATGAAGTCAACTGCTCTGTTTTTTTTTTTTTTTGTTCAAGGAAAGACCTCAGAGGACACAGAAGGGTCATACAGGCTGAACATCAACGTGAGGTGAGGACAGAGAATGACTCCAAGCAATGTGGATTATGAGCTGCTTACAGCCAACTTTACACAAGCAATACGAGGCAGCAAAGGACACTGAGTGGAGAGTGGAGAGTGGAGAGAAAAGTCTTCGTCTGAACATTTTCTGGGTCAAGAGGACTGAGCGCTGCCTTTTGCATTCGACAGTAGTTTGAGGGGTGATGGTGTAACTTTTATGCTCTTACAGTACTTATTTAAGCACAGCCGCAAGCTGCGAAGATTTTACTGTGCTCAACTACAGGAGTGAACCAGCATAGTAAGGTAATTGGTTGGAACAAAAACCAGCACGCAAGACCGGCCCTCCAGGACCGGAGTTGTGCACCCCTGCCTTTATATAATCCTATCCCCCCCACCACCCTCTATATGCTCAACAGGTCTCGGCAACAGTCTGAGGTCAGAATGGTTGTCCTGGACATCACCCTCCCCACCGGCTTTGTCCCTGACAATAAGGACCTAGAGATGGTAAGATATTTATTGGCTATTTTTGCAATGCAATGTGGGAGTTATCTGGTAAACATTTTCAGCAAAAAAAAAGGGCACTCTGAACCCCTGTGCCACAGTTGTGTTGTGAGTTGTGACTAGTGCTCACTGCTCTCTTATCTGTGCTTCTCCTAGCTGGCTAACTCTGTGGATCGCTACATAAACAACTTTGAGATTGTGGACGGGCTGAGTGACAGAGGATCGCTTATCATTCACCTGTTCAAGGTAAACATGAGTGAGCCTGACCGACAGGAAATGTGTGCTGCTTGCTCTTAGTGGACTCCCGCTCAACACTGACTGGAAATGCACGCTGCGCTTCATAAACCTTGTCTAAACACTGCGTGTGGGAATACGTAATGTTTTCTTACTTAGTGAGTCCAACCTTGAACTTAGTCCTGTGATTATTCATTACAGTGAGTGCACAGTTCTAAGTAGAGTTAAGGTCCTCTGTGTACAGATACGATCCTCTGATATGTTGCAGTAGTGATGTAAAATGTTCTGATGCTTAAAATATATATTTTTGGTCAATCTGAAAGAACTGATTGAGGGAGATCAGCTGTACTAATGCTGTACCTTCCCAGGTGTCAAACACAGAGACGGAGAGCATCTCCTTCCGGCTGCTGCAGAAGTTCAAAGTGAGGCTGATTCAGCCGTCCTCAGTCACTGTATATGAGTATTACAACCCAGGTAAAGTTACAGTTCACTCCCCGTGCAGTGGTCAAAGCAGCGCTCACTTACCTGGCTCATTAGGGGTCATATCACGGTGTATGTTAGTACTGTGGTCTTACTGGAGTGTTTGTGTTATTCTGGAGTTTATGGTTGATCGTATGGTCAGTCACCCGGCATCCTTTCCATTGACTTGCTAATAATTTCAAGGGTTATTTTTTTGTCTGTGTAAACTTTTTATGAACAATTTTTTTGAACGTTGAATGTGCCATATTGTATTTGTTAAGATGAAAATTGAATTCATTTAAAGTTAAGGACGAGTGGTGATTGAGCCCACGCCCATGTGTGTGGTGAGTGGCCTGTATGCGGTATCCATGGTAACGGCAGTGTTGTACTGGACTCTCCACTCAGACCACCGCTGCAGTAAGTTCTACAACCCAGTGGCAGAGGAGGCGGAGCTGCAGAGGATCTGCAGCAATGACACCTGTCACTGTGCTGAGGGTGGGTGGGGCTGTGTGCGTGTGCATGTGTGTAGGTGTACGTGCGCGTGTGCTTGTGCTTGTGTGTGTGTGTAAGTGTACGTGCACATGTGCGTGTTTGTGTGTTGTTTGTCTGCTTGCATGTGTCTGCCTGTGTGTGTGTGTGTGTGTGTGTGTGAGTGATTTCTGTATTACATTTACAATTTAATTGCTCAGAGTGTAAGAGATCACATCTTAAAGTAAAATGAGTCCATTCTAATACTCTTCTTTCACAGTGCTGTTACACAGTATAGATATACTGGCTGGGGTCCGAGGTGGTCGGCCACAGTGAGCCTTTCTGTGTTTCTCCCCCTCTCACCACCCCTCTTTCACAGGGAACTGTGCCGTCGCTAAGCGATGGGGCAAGCCTGTGGACGACTTCACGCGTGAGGACGTGGCCTGCTCCGGAATCCATCACGGTATGCCACGGGAGACCCCGGCTTCCGCTCAGCAGCGGAACGCGGACATCCAAAAATATAACGGAGATATCCGAGAATCTTGTACTTCTGGTGTTCTGGCGACGACGAGAGATAACTCGCAAACTGCGTTCAGTGCTTCCAGACACGATTAATGGAGTTTAATGACGTTGAGCACACTGTTTTGAGTGCCTTTTTTCATCAGCATGACTTTATGGCTGCTCTTAGTGCATTATTACGCAATAATCCCCTTTCCTTTCAAAAACATTCAGATTGGCATAATATTGCAGTGGGACCATGTTTTTTTTTTTGGTTTTATCATGGTTATTGTCTCTGTTTTACAGTGTACAAAGTGAACGTCTCAAAAGTCAGCAGGAGCCAGTATGACAGATATGAAATGGAAATCTTATTGGTCATAAAGGAAGGTACAGTATGCTAGTCTTCCGCCATTGGTCAAATCCTGTCTTTAAAAGGCTGTTGAGGGCAAAACTGTGCGAGTCTCTGGAATTGTTTCAGATCCACCTGTAACAGTGTGGCATTAAGGAAACAGAGCCACTCTGAAGAAGGTGAAACTGCATTGAAGCAACAACATGATTTTTGTGAATCCTTGAAGATGATGAAATACTGTCTTTGGAAAATACATTAGGTGCCAGTCCTGTATGCCGTAGTTTTCTTTGTCTATCTCAGCCATTAGCCGTTGTGTTGTACCGATCGTTCTGCCCCCCCAGGAAAGGACGAAGGCGTCCGAGCGTCTGACAGAAGGATCTTTATCTCACACTCGGGTTGCCGTGAGGGACTGGACCTCCAGGAGGGAAAGGAGTACCTCATTATGGGCCCTCCTGCGGATATCTGGCATCAGGACAGCTCCACCAACAGGTGAACGGAGAGGCGACGGACTCGGGGGTAGATGAGGGGGTTTGAACTGCACTGCGTGTCCACCAGTGCGTTTGTCACAGTGCTTACCCAGGAGAGCAGAGCTGTTAGCGCTAACAGCTCTGAGGCCGCTAGTGTGAATGTCTTTTGTCCTGTGCAGGACTTGCGACTCACATCTACGGTGGCACCGATTGGGTTGTAGCTTTACTTATCCTCACCTCTGGTGGTCCTATAGCTATATTAAATACAGCTTCTGTAAGTCATTTTAGGCAAAAGCATCTGCTAAATCATAAATTGCAATTTTACTTACAAGACCTGCAAACATCCACAGACTCTTGGGAGGGGGCTGTGGGTGGTTTGATAATTATTCTGTAGAACAGCAACATGATCTCATGTTTGGCACTTTGAAATGAGCATTAAAGGAATGCCTGTTTGAGTGTAGCTACATCCTGTCTGTTTTTGTAGAGAACCTCATGACATGAGGAAGGGTCTGATATCCAGTTGTATAAATGTTTGAATTCCAGCGGCAAAGGTGTAGGAGAGTGGGGGATGTAATCACAGCTTCACTATTATACCGTTTTTACCGATTGATTGATTTGATTGATTGATTAATTGCTGCTAGGTTCCAGTCTTATCAGCCGTCCAGAACAGAACCGGGCTGAGATGGGTTCAAGTAGAGAGGTGTCAGTTTGACCACTGTTCTGTCTGACAGATTGCGCTTCCTCTCTTAGATACACCTACACCCTTGGGAAGAAGAGCTGGGTGGAGCAATGGCCAACAGAGGCCGAATGCAAGAGTGACTCAGGGCTTGCCAAACGGTGCACCCAGCTGGCGATGTTGACCTCTGACCTTATGGAGAAGGGCTGCCTGTCCTGAGTAACTGTGCTGCTTTGCCAAAATCAGAGCCACGCCCATGGATTTATGGGACCCTGCCGTACCGCAGACTCTTGTGTACCGCTGCACAATGGAAATATATTCCCACATATTGAAAAATATACCATAATACACTGACTAATGAACTTGTTTTTTTTGGCCCTCCAAATATATTTTCCAGTACATGCTAATGTATTGCCATGCTTGCTTAAGAATACGTTATTGGTTAGTTTTTTATATACATCCCACTGAGACAAAGTTGGCTATAATTAATATGTTTTTCAATATTTTCATATATTTCAATACATTTCTTAATGTGAAAAAGCAATTTATTTCAATAGTTTCTTCTCAAATAGTATTTTTACAAACAAGTTAGTTTTATGTGTTGAAGTCCATGTGCAGTTGAAGTCAATGTGCAGTCTGTCATCATCACAAAAATGAAAAATGAAAAATAGCAAAGTAGTAGCTCTCCATATGTGGAAAGAATGTTCTAATAAAGGTGGAGAGAAGGGTGGAGGTGACTCAGCTGCTGTTCTGCATCTCTGCTCTCAGTCAAACTGAGGTCCTATTTGGTCATGTTAATTCCACATTAAATTGTTGTAGGAGTAACATTATTCAACTGAACGAATGAAAATGAAGATATTGTTGGTATAAAGGACCATTTGGTTTTTTATTGTTGTTTCAACAGTTTTGTTTTTCCCAGATGGATACACACATATGACACTGAATTCGTTAAACCAAACAGAACATTATTACACTTTTTTATTTTATTTATTTATTTATTTATTTTTTTACAGTTAGGGTTAGGGTTAGGGTTAATCTAATTGCTGCAGTATCCTCAGTCTGTGTGGTTTGACCACCTCAGATTTGGCATTCGTTCACCAAGGGCAGCGACGACTGTCTCTATTATTGTACATCTGTGCAGCTTAGCTGGGGACCTGCAATGAACTATGGGATCTTGAGGCAAGGGAAACAAAATGGTGGTGCATGCTCTCTTTCAGGGTAATGTTTCAAAGAAAGGAGCATCTTGCTGACATGAAAATTTGCTTGACTAACATGGGGCCCACACAGAAATAGACTATTGCTTTAGGAATTGCAAAGATAATGAAAGGTTTCTCAGAGATTCCATGCCAATACGCATATTTATTATTACGGTTGTATAAAAAGGAAAAACCCACTGAGACCATGGTCGCCTTTTTTCAATACAATACAGTAATACAGCATTGAAAGGAACGATACAATATTACTTGTATTACTTGTGTCAGTGTGATGATATTCTGGCTCTGCACTTGATTTGGGGGTAAATTCAGCCGAGGTCAAGCGTATTGATGGAGATTTCGCACAGAAACATTATAAGTGACGTAAAACCGCTTGTGTAAGATAAAGTCACCAAGCCCCAAAAATATACCATATCATCATTTAATGTCTGTAGCCAGATTCGTCATAAGTAATCCTGATTAGTTTATTTTTAAATAAGACAAAATGACAAATTAAGGTTGCAATTGAACTAAAAAGCAGAGCTAGACAAATTGGAGAAGAGCTACTAATTAAAAAGCAAGCATTAAACAACAACAACAAAGGTACAACTGAATAATTTCTTAGTACCAGTTGGTTTGAAAAACATGAAGTATTTTCCCATTAAAAATATCACTACCACAGGATATGTGATCTTCTTGTTATTTCATCTGTAAAAAGAAGCATATTAAAGTCAGAAATTACACAATGACACCATCGTTCTACTACTACTACTACTAATAGTCATAATAATAACAGTGATTATTATTATTATTATTTTATTATTATTATTATTATTATTATTATTATTTCGTAAAAGTAAAACAAAAAGCACACAACTAAAAATAACTCTCGGACTGTAATTGCACATGCTGCCTGAATCATGATTTTCTTTAATGCAGAGAAGCAAATGAACGGGTCACCGTTGTCTTTATGAGCAGTTGGAATGGCCTCATCCTTACCAGTGCTAATGTCACAGTGATGCTGTAGAATAGAGCGATGACGAACATGCTGAGGAAGGCATAGACAGTGTTCCACAGTTCCTCAGGGCTGTCAGCTGACAATGGCTCCTGTGTGTTTTCATTGAAGTACTCGTTCTCTGCGCTGATGTCTTCAGGAGAGGAAACAAGGAAGACGCACTAGTACTGAGTGATCAGTCAGCGAGGGAAGCTAATATGATCCATGTAGGTTATTGATAATGTAAAACGAGGCTGACTGTATATCTACATTTTAGCGGATGCGCTTACTCATTTTTCTTTTAAAATTTTTTTTTTTTTTTACACGTCATGCGTTTCTGTACGTGGATGTTCACTGAATCAATTCAGCTTGTGTAGAAGGACACCTTTTCCCACCTGTCAATCAAACTCTGCGTTGCAAACCCAAGTTCCTGACCATTGTGTTACCCTGTTGCCATATATCCAAGGTCTAATGAGAGAGACCTCTCTCTCAACCTGCAACCTAATCATCCCCCAATTTAATTGGCTGAAAATTTCTCTCTCCCACTCCACCTCAGCTGATGTGTGGTGAGTGTCTGGAGCAAAATGGCTGCCGTGCATCACCCATGTGGGTGCTACACATTGGTGGTGGTTGAGGCATTTCCCACTCATCACTGTGAAGCTCTATGAGTTGGCTGGTGTGAAAAGCACTTTATAAATACAAGGAATGCATTAATTAATCAATCAGTTGAGTGATTGATTGATCAATCAATCACCCCAAATTCCCCTTATACCCTCTTCACCTTGATACCCTCCTCACCTTGGGCTTACTTGTGAAAAATAAAAAAAACATATTTCAAAAACTGAATATCAAGAACTGGTGAGCGTACCTGGCTGGCTCATACTGATTGACAGATTCTTCGTGACGTGGGCCACCCTACAGGTGTACCTGGCCCCAGGTTGCCAGGAAACCTGC
Organism: Anguilla pacifica; assembly: GCA_039654925.1. Lineage (NCBI taxonomy): Eukaryota > Metazoa > Chordata > Actinopteri > Anguilliformes > Anguillidae > Anguilla > Anguilla pacifica. Next base: position 67,369,890 of record CM077285.1, on the reverse strand, counting down.
AGGTAGCTCCAGATGGTGAACTTCCCATCAGCCCCTCTGGACACATCGCTGGTGTTGTACTCCAGCAGCTCCTCCCTGCTGTTCAGGACCCAGGTGACATTGATGGCGGCTGGACTGAACCCGTGGACCAGGCAGATCAGTCCCCTGGCGAACTGCAGCAACACGGCGTGGGGCGGGGTGAGGGTCACCGAGGCTGGGGGGTACAAAATGCTTTGTTACAGGGAGCGGTAGTTCACCCGCCCAGAATTCGGCACTGAATTCACTTGGGACCATTGCACTGTGTGCCGAATCTTCTTCCTTTTTGGAGGGAGGGGCTCCAGCCATCTAGACAAGGCTACCCCAAATTTTTCTTCCCTCACTTAAATGGTCAGACTCCGGGGCTTATGTGTCCTGCCCAATATGCTACAGGGTACATAAGTACAGGGTTATTGTTGTCTCATATATCATAAAAAAAATAATATGAATCTTACACAAATAAAATGAGATTCACAAATTGTTTATTTTTCTTACTAACAAAATAATCGGTTCACAAATATGTTTTTGCACTGACCAACAAAATTTCCCCCAAATCAGACCTGTGATAATATATCTTAATTGACTGGGTTTTTTTTTTTTGGGGGGGGGGGGGGGGGGGTTTGCCTATCTATGGCCGTTCATTTGAATGTGCATTTACACATCACCTGGTGTGGAATCATTTCCATTTATTGGTGGATTTTTGATACAAATCAGATATGATAATTAATTCGAAGACAAAATCATATTTTAAGACATCCTTTCACTAACACCTACATTAGTCTCACTGATGAAATACATACACACACGCACACACACACACACACACACACACAAAATAAGTAGATGATCTCCATACCGAACACATTAGATATGGTGTGGTTCACTGGCGTCTCTGATGAGTCATGCGTGACCACACAGGAGTACCCTCCCATCGCCCGCTCAGACCCCGGCACCAGCAGCCAGCTGTGCGTGACGTAGCCGTTGCTCCCGACGACCTGGAGCGGCGGGCTGCTGGAGTAACGGGACGCCGGGAGCCGCTCCCCATTCAGCTCCCAGTGTACATCCGCTTGGGAGGGCGAGAGATCGGACGCCACGCACAGGAGGCTGGCATTGCTGGACTCCGCCAGCTCTGCGTCAGACGGGGCCAGGACCTTGACTGTGGGTGGCCTGGTATCTGGGGCCAAAAGTGAATGATAACGACAACAACAACACAGAAATCAGTTTTGTTTGTGTGTGTGTGTGAGTGTATGCATGCGTGTGTGTGTGTTTAAAAACAAGACCTGAACTAACTCATTACTCAACAAATTTTTTTTGATGAAAACAGCATTTTTTCAATGACATTTTTTTATTTGTATTTTACCTAGATCATGTAAAAATAATGATCATGTGATGTTTCAGATGATAAAATCTAGTCCTGGAAACCTGCCAGGTGGCATTCTATTTTCCCTTAAAGTCAGTAACTATGTTAGGCCCAAGAAGATGGGGTGAGGTCATAGGGCCCAGGGGTAGCATACATACAAAGAAGAATACTGGCCCAAGATTTGAGCCTTGAGGTACACCACCCTATCACTGAAGTTAAGAAGGTAAAATTACCAAGTGATACAAAGAATTTCTTTGTTTGATAAACAGAACCAGCAATCCTAGAAATACCAACCCACAGTCTTAATCTACTGATCAGAATAGCATGATCAATAGTGTCAACGGCCAGAGTAGGGTCAAGCAGTACCAGAACAGAACTCTCTCCTGAATCCGCAACCATCAATAGATCAATAAATCGTTAGTAGTCCTGAGAAAGAATATGCTCAGGAATGCTAATTTGTCATTGGCCTTTTTAAATGGTGTGATGGAGGCCGACTGTAGGGGAGAAACTCACATTTAGCTTTCACCAGATGCCTCTCTAAGGGCTTGTCAGAGCACAAGTGCCTGGCCTCGCAGGTGATTCGAGAGCCTGCGCGCCAGTCGCTCCTCTTGGCGTCAAGCGTGCTGCGTACGGTCTCCGTTCCGTTGTCATTCCTGCTCGGCGGCTCCGTCTTGTCTCCCTCCTGAGGGCGCATCCCGTTCACCTTCCAGGTGATGGTGAAGAAGCTTGTGTCAAAGCCGACCAGCAGACAGACGAAAGGAAGGCCTTGTTTCCGCGTGTCCCGGAGCGGGGGGCCAGTCAGGAACAGCTCTGCTGTCTGAGAGGAGGGCGGAGTCACTGAAAGAGCGAGAGGAAGAGACCACAGACCAGATCAGAAAATTATTGGGGTTGAAAGTAAAGTTTGAGGAAGAGCATGGTCAAGTAATTCCTAAATTATGTCATCTAGAAGGTGATCAGTAGACATGACATCATGGGAAGTCATGGGAATAAAATCTCCCAATATCCCCAAATCTAGCAATGTTCTGAATAAAACCCATATGTCTACATTATTTTTTGAACATCCATGCTTTTATATTATACAGGTTCACAGGCTAATTTGAAGACTTTCTTGACAAAAAGTTCACATAACAAAAGTAGGCAAGTGTGCAGGAAACAACTTATTCCGACACAACAGATTTGGAAAAATCTAACAAAATTTGCTGACCTGAAAGTCAAAAGAACCCCCCACCGCCCACCCCACCCCACCCCCCTGTCTCACATACGTGTGCATATGCTGACGTTCTTGGAGATTGGTTTGACCAGAGCCTGGTCCTCAACCACACAGGTGAGGAGGACACCTTTGATCCACTCCTGCTGTGGCACCTCTATCTCAGTTGCCACTACGGTGTGTCCATCCTTTGCTGTCACAGTCCTGCTGGCTGCTGCTGGCTTTTCCACTGATTCCAACTGCCATCTGACTTGAGGGTTAAATCCAGAGGCCAGACAGAGACCTTTTTGGACCTTCCTTCCTGGTCTCTGTGGGCCTTGCTGCAGGTAAAGCTCCACAGATGTTTCACCTACAAGAAGCATTATGGTCAAGACTTCATCTGCATTCTCTCAGCTTTGGTGGCCTGTTTGAATATTGCATTTGTCTGAATGATTGAGATTTTAAAAAAATAAGTTGACAAGGGCAATGAATTGAGCAGCCTTTGTAATTTCAGTTACCCAGTTACCTGTTAAGTTCATGGTCTCCCTTACAGTGCCGAAACATTTGTGTTGGACTTCACATGTGAGTGACTTCATGGATTTCCATTTGTCCTTGGTCAAAGTTAAGTGGTGTTCAAATCCCTGAAGTCTGTTTTCGGAGTCTTTCAGTTCTTTATATTTGTTTGAATCTTCTTTCACAGTTTCGTCAAAGATCCAAAGAACTTTGCTTTTGTAGGCGGTAAACACTTTACAGGTGGCTGTGAAACCACCATGGCTTTCAGCACTCTCCAATTGCAGAGATGGCGGAGAAGTGGGATGAGCTGAAAATAAAAAATAGGGTTGAATGCAAAATGTGTATCACAATATACACTGAATGTTTCCTAATGTAGTTCTGCATCTGTACTAGATAGGTGCCATTTCACAATGCGATAACTTAAAAATGCTTACTGGTCCATTAATTATAAAAATACTGCATATGTTAACATCATAATGGTAAACCAAGCAGTTGTACCTATGTCATAAACGTAAAAACAACATACATGACAGGCATAGACAAGAATATTTCTCAAAATTGAATTCAATGTAAACCAATTACACCAACTGCCACTTACTTGAGCAAATGCTGGTGGAGAGTTCTTTTGAGCTTGTTTTTTGGGTAACTTTGCAAGTATACTCTGAGCCAGAAAGCCATTTCTCATTGTCAATGTCCACCTGGTTGGTTTGGCTGAACTTTTTATCATCGCCCACCATATTCCTCACAGTTTTAGAGCCTTGAAAAGGTATTTTGTCCTCTTCCCATTCTACTGAGATTTCTTTTGGGTAAAAGCCGGTCAGTGAGCAGACCAAAGTGACTGTTTTGGCTTCTGCTGGGCCACTCCTGAGCTGGTGGTACAGTTTCATACTGGGAAAAGTGGGCTTTAGAGCTGGAACAAGAAAAATAAAATAAGAGTGAGACTTCAACCCCAGCAAATGAATGACTTACCTACTTTTCATTTACTCATTTATACATGGCCACAACAGATAGGAACACTCAGCTTGAGTGTGTGTGTTTGTGTGTGTGTGTATACTTGCATTCCTGTGTGTGAGTGTGTGTGTATCTGTGTTTTTTGCATCAACAAAGAAATTTTATTTCCCAGTGGCACTGTTATGATAACTATTATTACTGTCAAGACTTTTTCAACAAGGCACTCTCTGTCTGCTTTGGTGGCCTGTTTGAATATTGCATTTGTTTGAATGATTATGAGATTTTTCTAAAATAAGCTGACAAGGGCAGTGAATTGAATGGCCTTTCTAATTTCAGTTACCCAGTTACCTGTTATGTTCATGGTCTCCTTTACAGTGCCGAAACATTTGTGTTGGACTTCACATGTGAGTGACTTCATGGATTTCCATTTGTCCTTGGTCAAAGTTAAGTGGTGTTCAAATCCCTGAAGTCTGTTTTCGGAGTCCTTCAGTTCTTTATATTTTGTTGAATCTTCTTTCACACTTTCGTCAAAGATCCAAAGAACTTTGCTTTTGTAGGTGGTAAACACTTTACAGGTGGCTGTGAAACCACCATGGCTTTCAGCACTCTCCAATTGCAGAGATGGTGGAGAAGTGGGATGAGCTGAAAATAAAAAATGGGGTTGAATGCAAAATGTGTATCACAATATACACTGAATGTTTCCTAATGTAGTTCTGCATCTGTACTAGATGGGTGCCATTTCACAATGCGATAACTTAAAAATGCTTACTGGTCCATTAATTATAAAAATACTGCATATGTTAACATCATAATGGTAAACCAAGCAGTTGTACCTATGTCATAAACGTAAAAACAACATACATGACAGGCATAGACAAGAATATTTCTCAAAATTGAATTCAATGTAAACCAATTACACCAACTGCCACTTACTTGAGCAAATGCTGGTGGAGAGTTCTTTTGAGCTTGTTTTTTGGGTAACTTTGCAAGTATACTCTGAGCCAGAAAGCCATTTCTCATTGTCAATGTCCACCTGGTTGGTTTGGCTGAACTTTTTATCATCGCTCACCATATTCCTCACAGTTTTAGAGCCTTGAAAAGGTTTTTTGTCCTCTTCCCATTCTACTGAGATTTCTTTTGGGTAATAGCCGGTCAGTGAGCAGACCAAAGTGACTGTTTTGGCTTCTGCTGGGTCACTCCTGAGCTGGTGGTACAGTTTCATACTGGGAAAAGTGGGCTTTAGAGCTGGAATAAGAAAAATAAAATAAGAGTGAGACTTTAACCCCAGCAAATGAATGACTTACCTACTTTTCATTTACTCATTTATACATGGCCACAACAGATAGGAACACTCAGCTTGAGTGTGTGTGTGTTTGTGTGTGTGTGTGTGTATACTTGCATTCCTGTGTGTGAGTGTGTGTGTATCTGTGTTTCTTGCACCAACACAGCAATTTTATTTCCCAGTGGCACTGTTATGATAACTATTATTACTGTCAAGACTTTTTCAACAAGGCACTCTCTGTCTGCTTTGGTGGCCTGTTTGAATATTACATTTGTCTGAATGATTATGAGATTTTTCTAAAATAAGCTGACAAGGGCAGTGAATTGAATGGCCTTTCTAATTTCAGTTACCCAGTTACCTGTTATGTTCATGGTCTCCTTTACAGTGCCGAAACATTTGTGTTGGACTTCACATGTGAGTGACTTCATGGATTTCCATTTGTCCTTGGTCAAAGTTAAGTGGTGTTCAAATCCCTGAAGTCTGTTTTCGGAGTCCTTCAGTTCTTTATATTTTGTTGAATCTTCTTTCACACTTTCGTCAAAGATCCAAAGAACTTTGCTTTTGTAGGCGGTAAACACTTTACAGGTGGCTGTGAAACCACCATGGCTTTCAGCACTCTCCAATTGCAGAGATGGTGGAGATGTGGAATGAGCTGAAAATAAAAAATGGGGTTGAATGCAAAATGTGTATCACAATATACACTGAATGTTTCCTAATGTAGTTCTGCATCTGTACTAGATAGGTGCCATTTCACAATGAGATAACTTAAAAATGCTTACTGGTCCATTAATTATAAAAATACTGCATATGTTGATGTCATAATGGTAAACCAAGCAGTTGTACCTATGTCATAAATGTAAAAACAACATACATGACAGGAATAGACAAGAATATTTCTCAAAATTGAAGTCAGTGTAAACCAATTACACCAACTGCCACTTACTTGAGCAAATGCTGGTGGAGAGTTCTTTTGAGTCAGTTTTTTGGGTAACTTTGCAAGTATACTCTGAGCCAGAAAGCCATTTTTCATTGTCAATGTCCACCTGGTTGATTTGGATGAACTTTTTATCATCGTCCTTCATATTCTTTGCAGGTTTAGAGCCTTGAAAAGGTTTTTTGTCCTCTTTCCATTCTACTGAGATTTCATCTGGGTAATAGCCGGTCAGTAAGCAGACCAAACTGACTGTTTTGGCTTCTGCTGGGTCACTCCTCATCTTGAGGAACAGTGACATATTGGGAATAATTGGCGGTTTAGCTGGAATCAAGAAAGAATTAAGAGTGAGACATTAACCCCAGAAAATGAATGAATTATATACATTTTATTTACTCATTTATACATGACCACAACAACTGATAAGAGCACTCAACTGTTTTCCACTGACAGTGTAATGATAAGTTCCTTTGCCTTTTATTTTGTAATTAAACTTTTCAAATACTCAGGTGACGATATGATTGTTGCCACAGAGAAATTCATACAGCATTATCAAGGAAATACTGTCAGAGAATCTAAATACTTTCTTTAGTATTTTTAAATTCATACAGACCAATTATTTGGACGTATTTACATATTTATGAATTTCTGTCCTTTAAGATATACGTTTATTTGAGTCAAGACTGATAATCAAATAGCGCCATCGTGTGGACACATAAGATTTTTAACATAGTGTTCTCAAATCTGTCCTCAAGATGGCACTAGTGTCTTTACTGGGCTACATATCACAAGCCCGCTCTGACTAGAATTGGCGCTGTTGTGGCATTTTTTCTGTAAACAAACCTCTAAAACACTCTGCTTAGGCTGAAGGGTTTGTTCAAATCAATGGAGCCAAATTCAACTCCAAAACATCTGTCTACAAAATATGTGTATATATAGTGCATATGTTTGTTGGGAACACTTGTTTCCTGCAAACGATGCAGTGACACATTTGTCTGCAACGCACAGGAAACACACACATGTAAAAACAGCCACACTTTGCAAACATCAGCTGAAAATTGTGCAAAGCAAGTATCAAGAATTTTCTTGAGAAATATAGGAATGACAGTACTACCTAAACTCCAGCTTTACGGAGCACTGATAAACAGAGTAGCCTTTTGTCTGTAAGGGGCCATTCTCTCATGTTTTTTGTGGGATTACTAGTTTCCTGTAAACTGAAATATGCCAGCCCTGCAATAGATTGGCGACCTGTCCAAAGTGTATTCTTGCCTCTTGCCCAATGCAAGCTGGGATAGGCTCCAGCACCCCGACCCTGACCAGAATAAGCTGGTAAAGATAATGGACGGATGGATAGATGAAATGCGACAGTTTTGTGTGCTGAGTTCATCAATAAGCCACGTAATTCATTACACTTATTTAACTGTTCATTCTCCATTGAATTAAAATGTGTTTCATGCATTTCTCTGAGATTATGATTTTGAACTGAAATTCTGATTATCTAAATATGACTATTTTAATACATTTTTGAGAAAAGTTTTTATTTCCAAGAAATTAAAGTATTGCAGATTGTTACTTATTTGCCTATTTAATTTTAATAAAAATAAATAAATAAATGATTTGCATATTTACATGTTTCAAATCTAAAAATGTTATATAGTTATTCTCTAATTTAGCTAAGACAAAAACACAAGGAATAGAAAAGTCTGTCACTGATCATCTGATTTATTACTAAGTGGCACCTTCAAGTTTATCATTGAGTGTTTGAAAATTAAGCTCTAAAGATAAGTCCAGAAAAATAATTAGAGCTGCTAAAAAGTGCACAGTAAAATTTCAAGATTAATTCAGCTCTGACAGAATACATTATGAGTCCAATCAGAACTATATTTAGTCGGTAAGCGTTGATTTAACACTGAACATTTTACTTTCTACCTGTTCAACGTTCAATTTCCAGATGTGTTTTTGCTGTAGAGTGTTATTGTTCTCGATTTTGCTCTTTTGTTTCTGATGAAGAAACACTTTAGGTTTCCCCTTCAGGTACGCATTAAAATATACAGTAAACTGACAGCATTTCTGAGGTTTTTTGGTCCTTAGACCAAAAAACAGTTCAGTTTGTGTATATCCTGAGCGTGAAGCTGTACTTGAGATTGCAGCAGCTTAAAAATAAAATAAAAGACCAATTTTCTGTAGCTTTCAAGATTGAAGATTTTTACCCCAAAAATAAAATGGCACTACGTTTTAAATAGCCTTTTTTCCAATCAATATGAAAACATCTTTAAACAAGCAAAATACATCTACAGCAATCAACAGACTGTTCATATAATACTCAGCAGCTTTGTATAATCTGCATATTTGATATCCATATATATTATATTTTATATTATCCACCTGAGTATAAATATTCACATTTCATTGTAAAGGATGGTGATCAATTATTAATATTCGCCTACATTTGATTTCAGCGATAAGGAACTTGTGATAAATGTCACCAAGGCATTGCGGTGAATCAAAATCTACAGATAATTACAAAAAATGTGTCTTCTTCTGACTTTAGCACAGGGTCCTACCTGTCACCTGTGCATAATGTCTTTGCTAACCACACTTTGTAACAAGGCTGATTATCAGTTGTGAGTGAGTGCTGGTACTTCTGGTTTAATTAGATTAAAAAATGCATTGCTCTTTTAATGATAGGTTTGGTTTGTATTTCGAAAGCACATCGGTGTAAACCTGTCATAAAAAAAGTCAGAGCAACAGTGGGTTGCGGGTAATGCAAATGTGCGACTTGCAAATGCGCGCAGAGAACGAGAAACGCAGCTGCCTGTGGAGCCTCGGTGAGTCGCAGGTGAGGAGTTTTTGCGGTTGAGTTTCGGTTCTGCTTGTACAATCTCGGGTGCTTTTTTGGGACCTGGGCGTTACTTAACGTTTCCGTCCTCAGAGCGATCCGCTTGCTGAAGCCTGACTGCCCACATGTACCGTCGTTTCCTCATTCTCGTTCACAGCTGTCAGAAATGTATTGTAACCCCCCCCCGCCTTAACTGGCTGAATAAATATAGTCAGTTAAAGATAATTATTACAAGAATGAATCTAAGCCCCCTAAATCCCGCCACCCTAAATACAATATCAGATGATTAATTATTTTTCATCTCTATCCAGCATACAGGCCGCCATGCAGTGGCTATTTTATACATGTGCTATGAAAGTATGTCTACATTGAGAAGCAATATGGACTGATGCAACACTGCACAAATGCTTCCTTGGATAACTCTAAAATTTTACTTGAGTTTGTTATACCTGTATTTTTTTTAATTTTTTTTTTTAGGTTTTCTCAACCGAAAAATAGCTGAAGCTACATATCGTTTTTCCAAAGTCACACATTTTATCTGGTGTAGCCTTGAGGTCACTGGTGTCAGTTTATGTACATATCTGCGTTGTACTAAATAGCCAAACCTATTTTTTTTTACTCCAGTTTGTTTGAGCTATATATTTTTTTGGTTTTCTTAATTAAAGATTTTTTGCTTTGTTTGTATGAACCAAATATTTTTCGGTTGAGAAAACCTTAAAAAAATGTAACAAACTCAAGTGAAATTTTAGAGCTGATTATCAGTTGTGAGTGAGTGCTGGTACTTCTGGTTTAATTAGATTAAAAAATGCATTGCTCTTTTAATGATAGGTTTGGTTTGTATTTCGAAACCACACCGGTGTAAACCTGTCATAAAAAAAGTTTTCTCAACCGAAAAATAGCTGAAGCTACATATGTTTTTTCCAAAGTCACAAATTTTATCTGGTGTAGCCTTGAGGTCACTGGTGTCAGTTTATGTACATATCTGCATTGTACTAAATAGCCACATCTGTATACATTGAAAAAATATTTCAGTAGATGAACCTAATTTTTTTTACTCCAGTTTGTTTGAGCTATATATTTTTTTGGTTTTCTTAATTAAAGATTTTTTGCTTTGTTTGTATGAACCAAATATTTTTCGGTTGAGAAAACCTAAAAAAAATGTAACAAACTCAAGTAAAATTTTAGAGTTATGCAAGGAAGCATTTGTGCAGTGCTGCATGAGTCTATATTGCTTCTCAATGTAGACATACTTTCATAGCACTATGACTATGACTATGAGGGGGTCTTCAAGAAAAGGATTAAAAACTCCCTCTTTTGTATGTTTATGCTCATACAAAAGAGGGAGTTTTTAACCCTTTTCTTGAAGATCCCGTCATAGTCATAGTCATTGACTCTATTTTGCGAGCTAGTCTATGCTTTTATTTTCTTGAATTTGCAACATAATTTTTGCAATTTGAGCACAGACAGTAGTGGGTTGGGAATCAGATTAGAATCGGACATGTTGTTTAGTCATCAGTTATAACCTTTTTAAATATCAATTAAAAAAAAAATATATATAATTATATTTACAAAACTATTCTTTTTTAAAAAACATTGCAACAATAACGAAAGGCCATGAATGAACCTTGTTAAAGAACTAGTTCCTCAGAAATGTAGGATAGGTTTACTTGTACATGTACTGTCGGTGATGTTTCAGTTGGTTTATTGTTTCACATTTTAGGTGCGACTGGTTATAATTCATTCTATGTCTCTCAATATGGACACCAAAATATGTTAATATTTTCCATGAGATCGCTTCAGGAAATAAACCAACTGATAGACAAACAACAAAAAAATGTATATCAGCTAAGACCTGAATATGAATAAATAACTTATCATTGAAATTCAGTGTGAGATATAATCAGTCCAATGGTCATGCTTCTGTAGTCACAGATGGAGCTTTCACTTCCCCACATCTCATTTGAATAAAGGCAAATTAAACCAAAATATAGTCATGAAATTATCATTACTCATTCGAAGCTACTTGAAACTACATGTGCGTGTAAGTGTGTGAGTGTGTGTGTGTGTGTGTGTGTATGCATTATATACACACATACATACAATCCTATTACTTCTGCACTCCAGAAGTAATGAAACAACTGGCTGTTCAGATGTTTCTTGGCCAGCTGTGTGAAATTTGCATTTGGAGTCTATTGCTGTTGTCTCTCAACATGAATTTTCAATGGCAGTAAAGCAGGCCATCATGAGATGGACAAATGAGAATAAAATGATCAGAGACATAGTTAAGACATTGGGTGTGTCAAAATATAACTGTTTGGTACATAGTTAAAATGCAAGAATTCACTTGCAAGCTCAGCAATAGCAAACAGCCCGGTAGAACACAGAAAGCCACAGTAGTGGATGACCAAAGAATGCTCTCAATTGTGAAGAAAAACTCCTTTTCAATTGTCAAAAAAGATCAAGAACACTCTCCACGTTGTTGACCTAGACATATCAAACATTAATATAAAGACTATATAACACTACCATAAACTCAAGGGGCTCACTGCAAAATACAATCCACTAGCAAGCCTCAAGAACAGAATACGCAGGTTACAGTTCACTAAAAAGTCCTCCTGTAGTTTTGTAGTTGAGAAAAAAGTTGAGAATGAATCAGTAGCATAGTGATGGTAACAGGAAAGTGTGGAGAAAAAAAGCAACTGGTCTTGATCCAAAACAATATATAAAATGATGTTATAAAACTTGGACATATTCAAAACACAAAACCAGGTCTTTTAGTCTTTTTGAAAAACGGACAAGTAACAAAGTAATGGAGACAACAAATGTGTAGAAGCAACAGGCCAACATGTTTTATTTGAAATGGGGGGGGGGGGGGGGGGGGGGGGGTGGTACAATTAAATATGTACAGAGTAACTTCACAGAAAATCATAATAAATTGTCTTTCGAATACACAGAGGTGTTGTTTCAATAGAAAAACATACTTGCATCTATAAGAGGTATTTGAGCAAGCAGAATCCACACACAAAAGCACACAAACATATTTCTTCTCATCTGTTCCTCATTTCACCTGTAATTAGAGAAAAGCATGTATGTAAGTACATGAAAAACAAGCATGTACTTTGTCACAAATCAATGAAAAATAGAAGCTGTTAACACTGAAGTCTTGCCTATTCCTCACAAAAAAATATTTAGTTACCTAAATACATTTCTTTGTTTTTCCAGTACTCATTTCAAGATAAATTACCATTGCCATCACGCCTACATTTCTGTGTTCAACTACACATACAAGAATATAGTTCCTAATTAGATTTGCTGTTAAAGTAAAAGAAGAAACGAAGATTGTGTCTGTTAAAATAAGACTATTTCACCTCATATTTAGCCTCATGTCTCTCAGCTCAACAATGTGTTTTGTTTTCCTTCATGTTTAAGATTAGTAAAATTACACGGGCCTATTAAATGTTATGCATATAAACTAACTTAAAAATCTAATATTGAAATATATTGTCATGTTTGGTGCAAGGAATCATGTCTTATTGCTTAGTGCTCTTTAACTTGGTTGAGAATTAAATTTAATCAATCAAGAATTTTATTTAGCATGCCCTGAGGCAACCGAATTTCAAATGACTAAATAAAATATCTGGTTTTTCTATGACCTCCAAAAATACACAACCGTTATTTTGTTTTGAGCCGAAAATCTTTGAAATTTCCAGGGGTGAAAAAAAAACTATCGCTGTCTTAAATTTGTTATTATTGTTATTATGTCCTGTGTAATTTCGATTTAACATTGCTGTAAGTCAGCCTCGGGGAAATATGTGAATGTAGCCCCTGATCTGAACTACATTTTAAAACATTTTTTTTAAGTGGAGCAAGGGCTCATGAAATGAACGCTATTTACCAGTTGTTGGGTTCGTGGAACCTTAAAACCTAATCAGGCTTTACTCTCCTCACTAGTCAAGACCACAGTCCGAGAAAAGTCATGTGACCGTGTGGATAACACGCTGATGATGAGCCTCTGTCCATCCCACACTCAGTTATCAATGTGGTTACCTTAATGGCAGTAGCTCCAATACCATAGAAGAGAGTGATGAGGAAGAGGAAGATGAAAGCAATGGCCGTGTTGGCTGCGCAATCATCCTCAACATCCATGGATTCGCAGCCCCAATGATCGAACAGCATACTCTGTTCTGAAAGAGGGAGGAGACAGTGTTACAGCATTTCTTTGTCTTCGTCCCAGGCTCATAGGGTATGTAGTAATTATTACATTACATTTACCAAAGGTCAGTGGAACAACTACAACGCACAGGTCCGATAAGGTACAATACTCATTATGTAACAGTTACCCATAGCCATGAACACATTAAGTCCAGTTCACACAGTAAACATAGGCTAGGTCAGAATATTATGGTGAGTAAAACTAGGACCAAGATAGCAAGCGACTCCAGGCTGAATCTCGCCTGATTCTGGCCCAAAGTCAACATAGATCGATCCGGTCCGGAGTCGCTTGCTATCTGGGGAGGCCTGGTGGCAAGCTACAAGATAACGATATAAGTGCAATATAAGCTCTGGATGGAGATATAAATGTAGCACGAAAGTGGTAGAGGAACAAGATATAAAGACACAAGTGATAAGAGCAATCCTAGATTGGTAGTGCCCCACAAAGTACTGAAAGTTAGTCCAGGTATAGTCTGAAGAGATATGTCTTCAGACGACGACGAAAGATGAGCAATGACAAAGTGGTTCGTAGAGGAATGGGGAGTTCACTCCACCACCGGGCAGCTAGGGTGGAGGAGCGCCATGGTTGGGACGAGCGAGAACCATTCACACGGCTAGCAGGGAGTTGTCGAGTTGGCGTGTTGGGTCGAATCATGTCCTGTATGTAGGCAAAGGCTGTCATGTTGGCTCCACTGTTGGCCAGGGTCACAACTTTGAACCTGTTTCTGGCAGCGATCAGTAGCCAGTGGAGTGACCTCAGCAGGGGAGTGACATGTTTTAAAAAGGTTGTCGTATTTTAGAATGTCTTCTTTTCTTCTTGTTAGCGTTTGCTAGTGCTAACTGCTTATTACGTAACACTGGGCTTCATTCACAAAACTTTTCGTAATTTCTTCTCACTTTTGTATTTCATAAAAGTTCCCTCCGAAAAAGCGACGTGGGAGTCATGAGACTTGCACAGACCTTCGATTTTCTGCGTATAGCTGGTGTATCAGAGGATGAATGCCAATTGTTCATAAATTGAATGTGTGTGTCTGTTCATGTTGTTTTGCATAAGGAAACACTAGCAATCCCATAAAATGTATGCCACCAACAGGGTTGTGTGGAAACATCATCCATTCATCGCGGTCTGCAAACATATCTGCCCCTCGTGTGCTTGGCCTCTAAAGACTCACACAGATTCTGATCTTATCAAAGAATAAATTCAGACAAGAAAAAAATGATGAATGCTGAAATGTTCATGGAAACATTTGGAAGTTCAGCTAACCATAAAACTTAATTGTGTGCATGCTTAGTGAAGTCTCATTAGGTGTCCTGATTATTTATTAAAAATCACTGCTTTCCTTTTTTTAATGACTGTGTGGCAGTTCAGACTATATCCTTCAGTTTTCGACCATGTTTCTGTTGACACCCAAATGTTTCTGGATTGTTATAGAAGGTGAGATGTTTCTCCGCAAGTATTTTCAATCCGCTAGGGTCCAGAAGGTCACGTTATTGCTCTTTGATCGGGCATATTGAAAGTGTTAGCTTAGAAGGAAAGAAGGGCCATTACTCATTTGATTCACACAGTTCTCCAGCTAAAAGATACTCTCATCCCCCCTGGGCCACATAATCAAGGCCTTAATCCATGTTGCAATTATTTACGGCTTTGAAGTTATGTCTCAGTTTTATGATATGGCTCAGTCTCCCTGCCTGTATTCTAACTATTAAAAGGAAATGCCTTTCTTTTTTGGTTCATGTGCTCAGAAATTAGGTATCAGACAATCCCACGGACTCACTGAGGTTGTCAATAAAAATGAATTTAATCTCCTACACAAAATAAATGCATTTTTGATGTCCAAGGTAACTTCAAAATGGCGGTTGGTGATGAAGAATAAGAAGGAAAAGTGAGCGTTATGCCATTGAGTTTGCCTTTTTCTCTAAGGTACTTTCAGATTCTTTTTTAAAATGCAAAAAAAATTAAGTAATAATAATACTAATAATAATAATAATAATAATAATATGTACTACTATAACTATATGTATTGTTGACTGATAAGAAAGTGTGTGATTTAGGGACCTTTGTAGAATGGACCTCTGAGTAGATTGCTATCTTGCATGAGTGTTGGAAAGCTCTTCAAATCATGACATGTATCAATTAAGCCGCAAAGATTTTCTCTCATGTAGTAGATTTCTTCAGCTTAGACAGTTTTAAACAGGTCTTTTTTCCACAGGGGAACCTGCTTCCTTATGAGGAACGGGGCTTGGGAGCTTTGTCCGGTGGCTTTGTAAAGAATGCCTCATCACACCATATTGCTAGGCCAGCTGCCAGTTCCCCTGGGGTCCTCCTTGCTCAACTTTCACACATATTCATGGGAAGACCAGCTCCGTAATCTCACTGTGTGGAGCATTCATGTGAAGTGACCCTGGCCTGTCTAAATAAAGTTTTCGTTTTTTGGTGGTTTCTATTGCCTTCTTGGCTTGCTTCTGAAAAACCTGTGGGTGAACCAGGGAGCAAACCTGTGCTGCTACTCGGGGTGACTTGACAAGAGTCGATAGAGGACAACACAAGTCCGAGACAGGACACAGACCCAGAGACACACGGACAGGGACACAGTGCTTTGCTAACCACGCAGCATGACAAAAGCATTTCCTGATTACCTCTCCTGCCCTATCTTTGTGTTACAGGCTTAATGAGAGTGAACCGCAAGGACACAACTGAACAAACAGACAGACAGCCTCAAAGATCCAACAAACTGTGTGCAAGTTTTAATCTTCATTAACACTATATTGTTTGAAATAATTAACTTCCCAAAGCACTGCCACACAATGACAGCACTGACTCTAAAACTTGCCTCCTATGCACAACCATCTGTGTTTAATTGATTTGGATTCCTTTATTTAAGCTGTCCTAAATGGTTATTTTTCCTTAAGCTATTTTTGTTGCGCTATCTTTTGCACAATTTGCACAATGTCAGACATTCTTTTTCTTATGTGAATAAATGACAGCAGTTCAATGTGCACATGACTAGCATAGCACATTCAAGGCTTTATCTAAAGTATCAATTTGCCATATTGTGAATTATAGCATGAGAGCTGAAGCTAGACTACAACTGTAAATGTGTCCTATTTGACAACCAATGCCACGCCTTTATCTCTCTGTAGGCTGACCTGGCCCAGGCTCAAGTGATAAATAAATAACAGTAATGATTAAGAGCTCTGAATTGCTTTCATGTTTCATCCTGAAATCAAAAGCTACATTCTTCCTTTTTTTCACTTTCTGCTGTCAATGGAGTTATCATGGCTCTGATCGCTGCAACCGCATATTTCCATTACCTTTGCCACCATCCCCAAATTAGAGCATGTACACCACACAGACTGCACAGACATGCCACTTTTATTTATTAATTTTTATTTTCATTTTGTTACTGCATTTTAAAAAACTTTAAAGAAAGAGGGGCACTCAGACAGGCAGGCAGACAGACAGACATACAGGCAGACACTGCGTTTCAGTCGGACTGAACAGGACCCAACGGAATGACAATGTGCGCCACAGAACAGGAATGGGAACAGGAACCGGAACAGAAACAGAAACAGGAACGGGAATGGGAACAGGAACTGGAACAGGAACAGGAACGGGAATTTGCACAGTCAAGCTTTGCAGTTTTCAGGACGACCCAGGTCTAGGCTAACGGTGGTGGACTTCCTGGACACACTGTCGATAGTCCTAACTATCGTTTTCGTTTTGCTGTCGAATGCGGCTTCGTGGTGCACCGCACAGCTGTACATGGCGCCGCTGTTCCAGTCCTCAGCACTGACGGACAGCTGGCTGTACGCAGAGTATACGCGTTCTGTTTTCAACACCTGGGTGGTTTGGAAACTTGCTCTATCCACAGGTTTATCATCAGCAAGCCAAGAGAACAGCACCTCCGCGGGGTAGAATCCTTTAGCATAGCAGATCAGGGTCACGTCGTGGCCGTTATTTTTTGCGATTGTGGTCATTAGGTAGACGGAAGGAGGCTTCGGTTCAAATCCTGAAAATATGCGATTGTGGTTATGACTTTTTTTTAGCTGGGTACTTACAACGCTGCTATGATGTGGACAAAGCCTCATCCTTGTGTGAGAAATTGCTATTCAGCGGGAAGGTGATTTAAAGACTAAACCCTGAGGCAAAGACTCAGCAAGAGTGTCTGTTACAAAGGGAAAATTTTACATTTGTGATCATTGTAACTGTAGTGTGTTTGCACTGAATGCAGTCACATTGCAATTACTGTGTATAATTTCCCTGTGGTTTGTAAAATTGTTAACCTATGGCTACGTTTTACTTTGGGGCATTGTTGCTTCCGTCAATGCAAACCTTTCACCATTTGAAGCACAGGTTTTTGGAACGTTCTTTTCAGTCAGTGTTCTAGAATGTTCTAGTCAGTGTTACATCAGCATTAGAATGTTCAGTTAAGATAACATTCTAATCACATACTTGTGATCTCACACATTAAAGGGTTAAGTATTTCATGAAACCTCATGAGTTTTCATGAGCCTTCTAGAACCCCAGTATGAAAATGAGATACAACGGGGTGTCCATCACTGAACTGTAGAAATAATCAAAAGACTGACATCTAAACAAAATGAACACATAGGTGTGTGTGACCAATGGGTCACATGTTGTTAACTTGCACCTGCTCCAGGTATTTAAATATGAAAAGCCAAATCAAAGTATTCTCTGAGAGGGGCATCATGTATGGTGACACGCACTGAGAAACACTACAGACAAATAAAGTAGATCAAACATGCTCATTACAGGTATTCTGTTTAGAAAATGTATGAAACCTCAATCTCTTTGCAACCGCTTTTGATCACATTAAAGCCTGGAAGAGGAACTTACCATTTTCTCTTCTGTAAGTTACTTTAATCGGATCTGCAGAATCAAAGTGCTTCACGGTACATGTGAACTGGGTTCCGTTGGACCAATGCTCAATATCGATGTAGAGCTTGTAGATTTTGGAATGTCCCACAGATTCTTGGGTGGAGACAAGTGGTTTGCCATCTTCATTGTGCCACTCAACTGATTCAATGTTTTCCACTTCCCCGGTGACATTGCACTTGAGCTCGACCCTGTTGTTCAGGAACAGCTCCTCATTGGACGGAGGGATGATTGAGACCTCAACTGGATTTGCTGGGATGCAGTCTGTGGAAGAAGTATACAAAATGTAAGAATTGATCTATGCACAAAAAGAGTAATAGAAATGTGAGGAGGAAGTGTAGCACCTTAAGGAATTCTGAAAACACACAGCCCTGTTTCCAAAAGGCCGAGGGCCATTTTCCCATAGGAAGCTCTATTTTTAGGCATTCAGCAGCAATACTCTTATCTACAGTGATGTATATACTTCGCATTTTTTTTTGTAAAAGGCACTTTGACATTGCAGATAAAGGAAAACCCAGTACAAACAAATCGAAATAAATAAACGAATAAATAAATAACTGCTTTAGACATACCAGCAGGTGTGTAATGAGCTGTCCTCTGCACATTTCCACCGCGATGCTTAAATTCACAGGAAACAGACGTTCCAATTTCCCTCCACTGGCTTTCACGAATACGCAAAAAGCTGGTGGCACTGTAGACGGTCTTCTGATCTGCTTTCGTCTCAACTGCAGGGCGGGTTATGATTCCTTCGGATATCTCTTCGCCCTTCCATCGCCAGACGAAAGAATGGTCCTTGGGAGAAAATTCACTGGCAAAGCAGGCAAAAGTAGCGGTCGTCTTGTGCTTTAGCTCATCCTGAGACGGGACCATTAAATAAAGATCGGCAGACTGGGGAGGGGCGGCTGAAAAACAAACACAAGCACATGTGTAGATGTGTGCAGACACTGGTGAAAAGAGACACAAGCACAGGCATTGATGCGAAAGCAAAAAACCAGGCAAACAGTACGGAAAGGAAATACAATGGATCTCAGGTATAATGTTGTTTCTTGGTCGTGCACATGGCACGACTACATTACCAAATAGTAAACCCTTTGAAGATTTACACAGAAAAATGCTCAGTGTCAAATCAACTCAGAGCATGCTTTAAACTGTTCCAGTAAATTTATGAGACTCAAGCAAATGTCATTAGGTTCTGAACTGATACTGAATAATTTACTGTGTAAAAAGCACACCTGTAGACATATACGTATTTGTTTTGGATTCAAATACTTTTCTGTGCGCCATTGATCTTGCCTGGTGTAATTGAGCTTGCCAATATGACCAAAAGGCGGGGTTTGCGAGAGTATTTCATTGGTTCCAATACGCCAGACAAGATCAGTTGCACATATAAAAGTATTTGAATCCAAAACAAATACGTATTTGACCCAGGTCTGGGAAAAAAAGAACAAAAACATTGTTCAATGGTGGGTCAGTGGGGCCTAACAGCTGAGTCAATGGAAATAATAAAATGATTTTGTGGGTAACAGCCATCAGAGTTCCTCTGGTGTACCCCTCATCTAGACCCATACATAATATATTTCCTTTCCTTCTAAAGCACAGCAGCACACTACTAAGGGGAGAAAACAAAATCTGACTCAATCCATGCACAGGGCGTCTGGCTTTTAACTTTCAATAACAAATTTAAAGTTGATTCTTCATTTCAGATGACAGAACATAAATGCTTTTCTGCAAAGTAGTGAAAATGACTGATGATCTGTTATTGAGAGTTAGAACCACACGGCCTTGGATCAGTCTGCTTGAAGCATTGCAGCTGACGAGTAGTGGATAACAGTGAGCAAACAAGCCGACAGCAGACACTCAGCTGTCTTTGTGTCTGTATATGCGCAGAGGCATGGACAGGTGGGCGCGACGGGGGAGCTCGTTGTTTCTTCGTTTCTTTTTTGCGTTTGATTATTAAGCACACTTTCAATGGCTCATCTTTAAAAGGTGCTTTTCTGAGGGCAACTGCAGTAAGTTGCGCGACCACAAGATTTAAAGACAGACACGATGTTGTTATAGCTAAATGTCACGTAATACGATGTGATCAAATCCATGTGCCGAAACTAAGCTCGAGACTGCAGAATCCATCATAGGGCCTTTAAAAATTGGGCTAGGTTCACTTCCTTACAAATACAAATACAAAGTTAAGTTTGGTGAGTTTTAGCGATCCCCAAAAATAACTCCCCAAGCTGCACTTATATGTAAGTCAAAGCTAAGAAAAAATTTAAATGTCCAGACCAATATTGAATTTATACTTTTGAATGCGCAGTACAGTCCTTCTTGTTGAGTGGTGCAAGTGAACAATTTCGTGTTTTGAACATGAAAGAAACATCAGTTCCTGTACAGAAATATTTGTTGTGGAAACGCTGATTAAAGAATACTGTCATCAAGTATAAAAATATGGGTTGTATGACCTTCCAACTTTAAAGATGACTTAAATTATAATTTATGATTAATTTATGGTTAATTATTCATTTATCATTTAAAATAATGATACCATGTACACCCCTCATCAATATCAAATTTACGACTGTGATGTATAGCAGCCACTTCTGGAAGTTTGAGTGCTTGCAAACCGAGTAACCCGAAACGAAAACATCCAGTCTGATGACAACCGGAAAGAAGAAACACACGCAACAGTGACAAATGTAACACAAACTTACAACTGGGGTCATAACAGTTCCCTTTTTAGATATTCACAAAGAGAACATTTTATTGATTGTGGGCAAATGCTAATGCAAAATGCTAATTCCACAGTGCATTTCCCAGACTGGATTAGTTTTCTTTGAAGGAAACTGCTTCACCATGGGGTGGTATTCAAAATGTGTTTGATATTCCACAACTCTGAGTTTCCTTTGTACAGCAGTGATATATTATTATTATTATTATTATTATTATTATTATTATTATTATTATTATTATTATTATTATTATTATTATTATTAGTAGTAGTAGTAGTAGCCTAGTAGTAGTAGTGGTAGTATGGCTAGACCCTCCTCCCCAATGCCTGTTAAATTCATGCCTGCATTTTTTCACTCATAACTTCATCATTCTGGAATCAATCTTAGAGCATACATATCTGTATCCTCAAAGCTATGACCCAGAACACACTGTTGATTCATTCAGTAAGGTTAATCAGCAGAGTGTTGGGGCCTTAGCTGTGTCTAATAAATTCAAGCTGCCTTCCTTCAGTTTAAGTACACAATATTATGATATTAAAAACTAATACCACAGAATGGAGAACAGGCAAAAATGGTTAGATATATTACAACTGAGCCTTTTTTCCGATGTTGGTAGAAATAGCATTTATGTAACTTTATAACATAAGCAAAAAAGAAAAACAAACAAAAATAGTATCGGTTGTCAGATAGCTCTTGTCCAATAAATAATTGGCTACACCCTTATTTTTTGTCCTCTGGAGCATTCTTTTTGATGCAACAAAACTTCAAGATATTTTCATCAGAGATAATTTCAGTGAAAAAAAAAACAAAAAACACTCAGATTCTCTAGCAACAGTGACATCCATCAAGACTGGTTAATAATAATCAAAGCAAAATAAGCAAATGGAACCTACCTTCAGGCTTCTTTATATCTACGGTCGTGCTTTTCCCATCGAATTCTGCCGAACATTGGTAGGCATGCTTTTGGTTCCAGTCGGCTGCTTTCACCACGGCGTGGCTGACAGCGCTGAATACTCCACCGCTCTGTACTGATGGATACTGAAGGACGTCTGTGTCCGCCAATGCCGCTCCTCCTTTGCGATTCCATTTGAAGGTCAAAATGTCAGGCGTGAAATCTTTGGCCATGCAGCCGACTGTGACATAACCGCTGGATCCAGAACCGCAGGAAATCAGGGGGAAGACACTTGGAGCGGATTTTGTACCTGGAAGAAGAAGAAGAACAAAAAAAGAAGAAGAAAATTTAACAGCATAAAGAAAAAACACCCTATAGAACATGCAAAATGCGGGACATTTACATTACAAGCCTACACTGTTTAAAATTGTCATCCCAGTTGAAGCAAAGCAATCAATTTTAATCAGCCAATGTCGATGCAGTTTACACCACAGAGGCAAAGAGCGCCCATAGACATTTAGGTCAGTTTGTTGTGACAAAGTGCATAGCCGAAGCCTGAAGTTTTGCTATGTACAATTGCATTAATGATCACTATCATACAACAAAATAATGCAGGTAATATATTGCGCTATACAAATTAAACCCGGCATCAATATTTGTCTCAGTATGAATACGAATTTACATGTTTCCATAATTTAATGAAGGTTTTGGTTATTTATGAATATACTTTCACATATTCATATAACCTGTCATTAATTTAAGACGCCAATTATTGCGATGCCAAAAAAGAATTTGCCAGAAATGAAGCGGCTGCGATAGGCCTATCCTGTATACCAAAACATTCACACATTCCATGTGTTTTTTTTGTTCCAGAATTCCGTTATTTAACAGTTATTTTTAATGATGAAATTACCATTTCTTAAAGCTGACCAACGCATTTCTTCAACGGTGACTTGTGACCGAAAGTGTAATCAACACATATAAGCTTTTTAAAATTAAAATCCGTTGAGTAAATCCAATTAGAAGCATAAAACTTGCATTTAATGCAGGATACATTTATGTATAAATAAGGAAATTATTCGTTTTCCCCGGATAAGGGAACCGAGGAGGAAATTAAATAGCCAGGCCAACCTGTTGAAATTATCTTCCAATTTCTCAGCCCTCAAACAACTTTGAACTCGGTTTTCATGGAAGAAAGTGCATTTTTATTTCATAACTTGTTCTATACATATATACACAACTTTTTTGAGATAATTAATATTTTGACCTGTGTTGAATACCCCCATTTCTCACGATATTGGCAATAAGCAATAAAACGTTTTTGAAATAAGACTAGCAGGCTACTTTAAAGAAATAATCAGGCTACTAGATAATGACAAGCACGCACGCTGATGAGGATGTCTTACCGAATTAAACGACGATAGTGATTCCCTTTCCCCAGCAATCGAATTCATAGTCATAATAATAAAATGCAATCCAAACTAAGCACACAGGCCTGAGCATCAGCCTCCACATACCTAAACGCGACACAAGTCCGCATAATTGTGCGATTCGAAGTAAGCTATTTCCTTCAATGACTTGTTTCGAAGATTCCTCACTATATATCCACAACTTATAATTTATTACACGTGTTCTACAGGAGAACGACTTCGCCTGCCTTATATCAGAAGCAGTGAATTGTCATTCCTCAGAATTCAGCCTCTTGTTAAACCAAGTTGCAAAATGTACAGTTTAGAATACACAGACATATTATTTTGGGTACATAAATTAGGCTATAATGGTTTCTCCACCGCCACCTCCCATGTCGAATAACAAAATAACAAAGTTTTCTTTTTAAACTTCCACACATAATAGCACAGACATGCCACGTTCTTAAATTCTAAAATATTAAAGAAACCGAGTGAATGTCACATATATACATAATTTGTTAAAAGCATATTCCAAAAGGCCGATATTGTAACAGTTACTTATTACTTAAAACTTACAGCCGATATTTTGGAAGATCTTGCATTTTGTTTTCAAAACATGTAGTTTCATAAAGAGATACAAATGAAATCTGGCTGAACCTTTCTTTCTTTCCTCCAGTAGCCGAAGTACGCGTCCAGTTAACTTCTCGTCCCACAACACGGTTATTACCAACAGATGCACGACAGCAAACGGGCTATTTGTGCACCATACAGGGACATAATACAAACTCCTGCTATTTGTATAAAATATTTACGGAGGTGACAGAGGTAATTGACCATACTAGCCTACATACCACAGCATGCATGAATCACTACATTTTGACTCAATGCTGGCGAAAGCAGGTCTTTTTCCTAAACCGAAGCAATCATTTCACCCGAATAAGGGGCCCCACAAAGGCGTTACTTCATTTCTAAAATATAATGTGTAAGGGCCGGTCACTCGGTAAATTATAGATACATAAAGGAGTCTTACCAGATGACACGGTGACGGCTGTTCCTTTTCCCCAGTAGTCGAAAGCATTGTCACAATGATGTTACTCAACAGTAACTAAGTGCAAAAACATTTTTGGCATCTGCATAACCTGAACTGAGAGCAGCACGTGTCCGCGTACTTTAAGTGTAGCCTACACTCCATGAGGCAATCTTGCTTGGCTACGTTTCCACCTTTGACATTCCACTTCTGAGTGTTAGTTCAGTCCAGTAAATTAGAAAAGTGATTTGGATTAACCTACTTTTGTCCCTTTGATTCGAATTTACAAATCCCGTGGACTTCATCGTTGTAATACATTTTTGTTAAGATTCCTGTATAATTCATTACAAATTCTGTTTTTTATTTTTATTTTATTAATTTAATTTTTTAGCAGCAACATGTATTTTTTTTTTTTACAATACTTAGAAGGGTATAAGCGTTTTTTTTTTTGCTCAGTAACAGATTCTTATCGGAAATTTAAACGAAAACTATGCCGTAAAATCATCGAAACAGAAAAAGACTAGAATCAACCCAGCGAATATCCCGCATAAAATATTATGTCGTATGTTTTCAAACATATTTTCTGATTTGAAATGAGAATAACCGTACGGTCTTGTCACAAGCGTCATTTATCTCCAGTATTAATTTCCCCCCAACCACACAAAATATAATTGTTTAAAAACACCTCAAACGTGTTAAGATATGCAAGATATCCGATATTTTATACGCTGCGGTGTTTCCCGTCCGTTTGTTCAAGGTTACAGTGCCACTATTGAAAATAGATTATTTTCCCTTTCTCTGAACATTGGAGTACCTAAAGTTAATTTTTACATCAAGTGCAAATTAAATCTGAGCAGGATTCAGAATATTTACCCGAACTCACAATCAGAAACGCACTGCAAGCAACTATAGCCTACACGAGCGGATAGTTTCAGAAGTGAAATCTAAAGGTTGTGGCAAGGCGATTTTACTTAGTGTTGGTTGTTTTTCTTTTTTTTTCTTTTTTTTCTTTTTACAATTAACATTTTCGTTAACATTTCATTGATATAACCAAATCCAATATCTAAATAAGCACACAAATAGAAATTTGTTCAGAGCAAACAGCACCAAGCATTTCTTTTTCCGTAATAAAGACAACAATTTTGATGTAATTTAAGTTTTCCCCATTTACAAAAGCATCGCGCGTGTCATTAATCTACTTACCAGAGGACACAGTCACCTTAGTTCCAGATCCCCAGTAGTCGAAGTACCAGTCACATCATTACATTCAAAGCGCTTGGTCGCTCAAAAACAGTTCTAGCAGTGGGCCATATCTTTTATAATACACTTTGCTTACATTTTCTGTTTTCTTTTGTCGCAAAATTAATTATTTGCATTGACCATAAAGTATGTTCATTCCGATGCGTTAAGCTTACCTGTAGTGACGGTGACTTTTGTGCCTTTCCCCCAGTAGTCGAAACCGTAGTCACGGTTAACCGTCCGGCTAATGCTTCATACAAAAACTGTGACAAACCATCGCTTAAAGTCTTTTTTAAATTAATTAATTTGTGTTTGGGTAAATAAACATCTCCGGTGGTATGTTAATTATATGTGTTCACAAGAGAGTGGAATTAGATATTGCCAGTACATCACCTGCCTTAGTCGATATTCACTAGATACGCAAAAACTATATTTAGTGCAGACCTGTGTTTTGCCATGCATAGTAGGCTAACCGTAGACGTGTGTTTTGTCATGTACAGCAACCAAATGCGATTTTTCCATCTGCTCTCATTTTGGATACGGACCCAATGAAATATTTTCTGTGTAATTTATTTTTGAAGACCAAATCAACTAGTTTTTTCTCAATTTAAAACAATTATGCAGACATGTGAATTGACTCGCTAGTTCATATAAAGATAAACTTACCTGAGGTAACTGTGACTTTTGTGCCTTTCCCCCAGTAGTCGAAGTAGCCATAGCTGTCACGGTGAACAGTCTGGCCAATGCATCGTACAAAAGGTGTGACAAACCATCGCTTAAAGTCTTGGTTTGTGCATGGCAAAAGATACATCTGCTGATGTATGCTAATTGCTTATGTAGCCTCGACGAGCAGTGCATATGTTTTCCAGCGCAATTAACTCTCAGCATAATACTTAGCCTATGAGAAGTGTTCCAATCGATTGCTTAAACCCTTTATAGGAATTCATAAAGGTCGATGTTTATAAGATATCCATAGCTTATATTTAATGCTGAACCGTGTTTCGCCGTTCACAATGACCGAATGAAGTTTTTCGTCTTCTCGCCCAATAGAATATTTTCTGTCTAATTTATTTTTGGAAGACGCAAGTAATATGAATATGCCAACAAATCGAATTAAATAAAAGTGATGTCATGGCCCTTAATGTTGTGCCATTGTAAAAGAATTATCCAGAGATTCGTTCGCAATTTCATATGAAGCTCTGGCGTATTTATTTATTTATTTATTTATTTATTTATTTATTTATTTATTTATTTATTTATTCACTTTTCTCAGTTCTTCGTTGGAAAATCACATTAGTATTTCTACGTTAAGCGCAAAATTGAATCTTGAAAAAATGATGAACTTACCTGAGGTGACAGTGATTTTTGTGCCTTTCCCCCAGACGTCGAAACGACTGTAGTCACAGTTAATGGTCTGGCTTGTACTTCATACATAAACTTGACAAATCATCGCTTTCAGTCTTTTAAAGTAAGTTTTACGCTTGGAAAGATTAACTCCTGTAAACCTAATTCATGTAGCCCATGTTCACAAGAGAATCAGACCTATGTTACAGTCAACTGTCTGCTTAATACATAAAACCAGAAATTTGTTCCAATCAACCGTTTACAGGGTTTTAAAAAAATTCACACAGGTCAATGTGTTTTTTTATTATTTTAACTAGGTCTACGAGATAAATTAGTAGCGTATATCTAGGATTAAAATACGCCGTAACGGTAAAATGCTGTTAAAACATTGATAAAATTAACAGCAATAACTCATTTAACGACCATCCCGTATTTGTCGTATATATTTGTTGTATATGGGCTATTTAAATGACATCTTGCTACAATGCCAACAGATGAAACAAGGATTTATAATTTATGATAGAAATATACGTACCAGAAGTCACCGTGACTTTGGTCCCCTGTCCCCAGTAGTCAAAGTAGTCGTCACAGTGATCTGTCTTAAGGTTTTAGCCAAACAGAAACACCTTATAAACCGTAGAGACGCGAATGAACAGTGGCGTGGGATAAAAAATTGCCCCCTTTCTGATTATCCATTATTGCATGTTCGTCACTCTTCAAACAAAAGGTAATATTAGACACAGGGAAACTGAGTAAACTCAAAACACATTTTTAAAATTGTTATTTCATTTATTTAATGAAAAAAGTTATCAAACACCCATATCACCCATGTGAAATAAGTAGACTAATTGTCTCCTCAGTAACTCCAACCAATTAACCAATTAATCAAATTTAATAATTGATAATTAGATTCAGCTGATTGAATACAGCCAGGCTTGATTGGCGCCAGCCCTGGTGAATCTAAATCTCACTCATATTGAATGCTACAAATACAATCAGAGTGAAATGGTCGCCACA
Organism: Anguilla pacifica; assembly: GCA_039654925.1. Lineage (NCBI taxonomy): Eukaryota > Metazoa > Chordata > Actinopteri > Anguilliformes > Anguillidae > Anguilla > Anguilla pacifica. The sequence continues at coordinate 67,342,056 of CM077285.1, read as the reverse complement.
AAGTTTCTACAAGTACGGTGGCATGATCAAAGGAAATTTCAGAAGAGATGAAAAAACAGTTGCTGAAATGTATGTCTGGAAAGGGTTGCAAAGCTATTTCTATGGTTCTGGGACTCCACCGAAACACAGTGAGAGCCCTTATCTCCAAATGGAAAACACTGGGGAATCACCTCAGGAGTGCCCCACCTGCCGTAATTTCTCCAAGGGCCACCACTCCAAAGAGTTTTGCGTTTACTCAGCTTCCCTTTGTCCAATATTACATTCCGTCTAAAGATCTGAAAACATTCAGTGTGACAGATATGCAATAATAGAGGAAATCAGGAAAGGGGCAGATATTTTTCCGTATCACTGTACGTTATATATCACACATTCAGTAATTGAATTGTTTTGAACACAATTAGATTAAGATCAAAACAAGATTTAAAATATGAACTTAAACAAACAACTGTTGAATCAAGAAGGGAAACACATCTAAAGGCTACTTCTTTAAATATATATTTGTTTTTCAAATACTGCAGCGGTCCCAAAATTATTAATTTCAGTTTTTTTATCGGGGGAAGCTAACTCTGGTCCCAGAGAGTCACAGGGCCCGCTGGTTTTTGTTTTCACCATAAAATCAATAAAAATCAGACCCCATAAATCAGGTGAAGTAAGTTAACAATCTCCTCAGATACTTTTATTGGTCAAGTAAGTGCTAAGTAACAGCAAAACAAGCTAATCCTGTCTCTGGCTTTCCAGGACCAGGGTTGGCCACTCATGCATTACGTGTTCAATAATAATATCCATCAAATGCATGATCAAATCTGAGTGAATTTAATGTTGAATTCATTATGCGCATCACATATTTTGTACTCAAAATGTAAAAATTCCATATATCTATAATTTTGGCAATTTAGGTATAAAAAACCTTTAAAAAAGATGCACAATTTTAGCTTAATATGAGGATATTCAGTTTTATCAGCTCTTACAAAGTTTATTTCTTACATATTACTTCTGTATACTGTATTAACTTTGGGAAATTCTGCCAGTAACTCAATCACTTTGAAGTTGATAACTTTCATTATTGCAATTTGAACATTTGAACTTCTGTTTCACCAGCAAGCACTACAAAGTACTGTCCTTGGTCCTGAAATCTCTGAAGAAGTTGAGCAAGACTATTTGGTGATTTGGGTGTACTGATTCCCTACAGTGGGTAGCACTGTCACCTCACTGCAAGACGGTCCTGGGTTTGAAACTTCGGTTTCCTCCCACAGTCCAAAGACATGCAGGTTGGCTAATTGGAGATTCTAGGTGGGAGTGTGTGAGTGAATGGTGGGTGATCGACTGGCGGTCTGTCCAGGGTGAATTCTGCCTCTCACGCAGTGCACGCTGGGATAGGCTCTAGCACCCCCTGCGACACTGCCCGGTATAGATAAGTGAGTATAGATGGTGGATGGATAGATTCTTTACAGCATGGGGAAAAAAACACAACCTTGCTTACATTTGTTACTCAAGGTTAACTAGGATACGGACTGTGACAACTCAGGAACACTTTTAAACTGAATCTGATCCATGCTGCTGAAGTTCGTCGTGCATGTTTCAGAACAAGTAATCATTTACAGTAATATTGTAATATACATGCAACAGTAATACAAAATTATTGATCAGAATGGTATTGCATATGGAAATTGCATATTCAAATTTTAAAGTATTGAATTACTTTTAACTTTTTGTATTACAATAATTCGGACTGAATATGGGCCAAAGCTGTCTGGAGAGGTGTCAGGAGATGTAATATTTTTAGATGAAATTTGAAACTCCTGGATACATCAGCTTTATTCCACCAGCCGCGGGTGACAGTGGGGACACAGTTTTCCAATGACTCAATTACACAAAGGGGGAGTGACGCCAACCACCCTCACGATAGTGAGTATGTCAATACCTCCGCCATCAGACTCAGACTTCTAGACTTCTAGACAGCAGCGTTAAAGACAAAGTCGGCTCAAAATTATTAGACAGCTGGACCAAAGCTGCCATGCATGTACATTATGCACCTTCCCCCTTTGTTGTTCTGTCTGAATTCTATTTATGGGGTTCTATATTTCTGTAACTGCTGGCTTCTTTTTTCCATTCTTTTTTCCGCAAATTTAAATATTAGGGACAATAAACAAACAAACAAACAAACAAGTAAATAAATAAATAATGGCACTTTTATGGCACTGTTCTGCCCTGACTTTCCTAGAACACTTTCTGTTTTTCAAATTGCACAATTAATTTTTGTTCTCACTCTGAAACATGTAAACAGCTTATTTGAGCCTTTGGCTTCCAGCCTTCAGTTAGTTTCAACTCCCCCCCCCCCCCCCCCCCCCCGAGATATACACATGCTTCCTCCTTCTTTGGCTGATGGGGGTAAATATGAAAATATGAAAAATATGTTGTGACATTTTTTAAAGATCGGGCATGTCGACTTGTGATAGCATATTTTTTCAACATGCACACAAAGTATAGCATACAGTATCAAAATATTGCATATACAGCTGCTGGATGGCTAATTTGGCTTAGCCACGATGCTGTGGTGCATGGATGAGGAAGGTGGTTTGTGCATGAAATTGGATATATATACAGCCCGTTGGGTGCTAAATTTTATTTTGTTTCTCTTTTATAACTGTTGTTTTGTTTAGAATATGTTGACTTAAAAAAACTTGAAAACCTGGCAGAGCAAGGTCATTCAGACAAGTGCAAGCAGGTGTGAGGCACTTCACTGAACATTTTCCCCAGTATATAACGGTGAATATTCGGCTGAAATAATACTGTTAGCCTAAACATTTTCAACAGGTCTCATCTCTGGCATGCATTTTCACTAAAGACAGACAGAACTGCAACCTTGGCAGCTGCAGGGGAAGTTTGAGTCAAGCATATTTCACACCAGAATGAAGAAGAAAAAAAAAAGACTGCGCTCAAACCAGGTGTGTAAATGCCAGAAAAGTAATGAATAAAATAATAAAGAAGGCTCCGCACACCAAAAGATGTCTCACATGCACTTGAGGCGTAAAATTAATTAAATAATAGAAGATGAGAACGTCTTCGTCTGACGTTTCAGCGTCAGCTTTTTTCGGTGTAGATCACAAAGGAGGCGAGGCCTCTATATGCCGATCACCTGCGTTAAATTGAAGACAATTAAGGTTATTGATTGAGTTGTTTTTAAAGGGGCAGTTAATAATAATTTCAGTGCAGTGAAAAAGGGAGGGGGTGAGAAAGGTGTTAAATACACAGTATATAAGTAGTGCATCGTTACGAAACCCATGGGCCAACAATGCACTGAGCCCTTGAAACAGCCCTTGCACTGGAGTCAGAATGCTCTATCACAGCCAACACAGACAGGAAGCACCTGTATGCCACGGCACACTGGGTTGGGTTGTCAGTTTCCTGCGTATTGCAGCTTTGTTACATAAATAATAAGCCATAAAACGTCCCACTGCCCCAGGGCATTGAAAGTGATTGTTGCAATTGTACTACTTCAAAACTGCACAAGAATGCATTTCACGAAAGAATCATTTAGTGTACATACATACATACTGGAGTTAGAATTACTGGGAATGGCACAAACACATTTGAGGGCAGAATGCAAACTAAAACAATTATTGGGCCCCAGTTGCTTATTTGCAAGTGATCAGAAACATTTAAAGCTCTTGTCCCCACACTGGCAGGTTTATTTGTGGGTTCAGGCCTGGTCTTTCCCAGTTTTTCCAGCAGGGATAAATGGGATTGAACTGAATGGTTATCATGCTGATCAAATTTGATATATAAATAGAGTGCCTGAATCCTCAGCTGATACTGTCGACGTCTCCTGGATCTATGCTGAATAAAGATTAAAATACAGCTGAACTTGTCCAATGTAATACAATATAAATAACTAAATACACATAAAAAATAATCCAAGAAATGTTATCTAATGGTGTTTTGTTCTCAAACGATTTATCCTCACTACATGATTATAGATACAAGTGTTTGTATTGTTCACTTCCAGCCTATTATAAAATAACACCTACTGAGTTTGGGGATCCGCTATGTAGTGCCAGAATGAGGGGATAATCTCTTCAGCTAACAGGGTAGGTTTTTGTACGGCCATAAACCACTGTGGGTCCCAGTTACACAGTGATGTGCAGCCGTACAAAAACCCCTCCTCTCCATGCTGCATGGATACACTGCTGTCAGCTACCCTATGGTTACCCTACAACTGCCCTACCCTACCCCACACTCTGAAATCAATACAAGAGATGAAGCTTCCGTGTGTACTCATTTACTCTATTTAATTAGCACTGCACGTAAGGCTTGTTGTTGTACAGGAACACACATTCGACTGAACTTAAATGTAGATATCCATTCCAATGTGCTTTTTATCACTCCCACGCAAGGATGTTCCACAGGTGACATGGTTGTAAAGCGGTTGACATGGTTGTAAACTACCTTTAATATTCATGTTCATATTCATTTAGCTAAGTGAGAAATGCAATTTGGATTTTAGAATGGTTCATTAAGCGGATATTTGCTCAGTTTGTTTACATCTCTTTTATTGCATTTACTGTGCTTGTTATTTGTGCTCCTTAATCAAATGCTCTGACTTTATATCTTTATTTGCCCATTTACAGACTCCTCATAGTTTTTTTTTCAGTACCGCACTCATAAATTTAATTGAAACGTCAAGGAAACGCCTGGCATTGACATTGCATCCTGTCCTTCGTAATTCATTGCACATATTGGCCATTTTATAAAGGAAACCGAAATAAACGGCCTGTTTTATAAAAAGCCTGCCAGGTCCAGTGGCAAGTCTTATCTACATTTCACAGACATTCCAAAATGGAGCAGTCCGAAATGGAACGAAAGAAGACAGGTGCCACAATTTATGTTAAATTTTAAATCACAAGTGTGTTTGACATGTATGGTGTCCTGTGCCGGGGCCCCATTTAAACCATTACTTTACGGCTACCCCCATACACAATAATTCAGGTCTGCAAAACTGATGGATTCAAAGACATTTGTCTTTTTCTCTGAGGTGTCAAAATCATCTAAAAAATATAAGGATAGATCAATGAAAATCAGTCAAAATTAATAGAGTATGCTTAAAATTGACATTGTTGTGTGATATCAGAGTGCATCACTTCACAGAATATATGTGCAGAGAGCTCCATAATGTTTTGGACTAAGACATATTTTTACTTTGATTTGGCTCTGTACTCCATGATTTCAGATAAGTAATGAAACAATTCACACCTGGTTAAAGTGCAGATTCTCAGCTTTTAACAAACGGTGTTTTTTATTCATTTTGGTTTCACCCTGTATACAACACAGCACTTTTTATACATAATTCTCCAATTTCAGGGCACCATAATGTTTGGGACAAATGGCTTCACGGGTGTTTCTGATGAGTCAGGTGTGTTCAATTGTTTTCCGTGCAGGTACAAGAAAGCTTTCAGTCTTCATTCTAGGCTTTTCATTGCCTTTGAAGTCGGTTATTGGTGTTTGTCAACATGAGAACCAGAGTTAGCCAATGGAAGTTGTATGGAAGATGTCTGTGCATTCTGTTCTGGTTAAGTCTGTATACGTCTATACATTCTGTCCTGGTTAAGTCTTTATAGGTCTGTACATTCTGTCCTGGTTAAGTCTGTATATGTCAGTGTTCTGGTTAGGTCTGTAAAATACTCACACACTCGCTTGATGCTCCAAAAAAAAGAATAATAATATTTTCCAGGTAAACGGTTGACGTTTCAACCACAGCATTATTCATCATCATTGGTCTGTATCACAGTACATTCTGTTCTGGTTAGGTCAGTACATCTTCATACATTCTGTCTTAGTTATGTCTGTATATCTCCGTACATTCTGTCCCGGTTAGGTCTGTATATGTCTGTACATTCTGTCCTGGTTAGGTCTGTATCACAGTACATTCTGTCCTGGTTAGGTCAGTATATCTCCATACGTTCTGTCCTGTTAGGTCAGTATATCTCCGTACATTCTGTCCTGGTTCGGTCTGAATATGTCTGTACATTCTGTCCTGTTCAGGTCTGTATATCTGCGTACATTCTGTCCTGGTTAGGTCTGTATATCTCCGTACATTCTGTCTTGGTTAGGTCAGTATATCTCTGTACATTCTGTTCTGATTAGGTCTGTATGTTTCTTACATTATGTCCTGGTTAGGTCTGTATATCTCTGTACATTCTGTCCTGGTTAGGTAAATATATTTTTGTGCATTCTGTTCTGATTAGGTCTGTATGTTTCTTACATTACGTCCTGGTTAGGTCTGTATATCTCTGTACATTCTGTCCTGGTTAGGTCTGTATATCTCCTTGCATTCTGTCATGGTGTGAAAGGAGGCAGGTTTTTGTAATGAGCTGTATCACTGTGCTATAATAAGAGCTATAGTAATACACAGTGATTGACACCGGTACAAAAACCAAGCCTGGGCTGCACACTTTTAATGTGATCACAGATATGTTACATATTCCATTATCCTCAATTAAGAAATTCGTAATGTATATTTGAGCATTATTTTGCATACTGACATATGATTTTAATGAATAATGTTCACTGTTTGTTATTTATACAATCTGTTGCTAGAACTGTGCAGCTTTTTCATCTTCAAAATATGTGCACATTTGCAACAAGTGTGATGACCCAAAACATAGCTTTATCCTACCTTGCACTTTTGATTACAAATGGAAAAAAATTGCACAAATTCAACAGAACATACTGACTGGAATACTATATGTTTCATACTTCCTGCTGTATTATGGCACTGTGCCTGCTGGTAAACACTGGAATAGTGACTGTAATTAACGCAACTATATCCAAATAGGAATTCTCACCTTGCTGCCCGTGCAGGTAGACTATCTCCCTCTGGTTAAAAAGTAGTATACATAGTAGCACACAGTCTCTGGGGTAGAGACTGGTGTTTTCAGTACACACCACCACCACCATCACCACCACTAACCACTGACACCAAACCCACCATCTGGTTAACATGGCAACTGGAGAGAATCACCGATGGTCTGCTTTAGCGTCTCTGTCTGTGTATAAACTGCTGTGGATTAACAGCTGCGAAGCGAGAGGAAATATTGGTGGGATCCTGGCATGGCATGAGCCCAACTGAGAATAAAATAGACATTAAATAAAAAAAACTATTCGGAATTCTATGTCTACATTCTGCGACAGAATGTTTATTCTCATTAATGTGAGTATAAAATAATTGTAAGCATAATTGGTATTTGGGTTGCAGTGATGTTGTAGATTAATTTTCATCTTCAGTTATTATCAGAAAGAAGGGAGTTTGTGTAGTTACAGGACTGCACTGGCAGGGGACATTGAATGATGGTGTTACCCGGGACCACGTAAGATAAAATGAAGCATTGGTTTTATTTCATATCTTTTTAATCCTACGTTTAATACACAAAATACACTCTGCAATTTAAATTGTATTACATGTACATGGTTTGCTTTCTGCTGTGCAATACTGGAACTCTTTTTCACTATAAAAATTCACCCCATAGGCCAGTTGGAGGTTTTTGTTTAGAACTGTATCTCTGTGGCCATCCCATCCACGGTGATTGATGGCTGTACAAAAACTGTGTGTGCCTCCGTGAAACATGTACTCATCTCCTTGTTCTCTGAAGCACATTTGTAGAAAGGTGAGCAGGGGAAATATTCACTGGTTCGGGACCAGTGTCAACATGGTCATATGAACATGAAATAAAATTCAGAATTAACTCGGCATTAAGTATTTTTTTAAATACATGCTGTTACAGTATCTTAAAAATATTAGTATGTAGATAATGCTTTCTACACTGCAAAATGTTCAGTGTTTAATCAGTTTGACTCACCTAAATGGAATACAGTATATTCTAATAACATGCATTATAGATTCCATTATCTTCTATCTTCCATTATAATTATTGTTGAGATTATTTGTGTTTTTGGTGGATGAACACAAAATGTAGGCAAATGTACCATACTACCGTGCAAAGGCAAAAGGCCTTAACTTCAATTTTGGTCGAAAATGAGTTATTGTCATTTTCAAATATCTTGAGTGAATTTTGTTGTTTTTTTGGAGAAAATAGTGGGTTGTCTTTACCGTAACTTCCAAAAGCCCTACAGAAGCCGAAGCAGAATCCCGTAACATCAGTTACGGTTCTTTGACTTTGTTTCGCTGCACTCCGGAACGCTCAAATTGAGTTAAGGTACTCTGCCTTTGTTTTGCTGCGCATCAAAGTGAAGTTACTGTTTATCGCGCTGGAGTTACGGTGTTATGCCTATGTATCTGTCATCGAAGAATTTCTGACACACACACACAGTAGCTTGAATAAAGTGTAAAGCAATTATAGTGTTGCAGTGGTTATTTTTACTAACGTTACATCTAGCTTTTAAGAATGGCCCATTGCTTTCGATGGAAAATGTTGGTGGAGATGGCTTTGAAACGCAGACATCAAGATCAAGGTAAGAAAGATTAGGCTACAAGAAAAATAGATAGATAAATACATAGATAGGCAATCTACTAAAATTACTTGTTAGCTAGCTAGCTAGCGTGAGCTAGGATAATGACTTATCCTTATAAGTACAGATGAGCCTATAAGCTGAAATAGTGTTAGCTATGGCTCTGCAAAACAGGAAGGTTTTTGTCATGGCCTGTACCACTGTGTCCCCACTGTATCACAGTGATAATACTCCATACAAAAACCTCCTGGTGTAAAAACCCAGCTCATCTACCCCCACTCAGAGGGTCAGTGCTCTGAAATTTCACTCAGTGCACAAAATATTCAGTTAACTTCAGTGGTGGGGAAAATTTAGTTGGATCAATAAAGTGCAGGTGCTTTTGCCGCTTTAAATTTCTAGACATTACATTACAGGCATTTAGCAGACGCTCTTATCCAGAGCGACTTACACAACTTTTTTTTTTTTTTTTTTTACATAGCATTTTACATTGTATCCATTTATACAGCTGGATATATACTGAAGCAATTTCGGTTAAGTACCTTGCTCAAGGGTACAACGGCAGTGTCCTACCCGGGAATCGAACCTGCGACCTTTCGGTTACAAGTCCAGTTCCTTACCCACTGTGCTACACTCAGTCCTTTGTTTTGACTGCTATGCCTAGTTTCATGGTATTATTCAGCTTTTCTGTGTCAGTTACACAGAACATACACAGGGCACACACCCAACACTTGCACAAACAAACAGTCATTAGTTTACCAGCTGCAAAGAAAGAACAGCTCTGCATGTGTATTATATATGCATTCACTTGAATGAACTGTAAAACAAAAAATATGTGTAGCAAACTAAAGTCAAATTTTAGGTTTATCCAACAATGCTTATTTTTTTTCAAAAAATGAACAGCGCTGATGCTTAGCTGTAAGGGTCTCAATTGGTAGTAGTAGTCAATACATAATCTTATTGCCTATCTTATTGCAACCCTCTTCCCCTGCCATCTCACCTCCCCACACATCCCCAACAGATTGTAAGTAATTTGCTTAAAGGAGTTTGCCTTGACGAATACGTGAGTCCAATTCCTTCAGTTAATGACAATGCTTTCTTGTCCTTTAGCAAGACTGATCATATGTGGCAATTATTGATTGTTTATACCTGGAAAGCAATTTTTTCGACGATAGACGGTTGAGATAATCTCATTAGTTGTGGACTGTGCTTGCATGATCTCAGAATACTTATAAATGCAACACATTGTGGGTTTATTTTCAGAAAATATGATTCTGAAAATGATACAATGCATTATTGGTAAGCTGTCTAAATGCATGAAATAGTTCATAAAATCCATTTGATGTCATTATAGGAGCAGATTGGCGACCTGAGAGAATCACCTAAAGCAGGGGTGTCAAGCTGAATACTCAAAGGGCTGCAGTGTCCACAGGTTTTTGTTGTGTCCTTTCCATCAGCTGCCAATTCAGGCCTTGAGAACAAGGTGTGTGGATTTTCTTTTTGCCAATCAACGGCTTAAATGAACCACTGGTGCTAACAGCCATCAGCACCAACCATCAGCAGACACTGCGGCTCCTCCAGGACTGGGGCTAGACGCCTGTGAGCTAAAGTCTCCTTCAGTGTCTCTGTATGTGTATAAACTGCTGTGGATTAAAGGCTGCAAACCAAAGGAAATATTTATGGGATCCTGGCTGAGGACTGAGCCTAATCAGGATTCAAATATTTTTTTAAAAATACAAAAAATCAAAATTGTGAGGAAGGGAAAGAAAAATTCAGCGTCTGCATTCTGTGACAGGCTGTTTATTCCCATTACTGTGAGTATGAATTAATTGTAAGTATAATTGGTAATTGAGTTGTAGTGACATTTTAAATTAATTTTCAACTTCAGTTATTATTAGAAAGAAGGGAGTCTGTGTAGTTACAGGACCTCACTGGCAGGAGACATTGAATGATGGTGTTATACAGGACCTCATAAAATTTTGTTCCATTTTAAATCTTTAAAATCTTAAATTTCATACACAAAATACACTCTGCATATTACATTATGGTGTTTTTTTTTTTTACATGTACATGGGTTGCTTTCTACTGTGCAATACTGGGACTCTTTTTCGCCACAAAAATGCACACATAGGCCAGTTGGAGGTTTTTGTTTAGAAATGTATCACTGTGGCTACCCCACCCATACACAGTGATTGATGGCCGTACAAAAACTGCACACCTCCATGAAACATTTATATTCACCCCCCTTCTTTTTTGAAGCACATTTTCTATGTTTTTGTAGGAAGGTGAGCAGGGGAAATGTTCATATGGCTATGTTTTTATAGGTCCCAGACCATTTCAATGATCCTTTATGGTGAGAATTTCAGTAAAAATGAAAAAAATAGGGCACTTTTTTATTTCAAATTTTTCCAATTGAACCACCCTTGGTGCTTCTGAAATGAATAAATTAAATACATGGAAAATTAAATAAACAGAATATAAACATTCTCCAACATATGGTAGTGCTAATCTTAACTTAGCATGCAGCATTTATTTAATAAAAGCTGTTCAAGTACCTAAGTGATATAATGTAAACGCAAGTAGCTTTCAACACTGCAGAATTTTCACTGTTTAATAAGTTCAACTCACCTAAATAGAACACAGTTTATTTTAATAAAATGCATTTGATTGCATTTAGACTGATATACTGTACTTGGTTAGTGTTGATTTAATATTGAGAATCTTGTTGTGTTTATTTTAAAAGGGGGATGTCTGTATAATAACTTAGTAGAGCCTTGAAATACCAAGAAATACGAAACAAATTATGAAAATGATGTTTTAAAAAGTATGAATGGAAATTCTTTAGTCTTGATGACTAATAGGTTTTACCTGAAATTTAATCTTTGTTACATTTACATTTACTTTGTAAAGAAAATATAATGGCCAAATTGAATTATAGCTTCCATTATAATTATTGTGGAGACATGCTGTTATTTGAATACATACGATACATTTGATTACATTTTGTGTTCACCCACCAGAAAAACAAATAATCTTATTTATTTTAATAAATTGGCTGCATAATATTTACACCAAACAGACTAGTTAATTGTCACAATAAATAAGTTTAACAATAAGAGAGTTACAATCAGAAAAATGCATTCTAAACAATCCAGGAGGTTAGAGGTGATAAACCTATTTCAGCACACAGCTTTATTAATGACTTATCCCAATAAGCACTGATGAGCCTATAAGCTGAAAAAGTGTTAGATATGGCTCTGCAAAACAGGAGGGTTTTTGTCATGGCCTGCATCACTGTGCTCCCACTGTATCACAGTGATTATCCTCCATACAAAAACCCAGCTCATCTACCCCCACTCAGAGGGTCAGTGCTCTGAAATTTCACTCAGTGCACAAACACGGTGCAGAACATAAGTTATTATACAAAAGAAGGCAAAATGACTGTTTGGTTTAATTTCAGAGCTTTTAAATCTTAAAATTCATGCATAAATCTGTAATACCTTCTGCATATTAAATTATAGAATGTTTTACATATATACATGTTTTGCTTTCTGCAGTGCAGTACTGGGACTCTTTTTCACCGTAAAAATGGCCAGTTGGAGGTTTTTGTTTAGAACTGTATCACTGTGGTAATCCCCCCATCCACAGTGATTGATGGCTGTACAAAAACTGCACACCTCCATGAAACACATATAATCACTCCCTTTCATTTTTGAAGCACATTTTCTATGTTTCTGTAGAAAGGTGAGCAGGGGAAATGTTCATATGGCCATGTTGACCATCTCAGTGGTCCTTTATGGTGAGAATTTCTGTAAAAATGAAAAATAGCACACTTTTTTATTAAATTTTTTTTCCAATTGAACCACCCTTGGTACTTCTGAAATGAATAAATTAAATAACTGTAAATTTAAATAAACAGAATAAAAACATTCTCCAACATATGGTAGTGCTAGTCTTAACTTAGCATGCAGCATTTATTTAATAAAAGCTGTTCAAATATCTAAATGATATAATGTAAAAGCAAGTAACTTTCTAGACCGCAAAATTTTTACTGTTCAATCAGTTCGGCTCCCCTAACTAAAACACAGTTTATTCTAATAAAATGCATTTGATTCCTTTTAGACTCATATACCGTATTTGGTTAGTGTTGATTTAATACTGACAATCATGTTGCGTTTATCTTAAAATCAGGATATCCGTTTAATAACTTTGTAGATCCTTGATAGACTAAGAAATATGATGCAAATCATGAAAATTAAGTTTAAAAAATAAGAATGTAAATGTTTTAGTCTTTATGACCGGTAGGTTTTACCTGAAATGTTATCTTTGTTACATTTACATATAAGATGTAAAGAATATTAAAAGTTGCATTATAAATTCCTTTATGTTATTAAATATGTTTTTGGTGCGTGAGCACAAAATGTTACCAACCATATGCAGCCAAATTTCACCATAATGTTAAAAATCAGAACAATGCATTCTACACAACCCAGGATGTTGAGGCAATAAGCCAATTTCCACACAAAGCTTTATTAATGACTCATCCTAATAAGCACTGGTGAGCCCATAAGCTGAAATATGTGTTAGATATGGCTCTGCAAAACAGGAGGGTTTTTGTCATGGCCTGCATCACTGTGCCCCCGTAGCTATCACAGTGATAATCATCCATACAAAAACCCACAAACGTAAAAACCCAGCTCATCTACCCCTACTCAGAGGACCAGTGCTCTGAAATTTCACTCTGGACACAAAATGTACAGTTAACTTCAGCGGTGGTGAAAATTTACGTGGATAAATAAAGTACAGGTACTTTGGCTGCTCTTAATTTGATGACAAAAGCAGAACATCGAGAATACATGGTTCTGCATTCTACTCCACGATGTAACTGCAAATAAAGTGAACAATATCCACCAGGTGGGGGCAGCAATGCTTCACACAAGAGATAAACCTGCCCTTCGGAATTCACCGGCCCTTTTTTTTCAAAAAATGAACAGCGCTGATGCTTAGCTGTAAGGGTCTCAATTGATAGTCGTAGTCAATACATAATCTTATTGCCTATCTTATTGCAACCCTCTTCCCCTGCCACCTCACCTCCCCACACATCCCCAACAGATTGTAAGTAATTTGCTTAAAGGAGTTTGCCTTGACACATGCGTGAGTCCAATTCCTTCAGTTAATGACAATGCTTTCTTGTCCTTTAGCAAGACTGATCATATGTGGCAATTATTGATTGTTTATACCTGGAAAGCAATTTTTTCCACGATAGACGGTTGAGATAATCTCATTAGTTGTGGGCTGTGCTTGCATGATCTCAGAATACTTATAAATGCAACACATTGTGGATTTATTTTCAGAAAATATGATTCTGAAAATGATACAATGCATTATTGGTAAGCTGTCTAAATGCATGAAATAGTTCATAAAATCCATTTGATGTCATTATAGGAGCAAATTGGCGACCTGAGAGAATCACCTAAAGCAGGGGTGTCAAGCTGAATACTCAAAGGGCTGCAGTGTCCACAGGTTTTTGTGGTTTCCTTTCCATCAGCTGCCAATTCAGGCCTTGAGAACAAGGTGTGTGGATTTTTTTTTTTGTTGCCAATCAACGGCTTAAATGAACCACTGGTGCTAACAGCCATCAGCACCAACCATCAGCAGACACTGCGGCTCCTCCAGGACTGGGGCTAGACGCCTGTGAGCTAAAGTCTCCTTCAGTGTCTCTGTATGTGTATAAACTGCTGTGGATTAAAGGCTGCAAACCAAAGGAAATATTTATGGGATCCTGGCTGAGGACTGAGCCTAATCAGGATTCAAATATTTTTTTAAAAATACAAAAAATCAAAATTGTGAGGAAGGGAAAGAAAAATTCAGCGTCTGCATTCTGTGACAGGCTGTTTATTCCCATTACTGTGAGTATGAATTAATTGTAAGTATAATTGGTAATTGAGTTGTAGTGACATTTTAAATTAATTTTCAACTTCAGTTATTATTAGAAAGAAGGGAGTCTGTGTAGTTACAGGACCTCACTGGCAGGAGACATTGAATGATGGTGTTATACAGGACCTCATAAAATTTTGTTCCATTTTAAATCTTTAAAATCTTAAATTTCATACACAAAATACACTCTGCATATTACATTATGGTGTTTTTTTTTTTACATGTACATGGGTTGCTTTCTACTGTGCAATACTGGGACTCTTTTTCGCCACAAAAATGCACACATAGGCCAGTTGGAGGTTTTTGTTTAGAAATGTATCACTGTGGCTACCCCACCCATACACAGTGATTGATGGCCGTACAAAAACTGCACACCTCCATGAAACATTTATATTCACCCCCCTTCTTTTTTGAAGCACATTTTCTATGTTTTTGTAGGAAGGTGAGCAGGGGAAATGTTCATATGGCTATGTTTTTATAGGTCCCAGACCATTTCAATGATCCTTTATGGTGAGAATTTCAGTAAAAATGAAAAAATAGGGCACTTTTTTATTTCAAATTTTTCCAATTGAACCACCCTTGGTGCTTCTGAAATGAATAAATTAAATACATGGAAAATTAAATAAACAGAATATAAACATTCTCCAACATATGGTAGTGCTAGTCTTAACTTAGCATGCAGCATTTATTTAATAAAAGCTGTTCAAGTACCTAAGTGATATAATGTAAACGCAAGTAGCTTTCAACACTGCAGAATTTTCACTGTTTAATAAGTTCAACTCACCTAAATAGAACACAGTTTATTTTAATAAAATGCATTTGATTGCATTTAGACTGATATACTGTACTTGGTTAGTGTTGATTTAATATTGAGAATCTTGTTGTGTTTATTTTAAAAGGGGGATGTCTGTATAATAACTTAGTAGAGCCTTGAAATACCAAGAAATACGAAACAAATTATGAAAATGATGTTTTAAAAAGTATGAATGGAAATTCTTTAGTCTTGATGACTAATAGGTTTTACCTGAAATTTAATCTTTGTTACATTTACATTTACTTTGTAAAGAAAATATAATGGCCAAATTGAATTATAGCTTCCATTATAATTATTGTGGAGACATGCTGTTATTTGAATACATACGATACATTTGATTACATTTTGTGTTCACCCACCAGAAAAACAAATAATCTTATTTATTTTAATAAATTGGCTGCATAATATTTACACCAAACAGACTAGTTAATTGTCACAATAAATAAGTTTAACAATAAGAGAGTTACAATCAGAAAAATGCATTCTAAACAATCCAGGAGGTTAGAGGTGATAAACCTATTTCAGCACACAGCTTTATTAATGACTTATCCCAATAAGCACTGATGAGCCTATAAGCTGAAAAAGTGTTAGATATGGCTCTGCAAAACAGGAGGGTTTTTGTCATGGCCTGCATCACTGTGCTCCCACTGTATCACAGTGATTATCCTCCATACAAAAACCCAGCTCATCTACCCCCACTCAGAGGGTCAGTGCTCTGAAATTTCACTCAGTGCACAAACACGGTGCAGAACATAAGTTATTATACAAAAGAAGGCAAAATGACTGTTTGGTTTAATTTCAGAGCTTTTAAATCTTAAAATTCATGCATAAATCTGTAATACCTTCTGCATATTAAATTATAGAATGTTTTACATATATACATGTTTTGCTTTCTGCAGTGCAGTACTGGGACTCTTTTTCACCGTAAAAATGGCCAGTTGGAGGTTTTTGTTTAGAACTGTATCACTGTGGTAATCCCCCCATCCACAGTGATTGATGGCTGTACAAAAACTGCACACCTCCATGAAACACATATAATCACTCCCTTTCATTTTTGAAGCACATTTTCTATGTTTCTGTAGAAAGGTGAGCAGGGGAAATGTTCATATGGCCATGTTGACCATCTCAGTGGTCCTTTATGGTGAGAATTTCTGTAAAAATGAAAAATAGCACACTTTTTTTATTAAAATTTTTTTCCAATTGAACCACCCTTGGTACTTCTAAAATGAATAAATTAAATAACTGGAAATTTAAATAAACAGAATAAAAACATTCTCCAACATATGGTAGTGCTAGTCTTAACTTAGCATGCAGCCTTTATTTAATAAAAGCTGTTCAAATATCTAAATGATATAATGTAAAAGCAAGTAACTTTCTAGACCGCAAAATTTTTACTGTTCAATCAGTTCAACTCCCCTAACTAAAACACAGTTTATTCTAATAAAATGCATTTGATTCCTTTTAGACTCATATACTTTATTTGGTTAGTGTTGATTTAATACTGACAGTCTTGTTGTGTTTATCTTAAAATCAGGATATCTGTTTAATAACTTAGTGGAGCCTTGATAGATCAAGAAATATGATGCAAATCATGAAAATTAAGTTTAAAAAATATGAATGTAAATGTTTTAGTCTTTATGACTGGTAGGTTTTACCTGAAATGTTATCTTTGTTACATTTACATATAAGATGTGAAGAAAATAAAAAGTTGCATTATAAATTTCTTTATCTTATTAAATGTATTTCTGGTGCGTGAGCACAAAATGTTACCAACCATATGCAGCCAAATTTCACCATAATGTTAAAAATCAGAACAATGCATTCTACACAACCCAGGATGTTGAGGCAATAAGCCAATTTCCACACAAAGCTTTATTAATGACCCATCCTAATAAGCACTGATGAGCCTATAAGCTGAAATATGTGTTAGATATGGCTCTGCAAAACAGGAGGGTTTTTGTCATGACCTGCATCACTGTGCCCCCGTAGTTATCACAGTGATAATCATCCATACAAAAACCCACAAACGTAAAAACCCAGCTCATCTACCCCCACTCAGAGGACCAGTGCTCTGAAATTTCACTCTGGACACAAAATGTACAGTTAACTTCAGCGGTGGTGAAAATTTACGTGGATAAATAAAGTACAGGTACTTTGGCTGCTCTTAATTTGATGACAAAAGCAGAACATCGAGAATACATGGTTCTGCATTCTACTCCACGATGTAACTGCAAATAAAGTGAACAATATCCACCAGGTGGGGGCAGCAATGCTTCACACAAGAAATAAACCTGCCCTTCGGAATTCACCGGCCCTTTTTTTTCAAAAAATGAACAGCGCTGATGTTTAGCTGTAAGGGTCTCAATTGGTAGTAGTAGTCAATACATAATCTTATTGCCTATCTTATTGCGACCCTCTTCCCCTGCCACCTCACCTCCCCACACATCCCCAACAGATTGTAAATAATTTTCTTAAAGGAGTTTGCCTTTATGAATACGTGAGTCCAATTCCTTCAATTAATGACAATGCTTTCTTGTCCTTTAGCAAGACTGATCATATGTGGCAATTATTGATTGTTTATACCTGGAAAGCAATTTTTTCAACGATAGACGGTTGAGAATCTCGTTAGTTGTGGGCTGTGATTGCATGATCTCAGAATACTTATAAATGCAACACACTGTGGGTTTATTTTCAGAAAATATGATTCTGAAAATGATACAATGCATTATTGGTAAGCTGTCTAAATGCATGAAATAGTTCATAAAATCCCTTTGATGTCATTATAGGAGCAAATTGGCGACCTGAGAGAAAACACCTAAAGCAGGGGTGTCAAGCTGAATACTCAAAGGGCTGCAGTGTCTACAGGTTTTTGTGGTTTCCTTTCCATCAGCTGCCAATTCAGGCCTTGAGAACAAGGTGTGTGGATTTTTTTTTTTGCCAATCAACGGCTTAAATGAACCACTGGTGCTAACAGCCATCAGCACCAACCATCAGCAGACACTGCGGCTCCTCCAGGACTGGGGTTAGACGCCTGTGAGCTAAAGTCTCCTTCAGTGTCTCTGTATGTGTATAAACTGCTGTGGATTAAAGGCTACAAACCAAAGGAAATATTTATGGGATCCTGGCTGAGGACTGAGCCTAATCAGGAATCAAATATTTTTAAAAAAATACAAAAAATCAAAATTGTGCGGAAGGGAAAGAAAAATTCAGCGTCTACATTCTGTGACAGACTGTTTATTCCCATTAGTGTGAGTATAAATTAATTGTAAGCATAATTGGTATTTGAGTTGTAGTGACGTTTTAGATTAATTTTCAACTTCAGTTATTATTAGAAAGAAGGGAGTCTGTGTAGTTACAGGACCTCACTGGCAGGAGACATTGAATAATGGTGTGATACAGGACCTCATAAAATATTGTTCCATTTTAAATCTTTAAAATCTTGAATTTCATACACAAAATACACTCTGCATATTACATTATGGTGTTTTTTTTTTACATGTACATGGGTTGCTTTCTACTGTGCAATACTGGGACTCTTTTTCGCCACAAAAATGCACACATAGGCCTGTTGGAGGTTTTTGTTTAGAAATGTATCATTGTGGCTACCCCACCATCCACAGTGATTGATGGCCGTACAAAAACTGCACACCTCCATGAAACATTTATATTCACCCCCCTTCTTTTTTGAAGCACATTTTCTATGTTTTTGTAGGAAGGTGAGCAGGGGAAATGTTCATATGGCCATGTTTTTACAGGTCCCAGACCATTTCAACGATCCTTTATGGTAAGAATTTCAGTAAAAATGAAAAAAATAGGGCACTTTTTCATTTCAAATTTTTCCAATTGAACCACCCTTGGTGCTTCTGAAATGAATAAATTAAATACATGGAAAATTAAATAAACAGAATATAAACATTCTCCAACATATGGTAGTGCTAGTCTTAACTTAGCATGCAGCATTTATTTAATAAAAGCTGTTCAAGTATCTAAGTGATATAGTATAAACGCAAGTAGCTTTCTACACTGCAGAATTTTCACTGTTTAATAAGTTCAACTCACCTAAATAGAACACGGTTTATTCTAATAAAATGCATTTGATTGCTTTTAGACTGATATACTGTACTTGGTTAGTGTTGATTTAATATTGAGAATCTTGTTGTGTTTATTTTAAAAGGGGGATGTCTGTATAATAACTTAGTAGAGCCTTGAAATACCAAGAAATACGAAGCAAATTATCAAAATGTATAAAGTATGAATGGAAAGTCTTTAGTCTTGATGACTAATAGGTTTTACCTGAAATTTAATCTTTGTTACATTTACATTTACTTTGTAAAGAAAATATAATGGCCAAATTGCATTATAGTTTCCATTATAATTATTGTGGAGACATGCTGTTATTTGGATACATACGATACATTTTCTTACATTTTGTGTTCACCCACCAGAAACACAAATAATCTTATTGATTTTAAAAAAATCAGCTGCATAATATTTACACCAAACAGACTAGTTAATTGTCACAATAAATAAGTTTAACAATAAAAGAGTTACAATCAGAACAATGCATTCTAAACAATCCAGGATGTTAGAGGTGATAAACCTACTTCAGCACACAGCTTTATTAATGACTTATCCCAATAAGCACTGATGAGCCTATAAGCTGAAATAGTTTTGGATATGGCTCTGCAAAACAGGAGGGTTTTTGTCATGACCTGCATCACTGTGCCCCCGTAGTTATCACAGTGATTACCCTCCATACAATAACCCACAAACGTAAAAACCCAGCTCATCTACCCCCACTC
This sequence comes from Anguilla pacifica, assembly GCA_039654925.1. Classification (NCBI taxonomy): domain Eukaryota; kingdom Metazoa; phylum Chordata; class Actinopteri; order Anguilliformes; family Anguillidae; genus Anguilla; species Anguilla pacifica. Next base: position 67,322,043 of record CM077285.1, on the reverse strand, counting down.
AGAGGACCAGTGCTCTGAAATTTCACTCTGGACACAAAATGTACAGTTAACTTCAGTGGTGGTGAAAATTTACGTGGATAAATAAAGTACAGGTACTTGTGCTGCTTTTAATTTGATGACAAAAGCAGAACATTGAGAATACATGGTTCTGCATTCTACTCCACTATATAACTGCAAATACAGTGAACAATATCCACCAGGTGGGGGCAGCAATGCTTTTCACAAGAGATAAACCTGCCCTTCGGAATTAACCAGCCACAATTTTAAACAAATTCAGTCCACAGTATTTCCTATAAAAGCCATGGAGGATTCTCCTCCCAGCACAGGAGCATCTGTGAAACAGAGAAGGAGACCTGTGTGTGACAATGGGAGCTATTGTAGCATTAGCAGTGTTGCTGGGAACTTTTCCATGTAAGTGAAGAAGTTAATATTGCTGTTAATAATACTGCTCCAATGCTGTTGTGTTGTTCTTTGGAGCAGCTGTCATAAAGTAGATTATAAGTCATTTCTGTGTGAAGTATGAGCTTCTCATTTGCAATATTGTCGTCTTTTCACAGACAGTCACTGTGTTGAACTCACCCAGCCAGATTCTTTGTATGTGAAACCAGGGCAGTCTCTGACCATCTCCTGTAAAGTCTCTGGGTATTCCCTGACTGATAGCAGCTATAGTACACACTGGATTCGACAGCCTGCAGGGAAAGCTCTGGAGTGGATTGGACGATATTGGAAGAATGACGCTAACACTGCTTATAAAGATTCACTAAAGAGCAAGTTCACCATCTCTGTAGACACGACCAGCAGCACAATGACTTTGCAGGGGAGCAGCCTGCAGACTGGAGACACAGCTGTGTATTACTGTGCCCGAGAGTCACAGTGAGAGAAAGTCATTTGATAGCAAAACAAAAAGCCTTTCACACTTCATTTGAGTGAGTCGATTCATTGAAATGGGAGAACCAGTCTTCAGTCATAAATATTCTCCCTCATAATTTGTACCATTCCTGGCTATTCTTAATTTACCAGAAGTAAAAAAACTGCAACAAAAAGTATTTTGAGTTGTTAAGCACCACCCCACCCCCAACAATAAAGATTTAAGTTACTAAAATTGCTATTTAGAGTACATTCGTCCATCCATCCATTATCTATACCCACTTATTCTGGTCAGGGCAACGGAGGTGCAGGAGCCTGTCCCTGCATGCATTTCGCTAGAGGCAGGAACACACCCCGGACAGGTTGCCAATCTATTACATGGAGTATAATTTTACACATTATATATTTAGACATACATACTGTTTAAACTCCTAAGTCTCCTGTAAGGATATACCAGACTTCACTTTCAAAAAAATTTGATTTAGCTTTGAGCTCATCTGATTTTTTTCTCCATGGAAGCAGAGGCATACACAAAAATCTGTTGTCGTTTACATTTTGCCTGCAGTTAAATTTATTAGCAGGATAATGTACTGAAAATAAGACAAGACAGAATTCAAGTATATTTCTAGCAATATTTTCTAGAATGTATTGCATTGCACAGATATTCACATCATAACTAAATAAACAATAATTGCATCCATGAGCACTTTTTCTGATCGAAATTCCGGAGTAATGCAGGTTTAAAAAGCCTACTGCATTTAATTCTACACCAGGAGGGGGCAGCAGTGCTCCTCATAATGGAAATTCTGGCCCTCTGAATTAACACAGGAGCATTACCTGTAGGACAAAGAGGGGAACTGTAATCTCTTGGAAGCACGAACACCAGCAGACCCGTAGATGAGACCCCGAGAAACCATTTCATAAAGGGACAGAAGAGCAGTATTCAACTGTCAGTTTTGAGCTTTTCAGTGAATGTAGTTAAAATGCCAGATTGTGATATAAATAAGAGTAAATAAAGATGTGAATAAATAAAAGTAGAAGTTTGCAGCGAATTTAGTAACAGTTATAGCCCAGCAGCATGGTTCCACACCCGCCTCCTGAAACATACCTCTGAGTGCAGGGGTCTCAGACCCCAGTTCTGGAGGTCTGCAGTCTCTGGTGTGTTTTGAGAAGTCCTTTCAATCAGCCAAGTCAAGTCAAGTTTATTTAAAGCGCAATATCACAAAGGTTGGGAAAAAAGTGCAAGGGTAATTTCAGGCATAAAGTTCTATTGCACTGGAGACTGAGAACTCTATCCTGCGGTGTCCTGTGTTAACTCTACTGCGCTGACACGGGGGGTCAGAGTTTACTTTGCTGATTGAACTCTTCTTTGAACGTGACTCTTCTGTTATGTTTTGACTCTGCTGAATTGACCGTTTCCCCATGCATTGGCTCAACTGATTTGATTCCAGTTTTGCGCTCAAACTCTAACTAATAAATTCTAAACTGGCCTCATTAGTCATATTCCTCTATTCAGCATTGGCTCCTGTGGCAAGACACCCCAATGTGTCGGCTTTTCTTCCACTGATTCACCCCCCGCGCCTGCACTGCCTCCACAGGTATGACTCTTCCAGTCTGCACTGACTCCCTGGGGGTGACATCTCAATGTGTGGAAACAGGAAGAGCTGTATGCAAATCTGGCCTGTGTGTCACCGTCTTTAACAGACCGTTCCTGTGAGAGCAGAGAGACAGTGATGCGCGCCAGTCAAAGTCGTCCTCACTGCAACTGCACTGCAAATATGATCCGTCTGCTCCTTCCCCTCTTGGCCTTTCTGCCATGTAAGTGGTTGATGACTTCAGTCTGGGATCTTCACATCGCCACTGTTATGTCGTTTATGTCAAATGTGTTCCATTTAGAATGGGACTAAACTAGATACATCACCCAGTAATGATGGCATGATAGTAATGACTATCAGTTTGCGAAAACGCGGATGAACCCACATTTTAATCCTGCCTTTAATCTCCTGTTTTAGGTCTGGACGCCATCACTTTGACCTCCTCCCCCGCTCAGACCAAGTCACCTGGTGGGTCCGTGAAGGTGTCCTGTCAGGTTTCTGGGTACGCCTTGACAGATTACGGCACAAGCTGGATTCGGAAGCGTCCGGGGAAAGCCATGGAGTGGATGGGAATCATCTGGGGAGGCGGAAGCATCGACTCTCCCGCGCCATTCAAGAGCCGGTTCACCATCTCCAGAGACAGCAGCAACGTGCTGTACTTGGATATCAGCAGCCTGCAGACTGAGGACACAGCCGTGTATTACTGCGCTCGACTCACACAGTGACGCAGGGCGGTGCCGCGTCTGTACATGAACCCACAGGCTGCCTCAGAGACACACGGCCTCGTGCTCCCCTCCAGATCAGTGAGAGAATCCTAATGCTGGGCCAGCTGCGTTTTATTAAGACTCCTGAAGGGGTACAGCATCGTTGCTACATAAAAAGGCGATAGAAATATTTATATACTGTGATTCACACAAATCCATAATCTACAGTTTTTACATCTCTCCTGTCCCCACATTCTTTCCTATGGTACAGAGCCACAGACACATTCAGCTTATATTTGTACATTTTCACTTGAGTCTTCCCTGTAGTTTTCTTTTTGGCTTTATTCAGCATTTAGATTTTTGTTTCTTTTATGTCTCGTTTTATTGCGAATAAATTGAATTTCAGGTGGATTTTAAGCATGGGAATAAAATAAATAATTAATTGATCATTTTTATTAAAACAAATTCAAAACGTTTTAGAGCGAACAAGCGCTGAAAAAAATGGAGATGAGTTTTGCAAAAATTGAAGTTTTGTTCCCTATCAAACTCCTGTTGACATATAAATGAATGTATTGTGATGAAATGTGGTTTGCATAGCTGCAGTATATGTGAAGACTGTTAATGTTTCCTTTGCTGTCCTGAACTGATGACTGACGACATTTAACAAGTAATGAATGAATGAATGAATGAATGAATTTATTTGATGATTAAAAAACACATATAGCACTGCACTGCAGTCATTACATACACTAAAAATCACCGAGGATGAAAACACAATAAAGCCCGAAGGCTTATTCCATTGTGGTCCTCTAGTATAACACTTAACACTCTACAAAATAAAACCAAGACAACAACAAGACAGCAAGCGATGACAATAAAATCAACATATAAATAGCAAGCGGCGGGGTAGCTATGTCAACATGCTCATGCTTTCTTGGTCATAAAAGTAAAAATTAAAATTGAATATTCTACATGGTACTTTGTAACCATTTCTTTAAGGCCACTTTAAATGTGCTCCGTGAAACACTCAATTTCAGATCTGTGGGCAGATCATTCCACTGTACTGCTGCACAGCAGAGAAATGTGCTTCTGCCCATTAGGCTACTGAATCAAAAAGGTATGAGGTCTGTCGAGCTACCTCTTGTAAAGTAGCTATGACTGTCTCTTAGTAGTAGGACAGGTCTAAGAATGCGTGCGTTCTCCAAACAAGGAGAACAGAAAACAATCAGGGTTAGAAAGGACCTGATGGACCTTTTGTGATCCCAGCATCTCACACCACAGTCCCACTAAACAAAGCTCAGCCCCCTTTTCTGTTTAAATATGACCACAGCCTCTAAGCCCTGGAGAGGTGAGAAGGGCAGCTCACTGCAGCTCATCTGCAACACAAACCATGTTCCCTGCATCACTGCTGAAGGTCCTGGCAGCTGCATCCTGTGAGTTTCTGTTTCTGACCAACTGTGTAAAACCAGAGGAACGCCCCACCCAAAAAAACATTATAATAACAGTAATTATTATTTTGGCTTCTGCCTACTGCCGCACAGCCATGCAATTTTTACATTTTCGGTTGAAATGTCATGAAATTCATTTTTTTTTCTGTCTCAAAGTGTCCATTTCAAAATTTTGCTAGATTTCCAACAATTTTATAAGACACATTCATTTTTCAGCAATCAAATAAAATTTATTCTTTTGCATTATTTTGTGTGGTATTAAGTAACATTCTCACACATCTGCTGGAATGTTCTGAGATTTGAACAGCATCTGGAGAGTTAGGGCATTTTAATTACGGGAAAATAGCTATCAAAACTTAATTTAGATGTGTTGTGTTAGAATTTTAAATGCCTATATTTTACAATATTGCCAATATTTGCACAGGAAAGGAACATTTTCTGTAATGAAACATTCAATAAGTAATATTTGTGGAACATTCAGACCAACTAAGCGTTTATATACACACTGTACACTTTATGTAAATAGCATTTCCCATGAGAGGCGGTTATGTAAATCTCATGAGCCCCATGTTCTTTAAAACACAGAAATTACAGTACATACTCAGTGACGAGCAGCACTGTTCACTTCTTGTCTTTTGTTGCTGTAAATGAAATAAAATGGAGGCCTTAGTATTCATCATAGCTTTGCTGTTTGCGTTTAAATGTAAGGACACAGCTGATTTAATTCCCTCTTTCCTCCTGTCTCACAACACTTGATTGAGTGGTGCTACAGCACTGGCTATATAACTGCTGTAAAACTGTGTTTTTGTCCCCTTCTGCAGATGCTCATTGTGACATCACACTGACAGAGTCTGCTCCACAGATGAAGAAGCCTGGAGATTCCGTGAGGCTCTCCTGTAAAATTACTGGATTCTCACTCAGCAGTTACAGTGTGCACTGGGTTCGACAGGCTCCAAACAAAGGGCTGCAATGGGTCGGATACTACAGCAGTTCTTCTGAGGATCGTTTCAAAGTTACAGAAGATTCATCCAACAGCATTGCTTACTTAGACATCACCGATCTCCAGTCCTCAGACACAGCTGTGTATTACTGTGCCCGAGAGGCACAGTGAAAGAGTTTAAGGCCCTGCTGTACAAAAACCCTCCACAGATGATTTAGCAGGCAGTGGGTGACTGGCTGTGCTGTCATTTTCTGTTATTGTTTTTCTCCTGGATTTGCACCATAAGGCTTCATCACACATTTTTAAACAAAGTTGAAATTAATTTAAGAAAATAACAACTACATTTAATCCAACTTAATTATATGTGTTCAATTATTCCTCTATATTAAGCTCCCAGTGGATTCAAAGTGAGCAACAGCTTGAGTAACAAGTGAAAGTTTGTGAAACACAAAGATTGCAAATCTTTGGCATGATTAATATTTTCTTTATAATATTTTAAGGGATATATGATGTACAAAACAAGCTCCTGAATCAAAACCCTTGAACATAATGCATATACACTTCAACGTTATGGCAATAAACAACACAAACTTTCAATTAGTCCTTTATTATTCTCATTATATAAATGGTAATAACATAATCATTAATTCCACTGAAATTTCTTGAACACATAATCATCCTAATTTGCATACGCTGGGTTGCAATGTCAGTGCACAGACATGCATATTTAACTGGACAGGCAAGCACACCTTCAGCTAACCTAATCTTGTGAAGCCCCAGAAGTAAGCCAGTACTGCACATGTTGAATGCAAAACACTGGGGCTCCCATTGAAGTGAATGAGGAATATCAGACTTTTGAAGGCAAAATAACACTTTCCAGATGATATTTTGAAACTCCATTAATGACCATAACATTTCATATGTAAAGCAGATATTTTTTAAATGCAATATGTAATAAAACATTTTTATGGATTTACTAACCATTGTTTTCAAACATAATGAAATGTATGAAGACTGAAGAGATTACCTTTGGTTGTTAAATCACCTTAGTTTTCTACACTGAATTCAATTCGGCAAGTGAACTGCCATTACTTCCTAGGCTTCACTGCTTGGACCCTCCAACCCTCACCCGTTCCTATGTACACTCTATGCATTGGTGGAAGCAGTCTGCTTTTTAACATTCTCCTCCAGAAGGGGGCAGCAGCATTGATCATTCCATCCATTATCTATACCCGCTTATCCTGAGCAGGGTCACAGGGGGGTGCTGGAGTCTATCCCAGCATGCAATGGGCAAGAGGCAGGAATACACCCAGGACAGGCTGCCAATCTATCACAGGGCACACACACACACACACACCATTCACTCACACACTCATACCTATGGGCAATTTAGAGTCTCCAATCAGCCTACCTGCATATCTTTGGACTGTGGGAGGAAACCGGAGTACCTGGAGGAAACCCATATGGACACAGGGAGAATATGCAAACTCCACACAGAAAGGCCTAAGCCGAGATTCAAACCCATAACCTCCATGCTGTAAGGCGACGGTGCTACCCACTACACCACCGTGCTACCCAGCACTGCTCATAATGTGAAAATATTGGTTAAATAAGACTAGTGTTACAAATACAGGGTCCAGCGTTTAACAGTGGATATCAAGCTGCTTTCTGTACTGTGGTCAGATGCTATCTGTCTTGGACACTCTCATTAGACTGACTTGTGTAATTTTGTGGAATGTAATGAAACAAACAAGGAACACAATGACAGGGCATTTACCCGCAGACAGGTGCACACAATGCACTTTGACCACAGTCTGCATGGGCCCAGTGTGGTCTGGGGCATCAGCTCACACAGGTGAACAGGAGGAGGGGGTGACTAGTGTGGATGACTAGATTCAGCAGTGGTGGCCTGTTGCCTGTATTCAGCTGGATGTGTAGAGTGCTGTACTTTACAGTCTGAAGTGTGTTCTATAGCCAGAGAGGGGAGTAGGGGAGAGATGTGGCGCTTGTGTATTTTTGGCTGATGGTAAATGCAGCAGCATCAGCATTCTGAATGAGCAGGAGGGGCCTGGTAGTACCTGCAGGGAGACCCAAGGAGAGAGCAGCATCATCCAGTCAGGACAGCACAAGGGCCTGAATAATGAGCTGGGCAGTATATGCAGGAAGGATAGGACTGATTTTACAGATGTTGGAGATTTAAAAAAATCAGCAGATCCAAGCAACAGAGTGATATTCTCAGTGAACAACTGAGTTATCCAGGATCATTGGCAGGCTGGAATATATACGCCATTCTGTTACTCCCAGTTGAAGATTTTATTGTTTTTCTTTCTGACTTTATCAACCTTACCTCAATACTCAACCTTTACTCATACAAATATCAAAACACAGATAGACTGATTTTGGGGGAAGACAAAAGAAGAATCAAATTGTTTTACTAAAGGTGACGGACAAATTGTTCATGGGTGGTTTATCTACTGGTTTATCTATAGAATATCTAAATACTACACATATACTGAGATATTTATGTATACTTGATATTATTTCTCCTGGAAATACAAACATATACAAAAATCTGTGATGTACATTAGTTTTTCCTGTCATTACTTGCGTAATAAGCATAATGTACTGAAAATAAGACATGACAGCTCTCTATTGTATGTTTTAGCAATCCACATGAATGCATCCCATTGTACAGATATTAAAATCATAACTATGTGAACATTTATTCTGAATATAATCCTTTAGCATTGTGACTGGTGTAAATTCCAGAGTGATGCCGGTGAAAGAGGCCTGCTGTTTTAAATTCTCCTCCAGGAGGGGGCAACAGTGCTCTTCACAATGGATATTCTGACTCTGAATTTGTCCTGTTTTTCTCCTTCCTCCAAGATTTAAACAAATTCAGTCCACAGAATTAACTATAAAAACCACTGAGAATACTCCTCCTAACACAAAAGCATCACCTGTTAGACAGAGAGGGAGATCTGTGTGTGACAATGGGAGCAATTATAGCTTTTGCAGTGTTACTGGGAACTTTATTTTGTAAGTATACTGTACATGCCGTATTCATATTTTCAATTCAAAGAAAAATTTGTTTTGTTTTCATAATTGTATTACTTTTGATGTTTGTTCAAATATCTTTTCTGTCTCCACAGATGGTCACTGTGTTGAACTCACACAGCCAGGCTCTATACTTGTAAAACCAGGACAGCCATTATCAGTCTCCTGTAAAGTCTCTGGGCATTCCCTGACTGATAGCGGCTATGGTATAGCCTGGATTCGACAGCCTGAAGGGGAAGCACTGGAGTGGATTGGAACCATATGGTGGGATGAAGACATTAATTTTAAAGATTCTTTGAAGAGCAAGTTCACCATCACCAGAGACACCTCCAGCAGCACAGTGACTTTGCAGGGGAACAGCCTGCAGACTGCAGACACAGCTGTGTATTACTGTGCCCGATACACACAGTGCAGTAAAGCCACAGCAGACCTGTACAAAAATCCACGCTGATGAGTGTAGTGGCAGAACACAATCATTAAAGAGCTCTGTGAAATTTGCACCCCCTAGTGATCAGAATATGAATTAAAATATTTTCCATTGTTTGTGTAGCATTTGTGCTGATGAAATGCAAATCTCAGGAGAGCAGGAGAACATGCATTGTAGCCTTGGAAATTATTTTTCTAGATTGTTTGACTAAAAATCCAGCTGCATCAATTGACTTTATGTAAAAATAAGATTCTCACTTACTGTTTCTATTATGAAGCCATTAATGAACAGGTAATAAATGCATTATGAACATCCAAAAGGTGAGTGCTTTATTAAAGCCTTATTCCTCTATTAATAAAATAGAATGCAACCCATTTCTGACACACTTTATCAGTACATATTAGAGGCATGTACTATAATTCATTATTGACATTGGTGTAAACAAGATCTCCTCTGTACAGTTTATTTATTTGTAAATAAGCAGATTATCACTGTACTCAAATAAAAGGACCATATTCAAACCTTCCTGTTCTTGGTATATTTACAGAAAATCTATACACAGCACTGGATATTTATTCCTCAGAAGCACACAAACACACAGAAGTCATTCACATTTGTTTTTAAGCAGTTAATTTTTTTTTTTATCTGGGCAGTATACAGATATTAAGACCAGACAGCCCTCTAGACGGAATGTATCTCATTTTGCAAATACTTAAATCATAACTATGTGAACATTCAATGTGAACTCATTCCATTCGCATTTTCACTGATCATAACTTTGCTTAGTTATGCGGGTGGTGGTAGTCTGCTGCTTTAAATTCTCCTCCAGCAGGGGGCAGCACTGCCCTCAGAATGGATATTCTGACTTTCTTAAACGATCTTCATCTTCAGATTTTCTTTATGCCCCTGAGATTTAAACAAATTACACCCTACAGCATCCTATAAAAGCCACTGAGAATTCTCCTCCCAACACAGGAGCATCACCTGTAAGACAGAGAGGGAGATCTGTGTGTCACAATGGGAGCTATAATAACATTCACACTGTTGCTGGGATCTTTATTTTGTAAGTGTTCATACTGTATTCATTTATTATCTTTTGAAGCAATATTATTCAATATTTACATTTAATTCCTCTGATTTTATTTTTCATAGAGTAAATATAAATACTAGATTTTTAATTAACTATTTTCTTTGATAATTGCATTAACCTGCATAATTATCTTCTCCTTTAATCTCTCATACAGATGCTCACTGTGTTGAACTCACACAGCCTGGTTCTATGGTTTTAACACCGGGGCAGTCTCTGACCATCTCCTGTAAAGTCTCTGGGTATTCCCTGACTGATAGCAGCTACTGTACACACTGGATCCGACAGCCTGCAGGGAAAGCTCTGGAGTGGGTTGGATGTGTCTGTGGCAGTGGAAACACCTATTACAAAGATTCACTAAAGAGCAAGTTCACTGTGTCCAGAGACACCTCCAGCAGCACAGTGACTTTGCAGGGGAGCAGCCTGCAGACTGGAGACACAGCTGTGTATTACTGTGCGCGAGAGTCACAGTGAGAGAAAGTCATGTGGGAGTAATACAAAAACTGCTTCACACTTCAGTTCACACAGTCAGCAACAGAAACAGTATTTCTTACATATGAATTCCCTGTAGTCAAAAGAATTAACCAAATGTCAAAAATTCATATAAGAAAATTAAGATATTTGATGATTGAATATATTTTTTCCACAACAAATGTCAATAATATTTTTATAAAGAATACCAGAATGTAGAATAAGATGAAAAGTGGTCAGAACCTGAAAAGAAGTAGGAGCAGAAAAACACCTTGGGATAAGAAATTTCAAATGTAAAACGCTGGGGAAAAAACGACTATTGGTCAAGAATGTATTTGAGCAGGCATTTATAATTGTATTTATAGGTAATTGATTATTATATCTGCATATGGTTTAGATACTGATTAACATTGCAAATGTTCCCTATGTTAAAAGACATTTGGAGTTGTTTCTATTGGCTGTGTATAGTTCTGGGAAATATATGTTGGAATTGCTGTTATTTGGTCTTCTCTCTGTACCAATCACAATAATCAAAGCCTGAGCACAATCACAGGGACACTGTACTGTAGGAGATTCAGCTGGTCTGATAAGATTTTAAATTGACATCCTGACTCACTGTTGTCATTAAATATTCCATGACACCCATCACCATAAGAGTTGGTGGGTGGCAGGGAGGTTGATTAGAAAATATCTGGAGATCAGCATATTATTTGAGCTGCTGTTACAGATAACCTTCCTCTGGTTTAAATTGTCTTCTGCAAGCAGCATATTTCAGTTTTTACATTTCCTTTAGAGTATCTGCAGACAAATAACTAAATTATGACTGAAAATCTGTTAGAGAATATGAGTTGACAGTAAAAATAATGTGTTCATGTTATTTGTTATCTAGAAAAGAAATGTGTTATCTAGAAAAAAATGTATAACTTTCAAGGGGTCTGAATACTTTCATAAGTATTCTGGAGATCAGGATATTATATGAGCCACTCTTACACACTGAGACAACATTCATTTGTTTAAAGTGTCCTCTGAACAGCACTACAGTAAAGATCACACTGCTGCAGACAAGATGCTTTGGAGCAGCAGGAATGGAGCAGAGCAGCATGGCAACTGAACATGGAACATGGCTCTTTAAATAATGTCGTTTCCCTCTTGACTGTAATGTATGGTATGTGGGAAAACATGTAAACTATATCCTTTACTACACAACAATTTTGTGTGGTATTTGTAGTCCACAGCTTTGTCTGCTCAATTTAAACAGTGTGTGATCTGCCCACCCAGTGAGGAGGAGTTCATGCAAACTCTGAGCTCTTCCTTCAACATTTACCTCTCTGCACTGAGGGAGGAGGAACTGTTGTTGGAGACTGACTGAAGGGCTAGCATATCAACTGTAGAAGTCTTTCACCATGAGTATTATAACCAGCCTGTGTCTGATTACAGTAATCTTTACCAGTAGATTTAAGTTTCTTATTCTGTAAGTTCTTACTAAAATGATAATTTGTGAGGGTGTCAATAGTGAGTACTAAGTCTTTCTTAATTTCACAGGTGTTAAAAGTCAGACACTGACTGAGTCTGAACCAGCAGTTAAAAAGCCTGGAGAATCCCACACACTGACCTGGACAGCCTCTGGGTTCACAGTCAGTGACTACAGGATGAACTGGATCAGACAGGCTCCTGCAAATGCAATATGTAATAAAACATTTTTCTGGATTTACTAACCATTGTTTTCAAACATAATAAAATGTATGATCACAAGAGTTTGACTCAAGAGATTACCTTTGGTTGTTAAATCACCTTAGTTTTCTACATTGAATTCAATTCGGCAAGTGAATTTCCATTACTTCCTAGGCTTCACTGCTTGGACCCTCCTAGACTCCAACCCTCACCCGTTCCTATGTACACTCTATGCATTGGTGGAAGCAGTCTGCTTTTTAACATGCTCCTCCAGAAGGGGGCAGCAGTGCTGATCATCCCATCCATTATCTATACCCTCTTATCCTGAGCAGGGTCACGGGGGGTGCTGGCTGGTGCCTATCCCAGCATGCAATGGGCAAGAGGCAGGAATACACCCAGGACAGGCTGCCAATCTATCGAAGGGCACACACACACACCATCACTCACACACTCATACCTATGGGCAATTTAGAGTCTCCAATCGGCCTACCTGCATATCTTTGGACTGTGGGAGGAAACCGGAGTACCTGGAGGAAACCCACGTGGACACAGGGAGAACATGCAAACTCCACACAGAAAGGCCTAAGCCGAGATTCAAACCCATAACCTTCTTGCTGTAAGGAGACGGTGCTACCCACTGCACCACCGTGCCACCCAGCACTGCTCATAATATGAAAATATTGGTTAAATAAGACTAGTGTTACAAATACAGGGTCCAGCGTTTAACAGTGGATATCAAGCTGCTTTCTGTACTGTGGTCAGATGCCGTCTGTCTTGGACACTCTCATTAGACTGACTTGTGTAATTTTGTGGAATGTAATGAAACAAACAAGGAACACAATGACAGGGCATTTACCCGCAGACAGGTGCACACAATGCACTTTGACCACAGTCTTCTTCAGTGGTGCCTGCATGGGCCCAGTTTGGTCTGGGGCATCAGCTCACACAGGTGAACAGGAGGAGGGGGTGACTAGTGTGGATGACTGGATTCAGCAGTGGTGGCCTGTTGCCTGTATGCAGCTGGACATGTAGAGTTCTGTACTTTAAATGTTCACATAACTATGTGAACATTTATTCTGAATTTAATCCTTTAGCATTGCTACTGGTGTAAATTCCAGAGTGATGCTGGTGGAAGAGGCCTGCTGTTTTGAATTATCCTCCAGGAGGGGGCAGCAGTGCTCCTCATAATGGATATTCTGTCTCTGAATTTCTTGTTTTTCTCCTTCCTCCAAGATTTAAACAAATTCATTCCACAGTATTTACTATAAAAGCCACTGAGAATACTCCTCCCAACACAAGAGCATCACCTGTTAGAAAGAGAGGGAGATCTGTGTGTCACGATGGGGGAAATTATAGCTTTTGCAGTGTTACTGGGAACTTTATTTTTAAGTATACTGTACATGCTGTAGTCATATTTTCAATTCAAAGAAAAATGAGTGTTATTTTTCATAATTATATTACTTTTTGATGTATGTTCAAATATCTTTTCTGTCTCCACAGATGGTCACTGTGTTGAACTCACACAGCCAGGCTCTACACTTGTAAAACCAGGACAGCCATTATCTGTCTCCTGTAAAGTCTCTGGGTATTCCCTGACTGATAGCGGCTATGGTATAGCCTGGATTCGACAGCCTGAAGGGGAAGCACTGGAGTGGATTGGAACCATATGGTGGGATGAAGACATTCATTTTAAACGATTCTTTGAAGATCAAGTTCACCATCTCCAGAGACACCTCCAGCAGCATAGTGTTGTTACGAGAGAGCAGCTTGCAGACTGGAGACACAGCTGTGTATTACTGTGCCCGATACCCACAGTGCAGCAAAGCAACGCTGAATACACACACTCTGCCTGCATGCAGAGCTCACTGGCCTCATATTCACCATTACATATTAATAAAATTTTATGTTGAATAAATTATTTTTGATTTCAACTTTTAGAAATCCTTTCTTTAACCAGCATTAAAAGAGAAATATTCAATTCAATCAACATTTGAGGTTCAATCAACATTTGTCTTTCTTTTCAATTTAAATGCAGCGTTTGTTTATTCTTCACAAACTGTAATGTGTTTGGTAAGTTACATCTCATCAAGTCACTTGGCCCTGTGTGTATAAGCATGCAGTACATGAACAGGCCAAACATATGTGTGGATGGCTTTCTCACAGTCAAGATTGATTGAATAGGCGTGTATATGTCCAATTTGTATTGGTATGTATATATTTCGCTGCCCAGCATTTCTGTTGCGTGAATGATTGTATGTTTCTTGGTATAATGTCTGTTCGTAAATGTGAATGTAACATGCTGCGAGGGAAATGTCCCCATGGGGATAAAGAAGTTCTCTATGTATGTATGTACAATATGTATTTGACATGCAGCATTTATTGTACGTAGCAAATATACAATAACTTGTACATTTACTCAAATTCAGTTCAGAAGCAAGTACAAACATGTTTCCTGGAGAAATATACTTCCTGTAGTTACTCACCAGCAGTTTTCTACATGAATTTCAATGTGTTCCATGAGGCAATTCGAAATATTGACACTTTGATCTGACACAAAGTTTGCATGACATTGTAAAATGCTAAGATTACAAAACACAGGGCCAAGTGACTTGAATGAATTGAGGAAATATTGGGTAGCATTGCTTTGGAATACATTTTATTAAATTTCGGTGAGGCAAGATAGCCTATATTGTTTGTAGTACCGTAACTTGGCGTCATTTTGATATCAATACTTTTAATGGCAGGCCTGGATTTTGACAGTCTGAATGAATGAGTTATAGATGGTGTATGTCTTGTACGTGTGAGTAACTTGGCATTTTTGTACGTTGAAAACGTGTTTTTGATGAGATATCATTTCTTTTTGCAAAGCGTTTTATTATGAGAGTGAGAAATGCGAAGTGACCGTGTAAGAAACGGTTGTGGATTATGGCTATCCGTGTGTGAATTTGTACAGTCTGATGAGTGTGTACCGTGTAGAAGTTTTTATTTGCTATATATGTAAAACAGTGGCTGTGACAAAGGGTGCGGTGGCGTATAAGTGTAAACGCATCAGAAACGCAGGTGAAATATGGCCAGTGCATGTACTCATGGATTTGAGGCCAACCAACGAGCCTTGATTGACAAAAGAATCAGCAAGTCCGTAGAATTAGAGCTCCTTAGTTCGCAACTTGTGTACCCTTCTGTCCTGCTCCGTTGTCTGTTATTTCGTGGAGATGCACTTTTAGTGTTTGTAAGGTTTACCAATAAGGCATTTTTATAGGCTTATCTGCAGGTAGGAATCCTCTTCGCTGTTTTGCTAAGCTAGAACCAGAAAACTTGATAGTGGAGAATAGGAGCAGACGCATATGTCCCAGCAGGCTTTGCATATGAGAAAATAACAATAGTGTGAGATAAATTAGGAGAAATTATGAAATTGCGTAGTTGAAACAATATGTTTTTAGCAGAATGGGCATGTAGGTGAAGGTTGACATGATCACAGATAGTGCAAAGTAA
Source organism: Anguilla pacifica (assembly GCA_039654925.1). Taxonomy (NCBI): domain Eukaryota; kingdom Metazoa; phylum Chordata; class Actinopteri; order Anguilliformes; family Anguillidae; genus Anguilla; species Anguilla pacifica. Next base: position 67,306,284 of record CM077285.1, on the reverse strand, counting down.
ATGAAGTGACCATGAGCGAGCTTAGTTTCCTTATCAAATGGTATATATAACAGTCTGTATAAAACACAAGTTGTTTAAGTGGAGGGTTAAGTAATGTGAAATCTATTGCACTGATGTGCTTTTCTCATGTTCAGTAGTAGTAGTGATAATTATGAGTGAGGCATGATTTTAAATGCAATGTTTTAATGGGGAGTTGCAAAACGCACAGGGCGAGGTAACATGAATGTAGAAACGTGGGGTTTGCTGAGAAGAAGGTTTTGTACGGTAGCAAAGTGAAGAAATATAGTTCGTAGAAATGGCACAGTGGTGAACTGGTGTAACTGTTTAATAAAAGGAATACATTTGCCGTCATGAAATGCATATGGGTGGCCGTGAGTGAGTTTTGGTAAAGCAAATATAAGCGTAAGAAAACGTTAGTGTAAAAGAGGAAATTATCTGCCTGAGGGCGAGGCGGGATTCAATCCTTCAACCGGAGGGTTACCAGTCTGTGACTTTGTTAGTGCAGCACCATGACATTGCTAATGATATTTCACGCATTGCATAGCTAACCTGTCCGTGGTTTTAAAGAAAAGAACACAGGCCAGTAAGCACAGAAGAGCTCCCATTGAATTCATATGGCTTTGCAATATTGTAGCCGGTTAATAACTGAACGTGCAGACGGTACGTCATAATGCAGTGTATACGTTCGGTGGACGGCGGGTAGATATGGTGCAAAAGCAATAATAGAGAAGTAGTAGACAATTATTAGTGAGGGTAAAAGCAGGTTACAGAAACATGTTCTGAGCGGGGTTTTAACCTAGGACCCCATGTTCCCAAGACTGTAACCTTGCCCACTAGGCCACAGGCAGGCTAGCTGTTAAAACTGGAAATGTTTCAGAGTAAAAAGGTAATGGGTATTTTGCGTGTGTATGCGAGTTTTTGATTGGGTCGTGTAGGTGAAGATTTGGCTGGTGTCGGTAAAATGTCCAATGGGGAGACATGTTGTTAGTGGGATTGGCAGCAGGAAAAATAAAAATGAGAAGAAGAAGAAGAAGAAGAAAGAGAAGAAGAAGGAGAAAACGCAAAATCCCCTTAGTTTGGGGCTTTATTGTGTGGACATGTGAAGTTGTTTATGAAATCTGTCCGTTGAAATGGGGTCAGAATGTACAGAATTTAATGTTTTTAAGGGCTGAGTGTCTGTGGCTGTTGTGGTTATTTCTGTGGGGAACCCTGAAAAGTGCCAAACTCTCGGTGCTGTATAGGTATGGGGCATGCCCCCGCCAAGGCGTAACTTGGCGGGATGGCATACCTGCCATCCCAATCCCAATTTAATAATTAACATTTTAAAACTATATTTTTGAAAGACAATGAAGAAGTATTCATTAGGAAAAACTACTATAATTTACACAATGTTTTTTGAATCTGTAATATTTGTGAAAAATTTAAAACAACCATGTCCCTGTAAAAATATCTGTAAAGCTGTTTAGCAAAGTTTAAACTTTGTTGTTCCTAAATTTACTGTGACTGAAAATGACACTGTTTTCAAAGTAAATATGAATTATTATAATTTGTGCTGGTAATCACCCCACACTGCAGATAAATACAGAAGAGGTGCTCTGTGAAAGGGCAGTAGGTTTTTGTTGTGGTGTAGATCACTGTGTATATACAGTGGGTGGGTGGGTGGCACTGTTGTTAAACACTGTACAAAAACCTCATCTCTCAGAAAGTATGTTATTTGTGTTAAACTAAAGATGAAGAACCTGCACAAACAGCACGGATTTGTGTTTCTCTGTGTTGTACATTATACAGGTGAATTCCACAGTGAATATCTTCATTTATCAGCTAAATTAACAATATCTTGTAAGGTTGGGGCTAGTGAGCAACGTCAGAAGCGGACAATAAATCAACAGGGATTCTAAAAGCTGACTGCGAGCAGCAGTCAACCACTGAGCGGGGTAGGAGAAAGGAAAATAAGGGGAATACCCCCTGGCAAAAGGCCAAACAAAAGGCAATCCTTAAAAACAGGACGAACTTCTCTTGGCTGAGAACCAAACACAAAAAACGCGCCTAACTAGGCTAAGTAAGACCTCTCAGTTAACGTCTGAGATTTGCTGGAGATAATTCTATCCAAGAATACTTTCTAAGTTAGTGACCACTCGCAAGTGCCCCGGTTGCTACGTGTTTAGCTCCCGTACCGGATAGCCATAGAGTCAGTCACATAAAGCTCTCTACAATACCTAGAGCGTTACCGGCTGCTTGTGCAATGCAAGAGCACCAAGTAGCGGGAGTGAGGTCCCTATAAAGGGTAGACTCCAGGTGGCCCGCATCAGCAATTAGCCGGTAATGAGTGAGCGAGGAGAATCTCCTCTGCTGCCACCCCGTGGCAGCACCACCGCAAGCACAGGCACATTACAGGACCCCCCCTCTAAGGAACGTCTCCAGACGATCCTCCACTGCCTTGCTTACGGAAATCAGCGATCAACCCCGGATCACAGATGTTCCTAGATGGGACCCAACAACGTTCCTCCGGTCCGTACCCCTCCCAGTCCACGAGGTATTGTACCCCACGTCCGACCCGCCTACTGGCCAGAATCTTGCGTACTGTGTAGACCGGCTGGCCATCTAACATCCGCGGAGGAGGCGGAGCTGCCTCCCGAGGAACCAGCGGACTAACCAAAAGCGGCTTGAGTCGTGACACGTGGAAGGTGGGATGAACCCTCATGGATCTGGGAAGTTGAAGACGAACAACGACCGGATTGATCTTTTGGACGATCTTAAACGGCCCAATAAAACGCGGAGCGAGTTTGCGCGATTCTACTCGAAGTGGCAAGTCCCGAGTGGACAGCCAGACTCGCTGACCCACGCGATAAGAGGGAGCTGGCCTGCGTCTTCTATCAGCTGCCTTCTTTTGGCAAGCTACTGACCGCTCAAGAGAGGCGCGAACCTTCCTCCATGTAGCCCGACAACGACGAACATATTGCTCCACAGACGGCAACCCTACGTCCTTCTCCTGCTCCGGGAACAGGGGCGGCACATAACCGAACTGAGCCTCGAACGGAGAGCGGCCCGTGGAGGCGTTGAGCAATGAATTGTGGGCGTATTCTGCCCAGGGTAGCTGGCTACTCCAGGTGGTAGGGTCGTCCGACGCTAGACAACGGAGAGTGTTCTCCATGGTTTGATTAGTTCGTTCAGTTTGGCCGTTAGACTCTGGGTGAAAACCAGACGAGAGGCTGACCGAGGCTCCCAATGAGGCGCAAAACTCTCGCCAAAACCTGGCAATAAATTGTGGCCCACGGTCAGACACCACGTCTCGAGGCAAGCCATGCACCCTAAAAACGTGAGTAATGACCAACTGGGCCGTCTCTGGTGCCGAGGGTAGTTTTTTAAGAGGAATAAAATGAGCCGCTTTAGAAAAGCGATCAACTACTACCATGATTACCGTGTACCCGTTAGATGACGGTAGTCCCGTGACAAAATCAAGGGAGATGTGACTCCACGGCCGACTAGGGATGGGTAGCGGACGCAGTAACCCGGATGGGGCAAGACGCGACCCCTTGTTACGTGCGCAAACTGGGCACGCAGTCACAAACTCCCTTACATCCTTATCCAAACCAGGCCACCAAAACCGTCTGGCCACAAACTCCTTGGTCCGGGTAACCCCAGGGTGTCCGGCCAACGGAGAGGAATGCCCCCACTGCAACACCCGAGATCGCGTCAGAGGCGGAACAAAAAGGCGATTGGGCGGGCCTCCACCCGGGTCAGGGACAGCCCGTTGAGCCCTCTTAACCCGGGCCTCAATGTCCCACAAGACAGGACCCATAATACGAGCCGCCGGCACGATAGGTTCAGTAGCGTGCTCGTCATCAGACCGGTCGTACAACCGAGAGAGTGCATCGGGCTTAATATTTTTTGAGCCAGGTTTGTATGTTAAAATGAAATTGAACCTGGTAAAAAATAATGACCAGCGAGCTTGTCTCGAGTTCCGCCGTTTGGCCCCCTGGATGTACTCGAGGTTTTTGTGGTCTGTCCAAACCGTGACCGGGTGCTCAGCCCCCTCTAACCAGTGGCGCCACTCTTCCAGCGCCAATTTGACAGCCAGAAGTTCCCGATCCCCGACGTCATAGTTCCTCTCGGCCCGAGTCAAGGCCCGAGAGAAATATGCGCAGGGATGCAGCTTCTGGTCCAGAGGAGACCGTTGGGATAAAACCGCCCCAACTCCTACTGCGGATGCGTCCACCTCTACAACAAAGGGGAGGGAGGGGTTTGGGGTAACAAGGATGGGTTCCGAGCAGAACATTTCCTTCAGTAATTTGAATGCTTTATCTGCCTTGGGAGTCCATTCAAAGTGAGATGCTAATCTCTTCCCCGTGAGCGCCGTGATGGGGGCAGCAATGGTCCCAAAATTCCGAATAAAGCGCCTATAAAAATTAGCAAACCCCAAAAATCGCTGAACTTGTCTGACAGAGTCAGGGGTGGGCCAGTCCTTCACTGCCGAAACTTTAGACGGGTCCATCAAAACCCTCCCCTCTGAAATGATAAATCCTAGAAAGGAGACTGATTTGGAGTGGAAACTGCATTTCTCAGCTTTAACAAACAACTGGGCATCTAACAATTTCTTTAATACCCGTCTTACGTTTTTAATATGCTCAGAAAGATTAGAGGAGAAGATCAAAATATCGTCTAAATAAACGAATACAAACTTCTCCAACATCTCCCTGAGCACATCGTTCACTAGCGCCTGAAAGACTGAGGGGGCGCTAGTGAGCCCGAACGGCATTACGAGATATTCGTAATGTCCGGCGTGGGTATTAAAAGCAGTTTTCCACTCGTCCCCTTCCCGTATGCGAACCAAATTGTACGCATTGCGGAGATCTAATTTAGTAAAAATCGAAGCTCCTTGCAACCGTTCAAATGCCGAATTCATTAATGGCAGCGGGTACCTATTCTTTATCGTGATCTTATTTAAACCTCTGTAATCTATACAAGGTCTTAGCCCTCCGTCTTTCTTCTGGACAAAGAAAAAACCCGCCCCAGCAGGTGACGTGGAGGGTCGAATAAACCCGTTCTCCAGAGACTCCTTAATGTACTCATTCATAGCTTTGCTCTCCGGACCCGACAATGAATAAAGGGATCCCCTAGGAGGAACAGTACCCGGATACAGCTCAATGGCACAATCGTATGAGCGGTGGGGGGGAAGGGTCGTAGCCCGAGCTTTGCTAAAGACCTCTGCTAGATCCGCGTACTCAGATGGAACATTAGCCGGTAATCGGCAATTTATGGCAGCCATAAACTTCATGTCTTGGGGGTCGGAGGACTCAGTGGGCATATCGAAATAAAAAGAATCCGTATCTGAGTGCGCCTCCTCCGCGGATATTAACCCGTCGTCGAATGGATCCCATTCTAAGCTCCCTTCCTCCTCACGAGGGCGAAAATTCCACACTTCACACAAGTCTTCCTCTCTATCGTGTTCAGTGGAAAAGACGTCTGCCTGTCTATCATTAGCCCCCCCTACTTCAAAATCATAGTTAGAGACTTCATCCCCCGCCTCGTTTTCTAATGTGTGCTGGGACGATTGCCGGCAATGAGTCTCGCACAAGGAGCTCCATTGGAGTATAGTCTCGCCGGTCCCACCCCAGTTAACCAGGGGTTTATGCTTAGCCAGCCAGGTGTGACCTAAAACCACCGGGTAAGAGGGCGAGTCTGTTAAAAAAAACTGAATCTCTTCAGAGTGTTCCCTAAACGCAATGGTTAATGACAACGGTTCTGTAATCGATTCGATAACTCCCGAGCCTAGAGGTCTGCCGTCTAATGCAGCAATCTGGCGAGGAGTCTCTAATTTCAGTAGGGGAATATTGTGTTCTTTCGCCCACTGAATGTCCATAAAATTCTCTACGGCTCCAGAATCAATAAACGCCTCAGTGGAAGTAGAGGACTGACGCCATTTGATCTGAGTCGTAACACATGTGCGAAAGTTTTCTAGTAACAGTCCCACTAGTGCCTTTCGCTCAACTAGTGGGACTGATCTTTTACGGATTTCTGACGGGGAAGTTGGCTAGCCTGTTTGGGAGCCGGTATCTCACTTGCCCGTTTACGACAGTCACGAATATAATGACCCGGTCGACCACAATAATGACATTTGCCTCCGGAGAACTCCCTCCTGGTTTTGTGACGCCAGGATGAGCTATCTATCTGCATGGGTTCCCCCTCTGCAGCAGATGGCATACCAAGACCGGACTCTCCGGTAAACTTGTGAAAGTTTTGTGCGGAAGTATTCTTCCTCTCCCTTCTCACGCGACCCCTTTCTCTAATCCGATTATCCAAGCGTATAGCCATGGAAACCATGCCCTCAAATGTTTCCGGAGGATCCGACATTGCCACGGCGTCTTGGATCTGTTCATCTAGTGCTTTTAAAAACAATGACTTTAACGGGCCGTCTGGCCAACCCGTTTCGCCAGCTAAAGCACGAAAAACAATGGCGAACTCGGCTACCGTCTCCTGCCCCTGTTTAAGATGAACCAGCTTCGTGCATGCTTCCTGCCCAGATTCGTCATGATCAAAGATTTGAGCCATCTCTTTCATGAGTAAAGTAACATCACTCAGCACCGGTGCCTGAGCGCGGATAAGAGGTTCCGCCCACGCTAAAGCGGTACCGGTGAGTAAAGACAGTATAAATGCTACTCGTGAATCTTGTGACGAAAATCTGGATGGTTGTGCTTTAAAAAAAATTAAACACTGTGCGAGAAATCCACGGCATTTCCCTGCCTCGCCATTATACCGTAGAGGAAGCTGTAGTTTGGGTTCCCTGAAACCTGGGTTAGGTGGAACGGGGGGAGACGTGTCCGATGTGCGTGATTGTGCTACTGTGGCCGCGGTAGCGGCAGTCAATAGTTGCAAGCTTTCCGTCAGCGTTCGCAACCCAATATCCTGCTGCCGCAATTGCTCCTGAATACTGAGAATCCCTTTCTCATGATTAGCTAAAATAGCGTGCTGAGTGGCTAACATCTCCTGCATCGAGTTAATGACCGCTGACGTTTTTTCTGGCTCTTGCATTCTGTAAGGTTGGGGCTAGTGAGCAACGTCAGAAGCGGACAATAAATCAACAGGGATTCTAAAAGCTGACTGCGAGCAGCAGTCAACCACTGAGCGGGGTAGGAGAAAGGAAAATAAGGGGAATACCCCCTGGCAAAAGGCCAAACAAAAGGCAATCCTTAAAAACAGGACGAACTTCTCTTGGCTGAGAACCAAACACAAAAAACGCGCCTAACTAGGCTAAGTAAGACCTCTCAGTTAACGTCTGAGATTTGCTGGAGATAATTCTATCCAAGAATACTTTCTAAGTTAGTGACCACTCGCAAGTGCCCCGGTTGCTACGTGTTTAGCTCCCGTACCGGATAGCCATAGAGTCAGTCACATAAAGCTCTCTACAATACCTAGAGCGTTACCGGCTGCTTGTGCAATGCAAGAGCACCAAGTAGCGGGAGTGAGGTCCCTATAAAGGGTAGACTCCAGGTGGCCCGCATCAGCAATTAGCCGGTAATGAGTGAGCGAGGAGAATCTCCTCTGCTGCCACCCCGTGGCAGCACCACCGCAAGCACAGGCACATTACATATCTGGAATACAATTGTACTCGATACCTGCACTGATACTCAACAAGACACAATGTGATATTCATGACTGTGTTAATTATTCCTCTGCTCCAGTTTGATTATTGACAGAAACCATGATGAGCGATAATGTATTTTAGGGGTTTGACATAATTTGGAGTGCTACATATTTTTCAAAATGTACATTTGAAGCCTTCCTGAGAAAGGACAGATTTTTGTGCTGTCAGTTTCATGAAATATACCACTGTGACTACTTTGACTACTGGGGTAAAGGCACTCAAGTCACCGTTACCACAGGTAAGTCCTTTAAAATTATCCATATTCAGTTTTACATGTTCTTTTCTTTTCAGTTAGCACTAAAACCTGTAGCCGCTGTACTGAACCTTTATAATGGTACATTATTTTTGCGAGAATTGCAAGACCTGCATTAAATCTCTCTCTCCCTCTCTCTTCTGAGTTCTGAAAGAAAGTTTTGCCGCAATGATTTCTCTGTGTGTTTTTAGGGTAATATTGTGTCTCTTTTGCTCCGTGGACTTCATCTTTAAGATCACTAAACAAATATAATTAGATTCCATCTGGTTACTGACTTCAGCTTCCCTCACTTCGTAAAATTACAGAAAAAAAGTAGATTGGCTTTCACTATCAATTTATTTGGCAGCTTAAATCATTCAGAAAGGTATTTAAGAAGCTGATAACATTTAATGACTCTGCAAGTTTAATACAATAGCCTATATGTTTAAACATTTTGGTGGAAAGGCATATTACGACAGGACAGAATATGAATCCAATTTCAGTGCAAGATTGTTTCCTTTAGGAAAGTCTTTTCCATGTAAAAATAATAATAATAATAACTTACATATTTTCACACATAATTTTATTTGTAAAAGGTTTGTTACATGTAGAATAGGCTACAACTGGTGTAAATATGAGGAGTGAAACATATATACCATTGTATTAACCACCGGTAGCCTACTTTATTACTGGGGAAAGGGGACATTGGTCACTGTCACATCAGGTAAGTCTGCAGTAATTTGGGTTTTGAATGATTTATGCAAATATATGGCCTTTCGTTATTCTAAAATGGAATATGGACACAAAAATACAGAGCTGGGTTCACTACATCCGTTGCGATAAAATATAGTTGGATTTTGTGCAATTTTAGTTCATGTGTGGTTCGTGTTTAGTACTGTTGATAGATAAAATTTGGGAATTTTGCTACTTTCAATAGGCTAATTGTACTGAAATCAATAATTGATTAGCCTACTGCACCTTTGAATTACTCGTGAACGTCTTTCAAAGGACATTAAAAAAACACAGAGAAACCATTGGGCAAAGAATCACTGTACATGAAAGAAATGTCCAACATATTTGAGAGCCGCACTCCGGTCGCAAGACTGGGCTTGCCGAACCCGCAGACAACCGCAACAGAACAGATATACTGTGCGTTTGAAATGAAGTAGCCTATGTAGTTCTGCTGGAGGCAGAACACGGGATATCTCTTTAAAACACTTGGCACAGTAATTATAAACCAGAAGACTGCTCTTCACTATATCAAACAGCCGCGTTGTCAAAATTTTATGAAGGCAATCGTACTTAGGTCATTAATAGTCTACATACATTCCATTACTTTTCCTACTATACATATAAAGACTGATACGTTGCTGATGTCGTTTGCTGTTAGTTTCGTTTACAAACTGTAGGGAAATCAGCATTGCATAGGTAGGCTACTTTTCAACACGCTAGTAGACAATAGTAAGCAACACCGTGCGCAATATTAACACCGCGCTGTAAATGAAACAGTTGAACTGTGTGTTGATCGTGTCCATCATTATGACATTATCCGCGAAAACATCAATGAACGAGACTCCCAATGTGCCTTTTAGCCCGTTATTTTGAAGTTCATTGAAATTTTTTTTTTGAGCCTGAGTCTTTAACTGCTGTCTGAATTAACTAGGCTTGTGTTTTTTAAGATTGGTGATTCTTTATAGTATAGTTTATATATAGCGAGCGCTAGGTTTACCATTAGCTTTATTTATTTATGTATTTATTTATTTATTTATTTACTTAGGCTACTTATTTAGGTCCACACTCGGCTACTAGGAAAGCTCACGCGATATGTTGCTTACAGTGTGTTTTTAAAAGTGGACACTGAACCGCAAACTGAGATGCGTGATGCTCTAATGGGCCCATGTTAATTAATTACCCTAAATAAAGAAAACGCTTAATTTAGGGTAAATATAGGCCTATTAAAGTGAATAAAAATCTGTCAAATGTCAGTTCATCGACTATGGACACCAACTGCCTGGTGTGTTACTTTTTCATAAAATTGATGAGTGTGTTGCATAATATCATATATTACATTTGTATAGTATCTATATCACTCTGTTCAGTGACCAGTCCTCTTGATCACAACAGACATCTTGCCACTGTTTTGATTTTCAGCCCAACCGAGTCCACCAACCTCCCTCTTCCCTCTAATGACATGCCCACAAGGCCTCACGGATCAGCTGACCCTGGCCTGCATTGCCGGCGGATTTTTACCTTCTTCCTCCGTGACCTTCAAGTGGAAGGACACCAGTGGAATTCCCGTGTCTGACTTCACTCAGTACCCAGCAGTGCAGATCAGTGGGTCTGGATCCTACGCAAGCGTCAGTCATCTCAGTGTAAATGCGGCAAATTGGGATGCTAAGAAGGCCTACAGTTGTTCCGTGACCCATTTGTCACGGCCCGGGGTAAAGGACGCCAGTTTCCAGAAACCAGGTATCGACACCAGGTGTACCTGGTATAGAGATATTAAATGTTTCAATATTGAGGTAGCCTAATATCACAATATGAAATCTGCCATATGCTCGCCTCAACAACAATCACTTTCAATGTCTCAATGATGTATACATGTGAATAATCGGCTGTTCTTGGGCTGGTCTGTCAAATGATTTCATCTGAACACTGCCGGTTCATTGACTATTAACACCGAATGCCTAGTTTATTACATTTTCATAAAGTTCATGAGTGTGTTGCATAATATAATGCATTATACATTATAACATTTGTGTAGTAGGCTATGACTTTATTCAGTAACCAGTCCTCTTGATCACAACAGACAGCTTGGGATAGGTAGGCTAACTCTTTTCTGTTACCTATCGCAATAATGGCATCAGTGGCATCAGTTCTCAAGCGCTAGTTCTCCTTTTTCTGTGTATCCTTAAAATAGGTACCAATTTGAATCTGCAATTAGACATTTTACTTATTTGAGCTGAATTAGGCTTCAGTCAGTGATCCTACATTTTCTACTTTTAGTTTTTCAAGTACCCAAGTCACCAACGGTGAGCCTGCTGCTGGTACCCAGCGGCAACAGTCCCCCAGACGCCCTTATCTGTGCCATACGGGACTTCTACCCCAAGAGCCTGACTGTGACCTGGAGAGTAAATGATAAAACCCTGACAGGATCATCCAACACCTGGCAAGCAGAGAAGCAAGCCTCAGGACTGTACTCAGCCAGCAGCATTGTGAATGTGGACCGCACCAAATGGGACAGGAATGAAGAATACACGTGTGAAGTACTGCACCAGCAGAAACCCATCGAGCAGAAAACTTCCAGAGGTGAGAGCTCACACTGTATATAAACACTGGCATTCAACACTTCACATTGACACTGGTATTCCACACTGTATATTAACACCGGCATTACATACTGTACACTTATGCTGGTACTCTACTATGTATGTTAGCACTGACATTCAACATTGTGCACTTACACTGTTAATATTGACAACAAATGAACAATGACAATCAAAATGTGCATTTACACTGGTAATATTCTCTGCATAGAAACACTGGGATTGTACTCTTTACACTGATATTATTTGATTATCAGGAAAGTTTACTTAAGCCTTGAATTCCCAGTGAAATGAAATGATAATTAGGGAAATTTCTGACAGCAGGAAGATGTTAATTGAAAACTAAATCATGCTGCATACCCAGATAAAAGAACACATTCACTTTAATGGAAAATTATATTGTTGATAGGATAAAAAGCCTGGCTAATTTAGAGGCATACAAGAAAGTTTTAGCATTTGTAATATACCTTATCCAGTACACAGATTTTAATATTGCAGTGATTTTCTAGATTGTATTATTCTGTAGTCAGAGAGCATAGAGTTTGATATGGATAGTAACTGAGCCAGCCTTAGCTTGCTGTTTACCCATAAGATCAGAGTGCCCTGCAAACACTGACAGCAGCTCTTTCTTTTCCTACCAATGAAACAGACCAGTCCTCAGACACGCCCTGTCTGGAGGTGACCCTGAATCCCCCAAAGGCGAGAGAATTGTTTGAAAATAACCAGGCTGTGCTGGACTGCGTCATCACTGGGGGAGAGAGGGCAGCAGTGGAGAGAGCCAGCGTTACCTGGACACCGAGTGGAACAGGCACCTCGATCAAAGAGAGTCAGACCACTCACCACGGACATCTGTTCAGGAAGACCAGCACTCTGACTCTGAGACAGGAACGCTGGTTCACCGAGCAAAATGTTCAGTGCTCTGTCCAACAGCAGAACAGCAAAAAGTCGGCCATCAAAAAATCTTTCAGCCGGAACTCCAGCGGTATGTTTCACACAAGATAAAACAATCTGGAACACCTGTGGCAAACAATGTCACTTTAATTTTTTTTCAAATGACGCTGTTCAGTACTGTTATTGTTTAAAGTAATATGGGATTAAATACAGGGTATAATAAGTTCCCTGTAAAATATGCTACAGACAGAGAATGTAATCAGATTGCTGCCATTGTGAACGTTCAGTGTTAATCTTGGTTTTGTAACTGTGTTTTACAGGGTCAAACGTTCCCGAGGTGGTTATATACACAACCTCAGAAGAGGACGGCAGCGGGTTTGTCTCCCTGGTCTGTGTAGTGACAGGCTTCTCTCCCTGGGATGTGTTCGTCATGTGGAGAGTGGATGATGGATCCTATGAAGAGGGCATCACCAGTGAGCCTGTGAAGTGCGACAATGGCATCTTCTCTGTCACAAGTTTGTTCAAAGTCTCGACAGTGAAGTGGAAGTCCCAGTCCAAAGTCGCCTGCAATGTGAAGCATGTTTCTGTGGCCAATGGAGCAGTCCCTATCACAAAATCTGTGTCCAGAGCAACTGGTAATTCCATTGAATGCGACTAAATCTCCACACATACAATGCCCTCTGTGAAAAAAAACCACAACGACTTCACACTGGCCTCATGCACACAGTCTAATATTCAGTAATTACAGTGGTGCTACAGCCCTGTATACACAGCATAACAAAGTGCTGGGACATCAGTGTTTAGCACCATTTTGTACCGTGATGTGATTGGTCACTATTGTCTGTAGGATTGCCAGGGGGTGGATATCTGTGGTTCTTGTTCACCTGGGGTAACTGACACCCTCCATTACCTGATGTTTCCTGTCATGTGTGGTAGCTTCTCTTGGTCTGTTTGTTCATTTTGTTTGTTTGTTTTGCTTGTATCCCCATCAGCTGTTCCACATGCAGCAGTTACACTTCCTGAGTTCCACACAAAACATAAAAAACATGACATAGTACAGGGCAGTAATCAACAAAAATGTGATATTTGCAAAGATTTTAGATGATTGTGTTTGTGTGCTGTCACTGTTTTTTGTTATGTAAAAACGTGTACGAATTTTTGTACTGTGCTGTTGTGTGCAATTTGTTTGACCCTGCTCCTGTTGTTTGCTGCTGTAACTTTTCTTGTAGTCACTGTCTTGGTCATTGTGTGCTCATAGTAAAGCATCTTACAAGGAAGAGTGTGAAAATATAAATAAATATTAGTGCATATGAGTATTGTTGGGCATTCCTCCTTTAAGAATCAGGACCATGGATTCCTGATATCTGCATAAGAATCTGCCTATGACAGGTGCTATCTGGACTGCATGTGACAAGAAAATAGATTATCACTGGATCCTGTCTTTGGATTAGCTTTACAAGATTGTTCTATTCACACAAGGAACATCATCAAGCTAAACTACCAACAAGCAGCACAAACTCATCTCAGTGTAATACTGGTCTTGTTCACCCTTGTCTTGACAGTGGGAGGTTCTCATGCAGGGCAGGTAATCTTCCGGAAAATATGCAGTTATGTCCCTGCCACAAATATCCAATCATATTCGAACTCATTACAAATGTCACACCTCATTATATTTAATTTAAAAAAATGAACATTTGCTTAAATATTGTAGTAGCTCAAGTGAATATAATTGATACACTGCCATCCATGTTTATTTTTAATTTTTCAAATTCATTTCACATGCACAGAAAAACCACACCAGTGCATATGGCAGCATTTTGCTGAATATTTTGATTGAACATAAAATGTAATAATAATTATTTAAGCTTTTCAAGTGATACTATAAGTCATTCAAATATCACAGAATATGCCTAATTACACACTTGCACATTTAGATCTATGTCTCCTGTCTCTGTTATGCTGATAAAGTATCTCAGTGTCTGTCAGAACAGTCTTGCCCAGGAGAGCTTTGGTGTTTTGTTTATATCAAGTAGTGTACTTTGCTTAAGGCTGATAGGAAAATATGTATTTTAAAAAACATACAGACATATTTCTGGACCACAGTAGGTCAGACCTGCTGTACAGCATGAAACATGTTTATGGGGACCTGGCCTGGGTGCTTAGAGTGTGTAAAAAGCAGATATATGTGGAAGGCTGCAAAAAAGTTTGGACAGAATGTGTGGTGTTACAGTCTCTATCCCCTCCTCCACATACACATACACATACTTTCTCTCCCCCACTTTGTCTTTTCCAGAAACAGTATCAGCTCTGAATTGCAATGAGGAAGGTGAGGAAGAAGATGAGCTTGGCAGTCTGTGGTCCACCACCTCCTCCTTCATCGCCCTCTTCCTCTGCACTCTCATCTACAGCACCCTCCTCAGTTTGATCAAGGTAGTGCAGCTGTACTGTTTCACACTTGCCTGCAAAGGCACGACCTTCTCTATCTCTCCAGTGCTTCCATTTTATCTCCTATAGGCCAGAGGACAAATACGATCATGCCACTCTTGTTGGGTTGGTTACTCTAGGTACAAAAAATGATTATTCTAATTAAATGTGGGAGATTGTGTTTTTATACACAGGAGATATACTGTATAAATACAGGATTTTGTGTTTTGCTAACATGTGATAACCATTGTTTTAAAGAAATAATTCTGGTTCAGTTATTTTGAGATTATTATTCTAGCAGTAATGGGGTAATTATATTATATTATATTATATTATATTATATTATATTATATTATATTATATTATATTATATTATATTATATTATATTATATTATATTATAGGATGGATAGTTCTAGTCAAAGCGGGGATAATTTCACCATAGTAGTTATTCCAGTTATTTGGAAGAATATTTTACGTTACTGTGGTGTGTTGTGGTGGCTAAATGGTGATTGGTGATATTTTTGTCCCTGTTGAGGATATGAAAACAAATTTTAGAAGAGATTAAGAACCTGTTTTAAATTTGTATCTCTCTCTCTCTCTCTCTCTCTCTCTCTCTCTCCCTCTCTCCTTACAGATGAAGCAGTGATGTGCTGTACAGTGCAACACATGGAAGATGGGATGAAAGCTTATTTTGCATTAATAGTTACATGTCAAAAGTGTGTTGTATAGAAGATTGTGTCATGTTTTCTTGAGCTGAATCTCTCTGTTTTTTCCATTACTCCACTGTGCATATGTTTAGATTTCTTTCATTACCTAATGAGTGAAATGTCTGTATAAATCCTGTTTATACCAATGTTTTCTGTGGACATCAGACCCACAGTGCAGCACATAATTGGCTGCAGTTTAGCCCTAGGAGGAAAGGTTTTAGTTGGCAGTCCTGTACTTGACCCACTATGCAAAAAAGAAGCACAGCTCTGGTGGATCCCGTCTGCAAATTTCTCTGCTACACCCATGACTGGAACTCCAGCGCTGCTACCGTTGGAGCCGGCCTGTGTCCGCTGCACATGAAGTGCACTCTTCTGTCCCACTGAGAGCTGAGCTGCCCTGGGGCCACAGAGTGAAAGAGCTCAGCAGAGCCACTCTGGGGCCACAGAGTGAAAGAGGTCAGCAGAGCCACTCTGGGGCCACAGAGTGAAAGAGGAGAGCTGGTCTGGGGCCACAGAGTGAAAGAGCTCAGCAGAGCCGCTCTGGGGCTGCAGAGTGAAAGAGGAGATCCGCTCTGGGGCCAAAGAGTGAAAGAGGTCAGCAGAGCCGCTCTGGGGCCACAGAGTGAAAGAGGAGAGACGCTCTGGGGCCACAGAGTGAAAGAGGTCAGCAGAGCCGCTCTGGGGCCGCAGAGTGAAAGAGGAGATCCGCTCTGGGGCCAAAGAGTGAAAGAGGTCAGCAGAGCCGCTCTGGGGCCACAGAGTGAAAGAGGAGAGACGCTCTGGGGCCACAGAGTGAAAGAGGTCAGCAGAGCCGCTCTGGGGCCACAGAGTGAAAGAGGAGATCCGCTCTGGGGCCACAGAGTGAAAGAGGTCAGCAGAGCCGCTCTGGGGCCACAGAGTGAAAGAGGAGAGCTGCTCTGGGGCCACAGAGTGAAAGAGGGCAGCAGAGCTGCTCTGGGGCCACAGAGTGAAAGAGGGCAGCAGATGGGAGCGCGTGGTTTGGAGGAGAGTGTGTGCTGGCTTGTGTGCGCATCCTCCAATTCACACAGCAGTAGCGTATCATAATAAATAATTACGTTGTTATAGGTTTTGAGATTTTACCTCTTACAATAAATAAGCCAGTGACTTTCCATTTGAAATACATGCCACACCAATGGCATGTATTTCACATCATATTTCTCAAGAAGTTATCAAATATTTTCATAAGCTCTAAAAGATTAAAGAGAAGCGTTGATCCTTAAAAATCTCTCAGTGTCTGAAATGCTGTGTCTGATGTGTAGAGCTGGCCTGAGTGTAGCGTACGGGGCAGCAGAGGAAGGTGTGCTCTGTATATTTAACCAGAATCAGAGTGAAAGCTGCATATCAGAGTTTAGCAGAGCTAAGGCTTCACAGTCAAACCTGAACACTCTCATCATATTGCGTGTCACTCTCAGCTAACATGTGGTATTTGTGTAAAATGCATGAAATGTAATGAAAAAAGCATAAATAAATGTCCAGTCATAAAAAACAACATACAAACATGTTTTTATTTATTAATAATTTGTGTACATGACACAGCTTACTGAAATTCACCCATCTGCCATATGGGTTTTCCCATTTTATCATCAAGAATGTAACTTTTTAAACAGTGTAAATAATATTCCATTTGAATATTATTCAAATTAATTATTATAATTTAAATGTATTTAGCTGATGAGGAATATACCTTAATGGCAGTTTAAATCCTGTTGGCTCTTATAAAAGTTGTATCATTGTATTGATACAGGTTCCCAAATGCCATTCTCTGCTAGCTTATCTATTACTTTGATTTTTATTTAGAGTACATTTGTTACATCCAGAGTAAAACACCAAAATCTACCAAGAATGCAATGTAATGATTTTCCCATTTACCATGACATACATAAGTTATGGTTACATACATAAGTCATTTAAAAATTTTTATGTCATGGTAAATGGGAAAATCATCAACAATTTCATCCAGAACCTTTTTTCAGGGTTCCCCACAGAAATAACCACAACAGCCACAGACACTCAGCCCTTAAAAACATAACATTCTGTACATTCTGACCCCATTTCAACAGACAGATTTCATAAACAACTTCACATGTCCACAAAATAAAGCCCCAAACTAAGGGGATTTTGCATTTTCTCCTTCTTCTTCTTATTCTCTTTCTTCTTCTTCTCATTCTTATTTTTTTAACCTGCTTTTACCCTCACTAATAATTGTCTACTACTTCTCAATTATTGCTTTTGCACCATATCTACCCGCTGTTCACTGAACGTATACACTGCATTATGACGTACCGTCTGCACGTTCACTTATTAACTGGCTACAATATTGCAAAGCCATATGGATTCAACGGGAGCTCTTCTGTGCTTACTGGCCTGTGTTCTTCTTTAAAACCACGGACAGGTTTGCTAATGATATTTCACGCATTGCATAGCTATGTCATGGTGCTGCACTAACAAAGGCACAGACTGGTAAACCTCCGGTTGAAGGATTGAATCCCGCCTCGCCCTCAGGCAGATAATTTCCTCTTTTACATGACTCAATACTTTTAATGGCAGGCCTGGATTTTGGCAGTGTGAATGAATGAGCTATAGACGGTGTATGTCTTGCATGTGTGAGTAACTTGGCATTTTTGTACGTTGAAAACGTGTTTTTTATGAGATATTATCTTACTGCATCAAATGGGAGGTTAAGAATACAGAATCAGAGACATTTTGTATGTCCCTTTTGGGTTAACAGAACAAACATCAGAAAATCACAAAATACAGTGAAGTGTTTTAAAATGGTGTCCTCAGTGTGAATTAAATATTTAATATATTTGTTTTACTGAAATGATGAATTGAACTTAACCTTTACATATGCCTGAGAATGGCCATACACAGATGTACATGCTGAATACTGCAGCAGCAGTGACATGGTATGAGCACTGTATGTAAAAAAGTTCACTTATTTAACTTTCGAGTAAATCCCTGAACAATTTTACTCTTTCAGTTGTTCCAAAATAGCCATGTGTGAAAACAGTTTCCTCCTCAGTCTCAGACTCGGTTTCAGTCTCTGTGCTCTCCCCTGTCTCTACACCTGCAGCTTTTGAAACTGCCCCCCAAACTGCCATTTCATTTAATGCACTTCCTCAAAAGAGAGACAGACTTATGGCCTAACATGGTAGAAGTGTAGTAAAGTTCAAGGTAACTGGACATACAGGTTTTATTGATAATGACTGATGTTCAACTTGGCGATGTGGAGTTGTCAGGACCTGGCTCAAGGGCCATGACAAAAAGGGAGACGCACACTGATGCATTTAAAAAGCAAGTTCACATTTATTCTAACTAACCTAATTATACCCAAAAACAAGACAAACATGCCGTGTGAAAGTCAGCATTATCAGTAGTGTAGGTGAGTGGATGTATGAAAGGTATGCTGAAGCAATGTTGTGTAGTGTAAAACCAAAAACACAACCAACACCGAAATAGAAACCAAACAGTAGGGAGAGAGCTCTCCCTCAAACTGGAGACAGGCATCTTAAACTCTCTGGGAGCCCTGAACACAGGTGCTCCCAATTGCACCAACGACCCTCTGCTCTGCCCCTCAGGCACCTGTGAACAATATCACAACGAGCAGCAGAGTCTTCAGGGCAACAGTTAATAGATTTTCATTGGGAAAAAGTGTTCAGGGAAGTATTGATGTGAAGTGATCAAGGTGGCAGCGTGATGCTGTTTTTAAGTGTTCAGGGCAGTTGATGGAATTATTGTTTGGGGAACTAGATGAAAGCAGAGGTGTTCAGGTCAGCAGTGTGCAGTTTGGAGTATGAAGTCATGTTCTAGGTACTGTAGTAGGGAGTAGCATTAGGCCATGGCAACATTGTAAAGTGGTGTTCATGGCTGCCATGAATGTTTAGTCTGGGTAGTAGTGCTCAAGAGAGAAGTTTTGCTGTGAAGTCTCAGGGTAGAAACAGATTTCAGTGCAATAGTGACCATGGCTGAGTGAATTAGTGCTTACAGTAGTAGTGTGGAGCTCAATTCAGAGTGATGGTGTGTGTGTGATAGTGCTGTCAGGGCGGTGGAATAAAGTCCTGAGCAGAGGTCCTTGCAATAGACTGGATCTATTGCAATTTGTGCAGTTGATTGAACAATAAAAACACAATGAATATGTAAATTAGATGCTGTCATGACAGCGGCACAGTGGGTTGCCGGTCTGAAACCCCTCCCCTGCCTCAGCCAGCTGCACCTGGCTCTGCATTTGCATTCTCTGCTGCTGTGGCTTGTTCTTCGAGGCACAGAAACCCCTGTGTGGGTATTCTGGGATGCGCAGGGCAGGTGTGTGTTCTGCTTGAGCAACAAAGGGCTGAAAATATCTGCACTTCTCAGAACTGGTGTGGTGTGGTGTGGTGGGGTGGGGGTTAGGGGCTAGGGGCGGTGTGGAGAAGGAAGGCATTAAAGACATTAAATTTCAGTAGTCAATGACAAATTTCATAGTGCTTGGCTAAATATTTTCTGAACAAATGGGCAAAATCCAAAAACTGTTACAAACACTCCTCTACTTTTTCCAGTGTTCCTGGTTCAAACTTTAGTCATTGCCTGACTGGACTATTGAAACTCCCTCTTGGCCTGTAAATTGTGAGTGTTTACTGCTGTGATTCCACTTTTATTTTTAGTACATATTACCATTGACAATTGTTACATGGAATACTGGAACTGGAATAAAAATGCTAACTATGTTAACATTCATTCTGAATTTACTCCATTAGTATTGTTTACGATCTTAACTCCATTGCAAAGCTGGTGGAAATAGTGTTCTGTTTCATACAGGTCCAGGAGGGGGCAGCAGTGCTCCTCATAATGGATATTCTGCCCTTCTGAATTTATCTTGTTTTTCTCCTTCCTCCAACCTTGAGAGATTTAAACAAATTCAGTGCACATAATTTCCTATAAATGCCACTGAGAATTCTCCTCCCAACACAGGAGCATCGCCTGTAAGACAGGGAGGGAGATCTGTGTGTCACAATGGGAGCTATTGTAGCATTAGCAGTGTTTCTGGGGACTTTATATTGTAAGTGAACAGGCTGAATTCATATTTTAAATTTAACAAACATGATTATGTAACCTTTTCCAAATGTTTCCATTTTAAATTACAACAAAAAGGTTTTTTTTTTGTTTTGTTTCCATAATTACATTGCTTTTTGATGCATGCACCAATATCTTTTTTTTATGTGTCCACAGATGGTCACTGTGTTGAACTCACACAACCAGCCTTTATGGTTGTAAAACCAGGACAGTCTCTGACCATCTCCTGTAAAGTCTCTGGATATTCCCTGACTGATAGCAGCTATGCTACAGGCTGGATCCGACAGCCTGCAGGGAAAGCTCTGGAGTGGGTGGGAGGTATATGGTCGGGTGGAGGCACTGCTTATAAAGATTCACTAAAGAACAAGTTCACCATCACCAGAGACACCTCCAGCAGCACAGTGACTTTGCAGGGGAGCAGCCTGCAGACTGGAGACACAGCTGTGTATTACTGTGCCCGATACACACAGTGCAGCAAAGCTACAGCAGACCTGTACAAAAACATACCCTGATGAGTGTAATGGTAGAGCACAAGCATTTAAGAGCTCTGTGAAGTTTGCACCCCATGTGTTCAGATGGTTTAGGACCTGTGTTTGTAACTCATAAGTTGTATTTTAAATTCCCAGCTGGAGAGTATGCATTGTGACCTTGAAAAATCTTTTCCTAGACTGTTTAACTAAAAATCCCGCTGCATCAATGGATTGTATGTAAATTTATAATTCTCTTTTACTGTTTCTATTATGAATCCGTGAATGAACAGGTAAAATGCATTATGAACAACCAAATGGAGATGTTTATGCTTTATAAAAGCCTTATTTATTCATAAATAAAACAGAATGCAACTCATTTCTGACACAGTTTATTACTACATTTTAGAGGCATGTAGTTAGTTATTGCCACTGGTGTACTGTAAAGGGGATCTGCTCGTCTGCACAATTTATGTGCATGTAAATGAGCAGATCTTCACTGGACTCAAAAAAAAAAAACGTCCACATACAAATCTTACTGTTCTTGGTATATCTACAGAATATCTGTATACAGCAATATACTGAGATCACTGGGTATGTACCACACAGAAGCACAAAAATACACAAAGATCTGCAGTCATTCACATTTGTTTTTCCAGTAGTTACATTTTTTCCCTGGATAATATGCAGAAATTAGGACAAAGACAACCCTCTGGATGGAATGTATCCCATTTTGCAGATATTTATATAATAGCTATGTGAACATCCATTCTGAACTAATTCTATTCAAATTGTTACTGACCTTAACTTTGCTTAGCTATGCGGATGGAGGTAGTCTGCTGTTTTAAATTCTCCTCCAGGAGGGGGCAGCAGTGCCCTAAGAATGGATACTCTGACCATATAAAATTATCTTCATCTTCAGATTTTCTTAAACCCCCTGAGATTTAAACAAATTACACCCACACTATTTCCTATAAATGCCACTGAGAATTTTCCTCCCAACACAGGAGCATCACCTGTAAGACAGAGAGGGGAGATCTGTGAGTCACAATGGGAGCTATTATAACATTCATAGTGTTGCTGGGAACTTTATTTTGTAAGTGTGGATACTGTATTCATTTATTATCTTTCAAAACAATATTATTCAATATTTACATTTCCTTCCTCTCATTTTATTTTTCAGTAAATTTTACTAGTAGAATTTGCATTAACTATTTTCTTTGATAACTGCACTAACCTTTGCATAATTATCTTTTCCTTTAATCTCTCATACAGATGGCCACTGTGTTGAACTCACACAGCCTGGTTCTATGGTTTTAACACCAGGGCAGTCTCTGACCATCTCCTGTAAAGTCTCTGGGTATTCCCTGACTGATAGCAGCTACTGTACAGACTGGATCCGACAGCCTGCAGGGAAAGCTCTGGAGTGGATTGGAGAAGTCTGTGGCAGTGGGAATACCTATTACAAAGATTCACTAAAGAGCAAGTTCACTGTGTCTAGAGACACTTCCAGCAGTACAGTATCTTTGAAAGGGAGCAGCCTGCAGACTGGAGACACAGCTGTGTATTACTGTGCCCGATACCCACAGTGCAGCAAAGCTACAGCAGACCTGTACAAAAACTCACCCTGATGAGTGTAGTGGCAGAACATAAACATTAAAGAGCTCCGTGAAGTTCATGCCTCAAGTGGTCGGTACATGAATTAAAGTATTGTCTATCGTTTGTGCTATGTTTGCACTGATGAAATGTAAATCCCATAATGGTTTATGACCTGTGTTTGTAACTCAAAATTTGTAAATTGAATTGCCAGTTGGAGAGTATGCATTGTAGATTTGAATATTCTTTTTCTAGATTGTTTGTCTAAAGATCCAGCTGCATAAATGGACTGTATTTAAAAAAATGTAATTCACATTGACTGCTTTTATTGTGAAACCATTAATGCAGAGGTAATAAATGCATTATGAACATTCAAAAGGTGAATGCTTTATGAAAGCATAATTCCTTTATAAATAAAATAGAATGAAACCCATTTCTGACACACTTTATCGCTACATTTGAGAGGCATGTGCTGTAGTTAGTTATTGCCGCTTACATAAAGGAGATATGCTCCACAGTACAATTTATGTACAGTACATGCAAATGAGTAGCTCATTACTGTACTCAAATAAAAGGACCAGAAATAAACCTTCCCGTTATTGGAATATCTACAGTTTATCTGTATACAGCAATATACTGAGATCACTTCATATTAGTCCCCAGAGAAGCACAACAAAGCACAAAATCTGCTGTCATATTTGTGTTTCCGGTAGTTAATTTTTTTTTTTTAACCTGGGTAATACATAGAAAATAAGACAAGACAGCACTATAGATGGAATGTATGACATCTTGCAGATATTCAGATCATATCTATGTCAGCATTCATTCCGAATGTAATCCCTCATCATTTTTACTGGTCTAAATTCCTGACTAATTCCAGTGAGAGCGGTCTCCTATTTTTAATTCTCCTCCAGGAGGGGGCAGCAGTGCTCCTTTTTGTAGTTATCCTGCAGTCTCTGACTTTGCCTCCCTGAATTTGTGTTGTTTTTGTCTTCCTCCAAGACTGTGCATTCCTGGAACATAAGCATTAAACACTTGTTGCAGTAGACCACTCAACCGTTGTAGGTGAGCTTCATTATTGCCATTATTTTAATAGTAATAACGTGATCATTCATTTGAGTGAAATTTAATCAACCCATGAGCATTGTATTTTGTCTACAAAAAATTAAACTGTAATAGTGGTGGAAGCGGCCTGCTGTTTCTAGTTCAACTCCAGGTGGGGCATCATAACATCCAAATATTGGCATAACACATGTATTAAAAATACAGGGTCAAGGATTTAACACTGGATATCAGAATTCTCTCTGTATTCATATGCTGTGTGTCTTGGACACTCTCATTAGACTGACTGGTGATGTACTGAGTACTGGGGAGCTCCTGACTCCACTCTCCCACCCTCACCTGCCAGGAAACTCCCTGCATTCACTATGAATACTAATGCAATAATCAGCCATGGAAGAGAGACACATGGCCATAATGATGGACAATACTTATAACTGCTATATGATCTGCACCCCATCTACAGCTCTGTCTGCTCTATTTAAACAGTGTGTGATCTGCCCACCCAGTGAGGAGGAGTTCATGCAAACTCTGAGCTCTTCCTTCTACATTTACCTCTCTGCACTGAGGGAGGAGGAACTGTTGTTGGACATTGGGCTGAAGGGCTAGCATATCAACTGTAGAAGTCTTTCACCATGACTATTATAACCAGCCTGTTTCTGATTACAGTAATCTTTACCAGTAGGTTTAAATTTCTTATTCTTTTAGTTCTTACTTAAATGTTGATTTGTGAGGTTGTCAATAGTGAGTTCTAAGTCTTTCTTAATTTCACAGGTGTTAAAAGTCAGACACTGACTGAGTCTGAACCAGCAGTTAAAAAGCCTGGAGAATCCCACAAACTGACCTGTACAGCCTCTGGGTTCACATTCAGTGACTACTGGATGACCTGGATCAGACAGGCTCCTGGGAAAGGACTGGAGTGGGTGGCCAGCATTAATTATGGTGGTGGCAGCACATATTATGCCACGTCTGTTAAAGGAAGATTCACCATCTCCAGAGACAACAGCAAGAACCAGCTGTATTTACAGATGAACAGCCTGACAGCTGAAGACACTGCTGTGTATTACTGTGCCAGATGGCCCACAGTGAGAGAAAGTGAGGGGAGAGCCACACAAAAACCTCTTCCCCTTTACCACTCAGAGCTACAGCACAGAGCCCATGGGGATATATATGTTAAATGTTTGTATGTATGTATGTGTGTGCATATGCATGCATGCATGTATGTATGTATGTACAGTTGCTACTTTAAATTTTACATTCATTGTTTATTAAAAGTTGTACATATACAAGAACAGTACATTTTGAGAAATTAACTTGATAACCAAGTATAAACATATCCTTTCTGGAGTGTAAATGTTTTTGAGGGTGAAGTTTTTGGTTTCATCCCCTCTGTTTCATTATGGGCCCAAGTGATGCTGTGGTGAACACCTAAATGAAACACATCATATATGCAGTGTTATCAGTGAAAAAAAGGTAAACACAGGCACACTGTTAGGACTCATGCAATGCTCATAAAAATTATATATACAGTACTTCACAATGAAAAATTTATCAAAGTAAGTACTGTTTCAATATTCCAGAATGAGTAAAAATGTACTTTATATTTACTGTTTCATTAATACTACTATCAATGGACAGGTAATACATGTATTATGTGCCTCCTGAAGGTAGTGTATTTGCTTTAAAATATCTTTATCTACATAAGCATAATTTGAAGTGTGACCCATTTTTTGTTATATTTCATGGGAACATTTTAGAGATATTAAAGTTGTTTATTGTCACTGAGGTTATGGAATACCACTCAGTGTAATTGAGCACATTGTCACTGCACACTAACAAAAGGTCCAGATACAAACCCAGCTGTTCCTGGTATATCTACAGGATATCTATATGTGACAAATATACTGGGATCATCTAATTCTTTCTCCAAAGGAAGCACAATCACACAAGAAATATGCTATCATTTACGTTTGTTAACAGAATGATTCACTTAAAATTAGATGACAGCCTTTGAGTATATTTTTAGGAAACTAGATGGAATGTATTATGTTGCACAGATGTTCAAAGCATATCTCCTTCCTACAATACCAGCATGTATGCATTGAATCAGAATATGGCAAAGCTACAACATCATCTGCCTATTTCAGTTTTTAAAAACTCCACTGATAAAATCAAATTTATATTGTCCCCATTTTCACTGTGGAGCTCATAACCTAGTAATGGACAGTATAAAAAACCATCCAACTGGCATCGATAACTTTACAAATACCAGAATCATAATTTTTATGGAGTTAGATTAGAATACATTCGGAAGCATCTTGAGGAACTGCTTACCCATAGCTGGTTGTGTGGACAGTTGGTCAGCCATATTGCAATTTGGCACAAAGACATGAATGGGATAAACGAATGACCAGTCTCTTTGTACACTTTGTATGAAGATAAAAACCAAGAGTTAACTGTCACACTGTGTATAACCCTTACTCATGTGAAATAATGAGATAACCCATAAGTCCTACAAAGATACTGTAATTTGCCTAAATTATTAATATATCGTATACCGGTTAAAATGATCAGGAGGTGATGGACAAACAGGCAGACCTTTGTCAAAAGGGGGAGGGGGGAGGGGGGGGGGGGGCAGAGAGAGCATGGTATGGACTGGGATGTAAATTAGCAAATTTTACGATTTGTAAATGGACAGGAGTGTAATTTGCTTTAAAAAGTAGGTATATAACAGAATTACACCTGCGATTCTGTACCCTGAGTGCTGAAAGAGAACACCAATCATCCATCCATCATTTACCTCCTCCATATTTCACCGGAGCCAAAGACCAGGTGAGTAAAACTTCTTCACAATTTAAGTGTTCAGGTGTTATGAATTAATAAGTGCTAAAATAAGTGCTGCTGAATGTTTGCCATTTGAATTCTTCATTTTGATTGGCTGAAAGGGCGTACTTTGGCAGGGTTTAAAATTGTACCCTGGATCTTTATTGTCAAATGAAATCACCTACATGATGCGAATGATACTTACTGTGTTGGTTTCCTGACTGCTCGTGCAATCCCCAAGTAGTAATGTTTTTTCTCTTAAGTAGCCAGAAAGCAATCGTCTGAAGCACTCTTTAACTTAGAGCTGCTACTAGGAGAATGGAATTTGTTTATAAGCCACAGATATAGAGGGGAAATGGCTCTAACAATATGGACAAAAATGCTACAGTACATCCATCCATTGGTTAGAATTAAGGGAAATGAATCATTCAGAGGATCGTGAGATTTTCTCCTGCTGTCTTTATAATTTACATTGAATATCTCGGAAATCCTACATGTACGGTACTATGACACTCACGAATCAGTGCACTTTCTGTTAAATTGTTTATTGTGAAATCAAATTGATTTTTTTAAATTAGACAGGCTTAAAAGTATCCACAATATGGACAGATAATTTAACAGGCAATAAAGGTTGATTTTAGTTTACCTTTAGTTTCAGAGTTTAGGCCAGCCTAGGCTTCCAATTAGTCAAAATTGCTGTGAACCCTTATTTTGTCAGTCAGATTTTTAGCATGATTAAAATTCTATATCTATTTGTTACTGAAATTGTTCATTCCTTCTAGAAGAACAAATAATTGTGAATATGAACTTAATTTTGGAGACATAGATTCATTCTTTTTTTATTTGATTACTTCATAAAGACCAAATAAATGAACTTATTGCAGTTTTACAGAGAAAAGATAACGAGCTGCTCAAATGTTTGAGCTACAGGCCGTTGTGTTTTATCTGCAGGGATGTGAAGTTTTATGCAAACACACAGTTGTGGGTAAGATTATACACTTTTATCATACCAGTCTTATGAAGGGGAGAAGGACATTGGATAATATTCATAGACTCCTGCATATTATTAATTTGGCAGACACATTACCTGATGACTGCGCTGTGTTGTCCCTCGATGCTGAGAAGGCGGTTAGAATGGAATTGGATTTGGGCCAAACTTTATCTCAATGATAAAAGTCTTTTATGTTTGTCCCACAGCTGCACGTCTTTCTGGAAACTGACCTTCTTTTCAGTTACTAAGGGGGAGTAGACAGGGTGGTCCTTTCTGGCCTCTCCTCTTTGCTCTGTCCTTGAACCCTTGGCACCGGCCATTAGGGAAAGTGGCCCAATCTCTGCAGAACATTATATGCAAACAATTGCCTTGAAATTTTTTTTTTTTAATTTAAAAATTCATAACTTCTAATGAACTTCTTTCATTAAATAAATGAAATATTAATTTTAAAAAATGTGTTCTGAGTTAATTCTGGTTCTCTTTATCTAATTTTACATTTCGTCTAAAGACCTGAAACAATTTAGTATGACAATATACAATAATGGAGGAAATCAGGAAGGGGACAAATACTTTTTCACGACACTTGAAAATTGAAGGCTGATATTAAGAGATGGAGTAATCTCAATGTTCCTCTTCAAGGCAGAGGTACACAACCATCAAGATGGCCATTCTGTCACAAATTAACTTTCTGTTTTTTATGATCCCGTTAGCCCTTCCCCCAAAATGTACGCATTAAATACATTTGTTTTGAGGATCTGGTATATACAGGGGTAGGTCATAGAAATAAAAAGCTGAAATTTTGGAGCATCAGTATTGACTCTGTAGACATTTGGAAAAATACAGAACAAATAATGGGCATTACGTAAATTCCACCAAACATCATTATGGAGTAACTATCATTTTCAGCCAGTTGTGAAGCCATTTGCCTTTTGTCAATGGTCCTCTAAAGGGATCTACGCATTCAGTGATGTTTGCGGCACAAAAGGTCTATGTGCATTCCAGAACATTAGAATTTATTACACTCTACTGTACCTAAGTTTTCATATTTTTTCCCCCTAAGACTAAGATCTGGGGTGAAGGCATGAGGGATACCCTGGAGTTGGCCCTAATCCAAACACCTCATGGACGAATGGACTGACCCTAAGCAATGCTGCTGTGGAGCAGTGATGCATTTACAACTTCCTAATCAATTGTGCTTGCAAAAATCTACCAATTGAGACAATATGGGAAAGAGAACTAGGTAGTTTCAACAGGGAAACAATATGGTTGTACTTCAACAACACATTAAAGGATCTTGCACATAAGCTAATTCATTTCAAGAAGATTCACAGAGCAATTAGTTGCAAGTTATTTTTGCCAAGACCAAGCTCTGGGTACTTCCTTGCATATGTTTGGGAATGTGCGGTTATTAGAAACTTTAGGGATCGTATGGCGTCAGTTCGATCATCAGTGTTAGAAGTCAGCATAGTACCAGATCCCTGTGTAATACCAGGTCCCTGCCTTTGTCTGCTGTCTGCTCAGTGATGATTCAGCCGTGTCCTTAACTTTGAATCAACGTAGACTTCTCTTCACTGGTTTCACAGCAGCAAAAAAAAAAAAAAAAAAAGCCTTCATGCTTTGGTTCGAGAGTGATCTTCCTATGTATACATATAATTACATATTCATTATTTATTTCGAAAGAGGGAAAGGAATGAATTTTTTTGTTAAGCTGTGAAGCTATTGTTTCAGGGTCTGTTATTGTGTTTAATACTTTTAATTATGTGCTTAGAGAAGTAATTTCAATTGGTATTACAGGGAACATGGGTATTATTTAGGCTGAACTAGTACATGGACCATTGTTACTTAAGAAAATGTTTTGTTGCTTAATGGGATCAAATACATCTATCCAACCCCCCCCCCCCCCCCCCATTTGTACATGTAAAATACCGAAACGGTAAGTTTCTTTCTGCGTTCTTTCTTTGTTACTCATTTGTAGTCTCTTCTATATGATCTTCCTATATAATTATTTGCTGTACAGCAGTGTTAATTGTGTTGCACCAAATAATTAGAGTGTGCATATGTGTTCTAATAAAGAATGTTGATCACAAAAAAAGAAAAAAAAGAAAACATAGCCCTCACACATTGCCTCCCATTGTCAATTATCAAGCCAAACAATAATGCTCTATAAAGCAATGTTTCCCAGGAAAAATAAATAGTACAGTAGAAAACAACAGGGTACAGATCCCTGTTGTTTTCTACTGTACTATTTATTTTTCCTGGGAAACATTGCTTTATTAAAGCATGCACAATATGTTGGACTACACATCCACAACACTCGTGCCCAGGATACAGTACAGCAGCTCACTTTGTTTCACTCTCTGATTAATAATGGATGATATTTGCTTTCTTTTTCAGAGTCTTCACACTTCAATGCCATGCACAGAATGAGCTTTCATTTAATGACCAGGCAGAACTTTATCCAGAATGGAAGAATCCTGATTGGATGAGGCAAGCTAATGAGGACCTGCTGCTTTCGGAAGTCACTATCCCCGGTGCCCATGATGCAACAGCTTTACGCGGTGGAATGTTTGTAGAATGTCAGGCGTGGAGTTTTGAAGACCAGCTTTCAGCAGGGCTGAGATACTTTGATCTCAGAGTAGATGGCTCACTGCAACTGGTTCATGGACCTATAAAAATGAATATGAAGTTGGCTGAGGTGCTTGGCACCATAGTAAAATTTCTGAAGGAGCACAATAAAGAAACTGTTTTACTTAGAGTGAAGCCAGAAAATAAAAAGGTTACTGTATTTGACAAGACTATGGAATTATTAAATCAAAACAGCATAAAGCCATTTGTATACATGTTAGATGGAAGCAGTGACAACAATCCAAAACTTAAAACTGTTCGAGAAAAGATTGTTTTGCTAAAGCTTCCAGGTAAATTTAATTTCGGGATATTAATCTACACATTAATCCTATTTTTCTACACATAAAACAAATGAACATGTTGTCAGAAATATTAATAAGAAGCTGGCAATAATAGATGAACATTTGAATACTGCCACTGAAAAATGCAAGGAGACTGTAACTTTGACGTACACCAGCGGGACAGGCCTAAGCTTTCTAACTGCAATACCTGCTTTAATCTATAAACGTACTCCAAAAAATGTGACCAAACAGATAAACCCTGAGATAATGATGGATTTAAAGGATTATTTTAGAGACAACTGCCTTGGCATAATCGCTATGGACTTTCCCGGACCCAAACTGATTGCTACAATCATACAATATAACTTCCTTGATGAGAATAGTAATAATAATAATAATAATAATAATAATAATAATAATAATAATAATAACAACAACAACAACAATAAGAATAATAATAATAAAAAACTCAAACAGTAATGATGGAATTCCTTTGACCATGTTCAAATAGCAACAACATAATATTTGCACCAGGCATATTCTACTCTGTTCAGCCATTTTAATACCTGGTTCAAACAGTCACTCTGGCAGAGCAAACATAAAAATCCTGAGTAATACTGTGCTGACATCAATTTTGAAATAATAAAATCCCAAAAGGCTGGATAGACCCACTCTGAATGATTTCCTTTATATTTTTTGTTTAGAGGCAATGGTGTATGGGATTTTTTTTTCTTGTTTGAGTTGTTGCATATATATTGTTATAACAAGAAATTAATAAAATGAGTCCACAAAAATAATCAGTCTCTCACTCATTCATTATTTCAGCCGTCATGAGAGCATGTTTGCAACACAAGTATAAGACAAGATAGATAAGATATACTTTTATTGAACCCCGTGGGGTAATTTGTCCTCTGCATTTGACCCATCCTAGTTACTTAGGATCAGTGGGCAGCCACAGTGCAGCGCCCGGGAATCAACTCCAGTTCTGAGGCCAGTGCCTTGGTCAAGGGCAACTGCAGGAGCGCACCTAACATGCATGTCTTTGAGTGTGGGAGGAAACCGGAGTACCCGGAGTAAACCTGCGTGAACACGGGGAGAACGTGCAAACTCCACGCAGAGACGAACCTCCTTTTTGCGAGGCAACAGTGCTAACCACTGTGCCACCGTGCTTGCCCATAACATAATCAGGTACTTCAACTCACTGTCTCCTCATCTTGTAAGCTGAACTCTCTCTGATCTAAATACCAGAGTGATGCTGGCCGAAGCATCCTGCAGTTTTTTTCACTCAGCTCCAGGAGGGGGCAGCAGTGCTCCTCATAACGGGCATTCTGACTTTCTGAATTTCTTTTGTTTTTCTCCTTCCTCCAACCCCCAGAGATTTAAACAAATTCAGTTGACAGTGTTTACCATAAAAGCCACTGAGAATTCTGCTCCCAACACAGGAGCATCACCTGTTAGAGAGAGAGGGAGATCTGTGCGTCACAATGGGAGCTATAATAACATTCATAGTGTTGCTGGGAACTTTATTTTGTAAGTGACCATACTGTATTAATTTATCATCTATTGAAGCAATATTATTCAATATATACATTCCTCAGATTTGTTTTTTTCACTGAGTAAATTTAACTAGAAGATTTTGAATTAACTATTATCTTTGATAATTGCATTAACCTTTGCATAATTATTTTTTCCTTTAATCTCTCATACAGATGGTCACTGTGTTGAACTCATCCAGCCTGGTTCTACGGTTTTAACACCAGGGCAGTCTCTGACCATCTCCTGTAAAGTCTCTGGGTATTCCCTGACTGATAGCAGCTACTGTACACACTGGATCCGACAGCCTGCAGGGAAAGCTCTGGAGTGGGTTGGATGTGTCTGTGGTGATGGGAACACCTATTACAAAGATTCACTAAAGAGCAAGTTCACTGTGTCCAGAGACACCTCCAGCAGCACAGTGTCTTTGAAAGGGAGCAGCCTGCAGACTGGAGACTCAGCTGTGTATCACTGTGCCCGAGAGTCACAGTGAGAGAAAGTCATGTGGGAGTGATACAAAAACTGCTTCACACTTCAGTTCACACAGTCAGCAATAGAAACAGTATTTCTTACATATGAATTCCCTCTAGTTAAAAGTATTAACCTAAAGTCAACAAGTGAAATAAGCAAATTTAGATTTCTGAGGATTGAATGTATTTTTTCCACAACAAATATCAATTATGTTTTTACAAAGAATACCTGAATGTAGAATAAGCTGAAAAGTGGTCAGAAACTTAACATGAAGAAGGAGAAGTGAAACACCATGGGAAAACATTTCAAAAGAGAACAAACTGGAGAATAAATTATTCCTGGTGAAAATCACATTTGAGCAGGCATTTATATGCATATTCATGGCTTATTGTTTGTAGCTAAATATGGTTTACATATTGATTAACATTGCAACAGTTTCTTATGTTAGAATACATTTGTAGTTGTTTCTATTGGATGTGCTTAGTTCTGGGAAATATAAGTTGGAATTGCTGTTATTGGATCTTCTCACTGTACCAATCACAATAATCAAAACCTGAGCACAATCACAGGGACACTGTACTGAAGATGATTCAGCTGTTCGTATAGGATTTTAAATTGACATCCTGATTTACTGCTGTCATTAAATATTCCATGACAGCCATCACCATAATAGTTGGTGGGGGGCACGGAGACTCATCAGAATATACCTGGTGATCAGTATATTATTTGAGCTGCTCTTACATGCTCAGATTACTTTCCTCTGGTTTAAACTGTTCTCTGCGAGCAGCATATTTCAGTTTTTAGTTTTTTTTTTGTTTTTTCCTTCAAAGTATCTGCTGACAAATAACTTATTTTAGACTGATAATCTGTTAGAGAATATGAGTTGACAATAAAAATAGTTCTGTTCATCGAGAAAAAAATACTTTCTATGGGCCTGAATACTTTCTAAAGGCAGTATATATCTGGAGATCAGGATATTATATGACCCACTCTTACACACTGAGACAACATTCATTTGTTTAAAGTGTCCTCTGAACAGCACTACAGTAAAGATCACACTGCTGTAGACAAGATGCTTTGGAGCAGCAGGAATGAAGCAGAGCAGCATGGCTACTGAACATGTAACATGGCTCTTTAAATAGTGTCATTTCCCTCTTGACTGGAATGTATATTATGTGGGAAACCATAAACTACAACTTTACAATCTAGTAGTTTTCATATTGTATTTGCAGTCTACAGCTCTGACTGCTCTATTTAAGCAGTGTGTGATCTGCCCACCCAGTGGGGAGGAGTTCATGCAAAGTCTGAGCTCTTCCTTCTACATTTACCTCTCTGCGCTGAGGGAGGAGGGACTGCTGTTGGAGACCTACTGTAGGACCATCATCACAGACTGCACCCAAAGATTTCCACCATGACTGTTATAACCAGCCTGATTCTGATTACAGTGTTCTTAAGAAGTATGTTTTAATTTTCCATTTATTGTGTTTTTACTGAAATGCTCATTTTGAAGTCATGGATTTTGTGTTCTAAGTCTTCCTTAATTTCACAGGTATTAAATGTCAGACACTGACTGAGTCTGAACCAGCAGTTAAAAAGCCTGGAGAATCCCACAAACTGACCTGTACAGCCTCTGGGTTCACATTCAGCAGCTATGCAATGAGCTGGATCAGACAGGCTCCTGGGAAGGGACTGGAGTGGGTTGCCACCATCAATAGTGGTGGTGGCAGCACATGGTATGCCAGTACACTAAAGGGAAGATTCACCATCTCCAGAGACAACAGCAAGAACCAGCTGTATTTACAGATGAACGGCCTGACAGCTGAAGACACCGCTGTGTATTACTGTGCCAGACACACACAGTGAGAGAGAGTGAGGGGAGAGCTGCACAAAAACCTCTTCCCCTTTATCACACTGAGCTGCAGCACAGAGCTCTGGAATGAACTCTGCTGTATGAAGTGAAACTCAAGGTTTCTATTTAAATATCTCTGAAGTGTTCTGTTCATTTATACTCATCATATGATTAGTAAAGCTTGGTCATCTTTCAAATACCCTTTTGAGTCACCTACAAACCAGCAGGCTGTAACTGTGTTCTGGCATTCCAATATTCAATATGGATTCTGTTCAAGGTGACAACAAAAAAAAATTGACTTTTCTCAGTGTCATTTCAAGGACTTTTACAAGGACATTTAAAATTTCTTGTAAATCCTGCATGAATATATTATGTACATACACTCATATTACCCCAATGTGAAATAAAGGGACATTTTTTCACATATTGTCAGATTTCTGATTTCTCACATCATACTCTGAAGTCCCATAATGAAATCACCCTGTGGAATAAATGTGTAGCTTCATTACATCCTCCCATGTTGGAAAACAAACAATTCAAAGTGATTTATTTCATTAAGTTTAAACCCAAATCAGCTCAGGCAAGCACACTACAGTTCTTTCACTGAACACAAAATGGCCATCTCACAATAATGACTAAATGATTGACCATGCACAGTTTAAACAACAAATAAGCATTTTTCATAAAATCACGTAAAATTGTTTCTAATATGCCCCAAATATTTTTGTAAAATATACAAAATGCATTCCTTCTATTTCTGGAATTCAACCCACAGTTCACTTAATTTCTGACATTGGTTTAAAATTTCAATAAATTATAATATTTACTATTTATTCATTTTTTTCATGCCAGGATTTTCTTTTTAACTGACAAACCTTGTAGACTGGCTTCACAGTACAATCACCAATTGGCACATCCATTCAGTCTCATTGCTGTAAATCCTAATGTTAATGAAACAGGCAAAGTAGACTTTAAATTGATGGTTAGGGTTACAGAAATAAAAGTGCATTGCATTGAATATAAGAAACACAGTTTTCCTCTGCAGCACCTGTGAGTTTCCTGTCCTGTTGCTTCTACACTGTTGTGAGTGTGATCAGCAGTGCCCCTCACTCTGCCCTCCTCTAGAGGAGGGTCCAGTGCAAACCTCCCACTGCTTTAAATGGAGCCAGTGTCAGTGTGAGAACCAGAGCAGCAGTCAGTGGCAGGGGTCATCACCTGTCGGCTTGTGACAGACTTTTTGGTCAAAATGCGATTTTTACCACGGACATACAAAACTTGAAGTGGTCAAATATCACCAGAAACACACAATTGCATGCTAGACCTCACAATGTGCCATAGTACATATTTTAATATGCTACACAATTTATGATGATAGTATTGCTAACATTAAAAAAACAGTGCCCTACCGTGTTATGATTAAAACTTTGGAGACTGGAAAGTCAGCCTTTGTATATGGGCAGGTGGCAATCCTAAAACAGGCAACAACGCGGCATTTCGTGTTTGAGATTTCATAGTGTTCATATGACTGAAACCGCGCTCACAGCTGCAGGTGTCTGGGCTTAATGTGAGCAGGAGTATTGCAAGTGTGCTCACTTCATTGTACTCCTCACTGTTCTCAAACAGATTGCAATGTATATTATCATGGGAAAAAAATGAACTTTTTTTCCCAATCAATTTTTTTTTTTTTTTTTTTGCCACGGACATAGACAAGTCTTGCCACGGACACGTTTGTCCGTGTACAGACATGTTGATGACCCCTGGTCAGTGGGACTCAGTCTGTGTTTTAACTCAGTGCTCCTCCTTCTCTCCTGCAGTCATGAAGCTCCTACCAGCCCTGCTGCTGCTCACAGCACTCACTCTCTCAGGTCTCTCTCTTATTCCCTCTCTCCTGTCTTTCTTTCTCTGTGCTTCTTCTGTGTATCACATCTGAAATCTGACTTTTAATTTCAGGTGTTCAGGGTGAGATTGTCCTGACAGAGTCTGAAGCAGTGGTAAAGAGACCAGGAGACTCTCACAAACTGACCTGTACAGCCTCTGGGTTCACATTCAGCAGCTACTGGATGGGCTGGATCAGACAGGCTCCTGGGAAGGGACTGGAGTGGGTGGCCTGCATCAGTGGTGGTAGTAGCTACATATATCATGCCAACTCTGTTAAAGGAAAGTTCACCATCTCCAGAGACAACAGTAAGAAACAGCTGTATTTACAGACGAGCAGTCTGACAGCTGAAGACACTGCTGTGTATTACTGTGCCAGAGACTCAGAGTGAGAGAAGTCAAGCCTGACCCCTGACAATAACTCTCTACATGAAACTGTCACCACAGCAGACTACAGGGAATTAATGTTAGTATTGTCCTTACACCAACGTGTTATGTTTGTCTCTGTAAGGGAGAGACATCATTTATTTCAATAGATAAAGTGTATTTCTTTCTTTTGTTTTGAAATAGACATCTGCTCTATGGATAATGCACATTCTTCACTGGCTTAAAGAAATAAACAGCACAGTTAAAAACAGTTCAAGAAAGCACTGGAACAGTGTTTTATTTTGTTACATGAGAGATGTTCCTCAAAAGGTCCAATCTAACATTTTGAGTGTGCCACACTGTATTTCTATTTACTCCAAACTAATAACAGAGAAAGAGCCATCATATTTGTTTCAACAGTATTGGCTGAATGAATACCCAGTACCTCAGCCCTCAGTCTCCTCATCTTGTGAGCTGAATTCTCTCTAAAGCCTTGACAATGCAAAGACTGTGACTGATTTCATAGCTTTAATGTCATTTCATGTGTATTCCATCCTGTGTCTGCAACACATTTTAAGAGTTAACTTTTATATTTAAAATTTAGGCACATACTGATGCTCTTATCCAGAATGACTTATGAGAGTGTAATGGTCCGGCCACGGCACCCTTGAGATATGTAATCCTTTGTCATTATAATTAACATGTGGAAGGGAAGGTCGGGGGGGGGGGGGGGGGTGTTAGGGGTTTGGAACTGTAGGATAGATATGTGAAAATGTGGAAGAGCGAAATAGAAATCAGTGTAGAGAAGGGGAAGACGTGCGATATATCATGGAAAACCGGGGCTTCAGGTTAAGTCTGAAGGTAGAGAGGGACTCTGCTGTCCTGGCTGAGGTGGGCAGGCTGTTCCACTATTGGGGAGGCAGTAGGAAGAAGAGCTGAGGCTGGGAGGAGTGATTACCAGGTCACTGCAGGGAGGGGAGAGCTAGGCGCCCAGAGGCAGCAGAGCATAGAGCACAGGTTGGGGTGCAGGGCTGAATGTATGGGGTGCAGCTCATTTAGCAGCCTCATATGCTAACAAATTTAATGCGGGCAGCCACCAGGAGCCAGTGAAGGGAGTTCAGGTGGGGGGAGGGGATATGGTAAATTTGGGGAGGTTGAAAACCAGGGGGGTTGTGGTGTTCTGGATGAGCTGAAGGGGCTGGAGAGAGTGCTGTGGAAGCCCAGCCAGGAGGGAGCTGCAGTAGTCCAGTCAGGAGATGACTAGAGCTTGAAGCAGGAGCTGGGCAGTATCTCTGGTGAGGAAGGGTCTGATTCTGCAGTGTTGTAAAGTGCAAATCTGCAGGAGCATGTTATGGCCGTGATGTGGGTCGTGTAATACTGCTGACTGTCTCGAGTCACACTGAGATTTCTAGCAGTCTGGACAGGAAACACTGAAGTGTTGTTGATGGAGAAGGAGAGGTCCTGCAAAGGACAGGACTACCTAGGAAAAAAGAGCAGCTTTGTCTGATCAAGGTTTAGATTGAGCTGGTGGGAAGAAAAGCAAAGTAAGCTGCTTTGTTCCTTCTAAAGGTGAGATTACTAATTGCATTTGCATTTTCAGTGAGATAAGGGAGGGCCGTTCAGTACAATTTTTTTAAATGTAAATGAGCACATTTACAGTGCGATACAAACAATAGATATTTACAATAGATACAAACATCTTGCAATATCTGTATTACAGGAAAAAATATATAAACAAGTATACTGAGATGAAATGTTTTTTCATGGAAGTGCAATAATACGTAAAACGTCTTTAAAATTTTGCTTTTCCCAGTGCATACATTTATTACAAGGTTACTAACACATTCAAATCCAAGAACTATAACAGCACTTCAATGAACTTTATTGCATTCTTAGCAATCGCGATGAAATGTATCACTTTGCACAGATATTCAAATCATAACTACGTGAACGTTCATTATGAGTTTAATCCATTAGTTTTGTTACTGATATAAATTCCAGAGTAACGCTGTTGGGAGCAGTCTGCTCTTTTAAATTCTCCTCCAGGAGGGGGCAGCAGTGCTCCTCGTAATGGAAATTCTTACACTCTGAATTAATTTTGTTTTTCTCTGTCCTCCATCCCCCTGAGATTTAAACAAATTCAGTCCACAATATTTCCTATAAAAGTCAGTGAGAATTCTCCTCCCAGTTCAGGAGGATCACCTTTTTGACAGTGAAGGAGACCTGTGTGTGACAATGGAAACAATTGTAGCATTAGCAGTGTTGCTGGGAACATTATCATGTAAGTGAGCATACTGTATTCATATTTTTATTTTAAATTAAAAATGTACTGTGGTGTTTCCCAAAATGTGACTTTTGAATAAGATTAAATTATCTTTCTTGTTCGTGTTTGCTGGTTGTTTCAATAACTATACTACCTATTGATATATCTGACCATCGTTTTTATTTTTCTCTACACAGATGGTCGCTGTGATGAACTCATACAGCCAGGCTCTATGGCTGTAAAACCAGGACAGACTTTATCTGTCTCCTGTAAAGTGTCATATTCACTGGGCAGCTATAATACTCACTGGATCCGACAGCCTGCAGGGAAAGCTCTGGAGTGGATTGGAGTTATGTGGTATGATGGAAGCACTGCTTATAAAGATTCACTAAAGAGCAAGTTCACCATCACTAGAGACACCTCCAGCAGCACAGTGACTTTGCAGGGGAGCAGCCTGCAGACTGGAGACACAGCTGTGTATTACTGTGCCCGAGAGTCACAGTGCAGCAAAGCAACACTAGAGCTGTACAAAAACACATCACACTGAGTCAGCACTGAACTGACACTCTGCCTGCATGTAGCACTCACTGCCCTCATATCACCCTTATATAATTATAGAATTTCTATATAGATATATTATAGATAAATAAATTAGTTTTTCTTCTTATGTTCTAAATATCCTTTCTTTTAAAAGAATTAAAAGAGACTTTGATCTGAGGCTTGGATTCCATCACATTTGTCCTTCATTTTGGCTTAAATGTGTGTGTTGTTTATTCTTCTCGTAATGTGTTTGGGTATATTTAGGCGATTGCAGAATGCTACTCTCATAGGTCGAAGTTAAGCACAGATGTTTATTGAATCCAGTCCTGTGTCTGATCCAGCAGTTAAAAACCTGGAGATTCTGGATGTGTCAATACTTCATCATATTGTGATGAGCAATTCACACAATAATTTATGAACTGTGCTTGTAGCTCAAAAGTTGTAGCCAGCTGGACAAGTCACATTATGGCCTTGTATATGATACTTATTCTTCTTTAACTTAAAGTACAGCTGCATCTTTGGGTTGTATGGAAAACTGTAATTCACACTTACAGTTTTTCTTTAATGGTGACATTAATGAATAGATATTACATCCATGATGTACCTTCTAAAGGTGATGTCCATGCATTATGGTACATAAAGTAAAGTGTGACCCACTTTGTAACACTTTATTTGAGAACTTCAGAGCCATGTAGTTAGTTACAGTATTGTCACTGAGAACTTTTTCTCTGTATAATTTCTGAAAATGTAAATGAGTGCATTATCACTGTGCACAAACTAAAAAATATCTAGACACGGCAAACATCCTGAGATCACCTGATATTTTTACCGATGGAAGGCCAAGCATACACAAAAAACTGATGTCATTTAAAATTCCTGCAGTTTTTTTTTTTACTGAGACAATTTTCTGAAAATAAGACAAGACAACAGTTGATTTTTTTATGCAGCATAGGTGGAATGCATCACGTTATGATTCAAATCCCAACTATGTCAATATTAATTCTGAGTTCACGTCTTAAGCAATGTTACTGTTCTAAATTCCAGAGGAAACAGTCTGTTTTTAATTTACTTCCAGGCGGGGGCAGCAGAGCTTCAATAATGGATATGCTGACCGTTAGAATTTACTTTGCTTTTTATCCCACCTCCAACCCCTAGAGACTGAAACAAATTCAGTTCACAGTATTTCCCAGTACGGAGGATTCTGCTCCCAACACAGAAGCATCACCTGTAAGACAGAGAGGGAGATCTGTGTGTGACAATGGGAGCTATTGTAGCATTAGCAGTGTTGCTGGGAACTGTTTGTTGTAAGTGAGCTGCTGTATTTGGTTGGATGAGGGAGAGTGAGGAGACAGCCGCACAGAAATCTCTTCCCCTTTATCACACAGAGCTTCTGCAGATATTCTTGGATTGAATGAGTGAGTGAGTGAATGATGGAATGAATTAGTGACTATTAACTAGTAACTGTATTATAGGCAATTCATCCCTGATAAAAGTGTATATTCATGGAATAATGCCAGCATCAGTCTTGTGCCTGAAAACCTTTGCCTAATGGGGTTTATGCGATCACGCCCAGAGGATGGGGGGGATTTGGGGGGTGGTGTTGGCACCCCTCCAGACTGATGGCTCTCGTGGCGACCACATGGTGGTGCCTCTGCCCAGAACTGAGCCTGTGTACACCTGTCTGCAGGTACAACCAGAGTCACCGTTTCAGTGTTTGAGCCTTTCATATGCAATCATCATTTTCCGTGCCTCAGAAAGTCAATATACATCTACTCCTCACAGTTCTCAGCTTTCTTCATTTTTGATTGAGCATTTTTTATTTAAAACAATTTTTTATTTTCTGCTACACAGAATCTGTCCAACAGCTGTCCAACTGTACCTGTATATACGTAATACTGCAAAGGAGAAAAACGGTGAATTTCTTCAATTTGGCAATGTAGAAAGATAATTATAGAATTGTAGAAGATAACAGTATTTGATTTGTTTCTGAGGAAACAGACAATTGAAAATATTTCATCAGGTAAAACCTGAAAATTTCTTGATAAAATATCCAGGATGGATCAATATAGTTCTTAATATTCTACACCTGTGATACCAACGTTCTTCTTGTAAATCCATGACAGTATCTTTTGTTTTTTAAGCAACCATGTAACAAAAAAATATATATATATAATGTTATAATCCTTTCACTATTGAAGTGTGCATCTTTCAACCATGTTCTTGTAACCTGTAATTATTTATATTAAGTGTACATTTCTGTAATTATACAAAATATTTGTCTGGCATTATAATAAATTTTGTGTGGTTTTTAGATGATGAGAGACTATTCATCTGGTCAAATCCCTCAGGTTAAAAGGGTAGTTACTGCACAAAGCTCCTCCCCTTTCAGAAACAACTGTTTCTCCAGCATTTAAATCCCCTCTGTCAGCAGTAAGACTCCCAGATACCGAGCTGTCTGCATTCAAACACTCTCACTGTGGTCTGGTCAAGCTCTCCACCATGTGGTCTGTCCTTGCTCTCTTCATACACACAGCTTTTGTCTGTGAGTACCTGTGGTAGTTCTTCTGAAATAGCAGCCATGTTTAAATGAGAAATGTGTGATCGACTCTTTCTCTGCCCTCAACAGGTGTCCAGGGAGACATTGTGCTGAGCCAGCCGGTACAGGAAGTGAAGAGGCCAGGAGAGTCAGTGAAGTTGACCTGCACAGTCTCTGGCTTTAGTCTAGGTGGCTACTGGACTGCTTGGCTTCGACAGAAAGCTGAGAAGAGTCCAGAGTGGCTCGGTGAGATTAACGGGGATGGTGGGACGATAAACTACCTGAGCTCCATCAGGGGAAGACTCACCATCAGTAAAGACAATGGCAAAAACACTCTGCATATGGAGCTGAAGAGCCTGAGCATGGAGGACACAGCTGTGTATTATTGTGCCAGATACACACAGTGTGGGAGAGTGAGGGGAGAGCCGCACAAAAACCTCCCCCTCCCTCTGAGTCACAGGAATGAGAGCTAAGCAGCTGCACTCATTTTTTATATAAGAATATAAATACACAATATGCATGAATCATTGAGAATGATTTGCCATCGCCTGAAGACTGAGCAATGAGAATTTGAGGGTAAAACCTGAATTTCTAGGCCAATCAATTTTAACCCTCTGTATTTTGGATGCTCCTGGCCACTCGCCTCCTTCTCCCCCTCGTTGTACCTGCCCTCATTGTTCAGGCCCTCAGGTTCAACATCAAAGTCCTTACATCCCACAACGAGGAAGTCGATGCCAACGTCTGTAGCAAAGTCGGCTTCAAATGTTGGACTCATACCTTGAAATTGAGAAAAAATCCAATACCAGTTTCATATTAATTTTATCATCTTTCAGGCTTTTAATATGTTCTGTGTCACCATTGCAGATTAATTCTACAAATGGTTATCTTTCATTAATACCTGAAACAAATCATTCAGACATAATGCTAGGAGGGTTCTGATAAGTTCCATAGATGCTGCTACTTTCCAATACTGAACTGTTTTGAAATTAAACTGAGTCCCACTGAAACCACCAGAACCATCAAGCTCAAAAATATAGAGCTAATGGAACAAAAAAAAACAACTAGCAAGTGCACACTGTTTCACTGTTCCCTGGTCTAACAGGGCCGCACAGTGAATGAGCTACTGTCAGATAATATACAGTGTCATGAAAAAGTATTTATCCTCTTCCTGATTTATTTTATTATTGCATATTTTTGCACTAAATGGTTTCAGATCTTTAGACTAAATGCATATGAGACAAAGGGAACCTGAACGCAAAGCATATTTTTTAAATTATTATTTTGTTTATTTAATGAAAAAGTTATCAAACACCCATATCACCA
Organism: Anguilla pacifica; assembly: GCA_039654925.1. Lineage (NCBI taxonomy): Eukaryota > Metazoa > Chordata > Actinopteri > Anguilliformes > Anguillidae > Anguilla > Anguilla pacifica. The sequence continues at coordinate 67,263,392 of CM077285.1, read as the reverse complement.
ACGTGAAAAAGTAACTAGTAACAGGTTGCACCGCCTTTACCAGCAATAACAGCAACCAAATGCTTCCTACTGTATAATTTCATATAAAGAATTCATGGTTCCTTCAATAATAAGTCGTCCAAGTTCTGAGGCAACAAAGCATCCCCACATCATCACACTACCACAACCACATTTGACTGTTAGAATGATGTTTTACATTGAAATTTTGTATTTGCAGGCATAATAGGACCACTTTAGGCTCATCTCTCCAAGCACTGATGCTTCTCTTGTTGTTGCGCCCTTGGAAAGGCCTGCCACTCCAGAGAAGATTCACCACTGTTCCAAGTGTTCTCAGTTTGGCTCTCACTGGTTTTATGGAGTACCAGAGCCTTTGAAATGGCATTTTGTAATGCTTTCCAGGCTGATATATTTCAACAACTTTTAAAAATAATTTCTTCAGGAACTTTTATTTTATCATGGCATAGTGTGCTTGCACAATCTTTGCTGTGATTACATCACTTAGATGGTAAGATTCAATATGAATGAGGTCTAGATTTAACAGGGCTGGCTGCAATCAAGCATGGCTGTGTTAAATCAGCTGAATGTAATTATCAATTAAATTTGGTTAATTGGTTGATTAAGAACCTGTAACTAAGGGGGCAAGTACTTTTTCACATGGGTGATATGGGTGTTTGATAACTTTTTTCATTAAATATGTGAAATAATAATTTAAAAAAAACATGTGTTGTGATTACTCAGGTTCCCTTTGTCTAATGATCTGAAACCATTCAGTGTGATGAATGGGCAATTTAGAGAATCCAACTGGCCAACCTGAATGACTTTGGACTGTGGGAGGAACCCGGAGTACCCGGAGGAAACCCACTTGGACACGGGGAGAATATGCAAACTCCACACAGAAAGGCCTAAGCTGAGATTCGAACCCATAACCTTCTTGCTGGAAGGCGACGGTGCTACCCACTGCACCATGGTGCCACCCAGCACTGCTCATAATATGAAAATATTGGTTAAATAAGACTAGTGTTACAAATATATGGTCCAGCGTTTAATAGTGGATATCAATCTGCTTTCTGTAGTGTGGTCAGATGCTGTCTGTCTTGGATACTCTCATTAGACCAGAGGAGGATGGGTTTCCCCCTTGAGCCTGGTTCCTTCCAAGGTTTCTTCCCATCTGCCACAGGGAGATTTTCCTTGCTACTGCTGCCATAGGCTTACTCCTGTAGGGGTTTAGGCCAGGGTTGTCTGTAAAGCGTATTGTGACAACTGCTGTAAGATATGCTATAAAAAAAATTTTGATTGATTGATAGACTGACTTGTGATGCACTGCGTACTGGGGAGCTCCAGACTCCACTCTCCCACCCTCACCTGCCAGGAAACTCCCTGCATTCACTATGAATAATAATGCAATAATCAGCCATGGAAGAGAGACACACGGCTGTAATGATGGATAATACTTATAACTGCTATATGATCTGCACCCCATCTACAGCTCTGACTGCTCTATTTAAACAGTGTGTGATCTGCACACCCAGTGAGGAGGAGTTCATGCAAACTCTGAGCTCTTCCTTCTACATTTACCTCTCTGCACTGAGGGAGGAGGAACTGTTGTTGGAGACTGACTGAAGGGCTAGCATATCAACTGTAGAAGTCTTTCACCATGACTATTATAACCAGCCTGCTTCTGATTACAGTAATCTTTACCAGTAGGTTTAAATTTCTTATTCTTTTAGTTCTTACTTAAATGTTGATTTGTGCGGTAGTGGATTGTGAGTTCTAGGTCTTTCTTAATTTCACAGGTGTTAAAAGTCAGACACTGACTGAGTCTGAACCAGCAGTAAAAAAGCCTGGAGAATCCCACACACTGACCTGTACAGCCTCTGGGTTCACATTCAGCGGCTACTGGATGGCCTGGATCAGACAGGCTCCTGGGAAGGGACTGGAGTGGTTGGGATATCGGTATGACAGCTCTAGCGTGTACTACGCCCAGTCTATTCAGGGAAGATTCACCATCTCCAGAGACAACAGCAAGAACCAGCTGTATTTACAGATGAACAGGCTGGCAGCTGAAGACAGTGCTGTGTATTACTGTGCCCGATACACACAGTGAGAGAGAGTGAGGGGAGAGCCGCACAAAAACCTCTTCCCCTTTATCACACAGAGCAATCATATAGAACTGGACACCAGTGGTGTTTTTTATGATTCATAAAGACCAATTTGGTGATACATAATATAAATTGTGACCCATTTTGTTATGGCTTTATGCATATTTTATATTGGTGTGGGTACCTTTAGGAGAAGAGCAGTCTCTAGTGGAAGAAAGGAAGACCTGGCAATCCAAATAACATCATTATATATTCAATGAGAATATTAAAATATAAACAGATGGCTTTACTGTTACTTTTTTAAACCAGAATAAAGTACCCCAAACAGGACAAATAAGCAAGTACTCTTGTTAAATTCTGTTTATTTCTTGTGATCCAAATGGAATGTATTCCAATGTGTATAAATCTGTATGGTAACTTCATAAACTTTATTTCTGAAACAATATAATGCCACCAAAATATATCACTTATCTAAATTCTCAAGTTATGCTAGTGGAAGCAGTCTGCTGTTTTGGATTTTACAACAGGAGGGGGCAGCAGTGCTCCTCATAATGGACATTCTGTTCTGTTTCTCTCCTTCCTCCAACCCCCAGTGATTTAAACAAATTCAGTCCACAGTATAAAGGCCACTGATAATTCTTCTCCCAACACTGGAGCATCACCTGTAAGACATAGAGGGAGATCTGTGTGTCACAATGAGAGTTATTATAGCATTAGCTGTGTTGCTGGGGACATTATCTCGTAAGAATGCTATTTTCATAATCTTAATTTATAGAACAATGATTCTGTGGCATTTTTCAAATGATTTACTTTCAAATACGAGCAAATAGGTCAATTATTTTGTGTATGTTTCCATAATTATATTGCTTTTTGATGAATGCAGCAATACCTTTTTATTTCTGTCTCCACAGATGGTCACTGTGTTGAACTCACACAGCTAGGCTCTATGACTGTAAAACCAGGAGAGACTCTGACCATCTCCTGTAAAGTCTCTGGGTATTCCCTGACTGATAGCAGCTACGCTACACACTGGATCAGACAGCCTGCAGGGAAAGCTCTGGAGTGGGTGGGAGGCATATGGTCGGGTGGAAGCACTGCTTATAAAGATTCACTAAAAAGCAAGTTCACCATCACCAGAGACACCTCCAGCAGCACAGTGACTTTGAAAGGGAGCAGCCTGCAGACTGGAGACACAGCTGTGTATTACTGTGCGCAAGATTCACAGTGAGAGAAAGTCATGTGGGAGTGATACAAAAAACTGCTTCACACTTCAGTTCACACAGTCAGCAACAGAAATGATATTGTTTAAATATGAATTCCCTGTATCCAGAAGTCTTAACCTAATATCAACAAGTGAAATAAGCAAATTCAGATTTCTAAGGATTGAATATATTTTTTTCACAACGAACATCAATGGCATTTTTATATAGAATACCTGAATGTAGAATAAGCTGAGAAATGGTCAGAAACTGAACATGAAGGAGGAGTAAAACACCATGGGAAAATACATTTAAAATGGAAAACACTGGGGTGTAAATTACTATTTGTAAAGAATTCATTTGAGCAGGAATTTATGTGCATATTCACAGATTATTGGTTGTAGCTCAATATGCTTTACATATTGATTGACATTGCAACAGTTTCCTATGTGAAAAGACATTTGGAGTTGTTTCTGTTGGCTGTGTTTAGTTCTGGGAAATATAAGTTGGAGTTGCTGTTATTGGGTCTTTTCTCTGTTCCAAGCACAATAATCAAAGCCTGAGCAAAGTCACAGGGACACTGTGTAGCAGGAGATTCAGCTGTTTGGATAGGATTTTTAATTGACATACTGACTCACTGCTGCCATTAAATATTCCCTGACGCCCATCACCATAAGTGTAGGTGATAATCAGGGATGCTGATCAGAATATATGTTTGTTACTTGAAGAGCACAATAAAGCCGATATGTGTCTCAGAATTGCAGACTGTGTGGTTTGTAAGGAGAGGAACATCAGAATCCATTACATTGTTGTTGAGGAAAAAGAGTACAGTAAGATTACAGATTTGTAAAGAGTACCATTCAGTAGTATTTCTCTTCATGTAAATTAGCACATCACTTAGAATATCACATTAGCATTTTCAATGAGCTTACTCCAACACTAGTTCCTGATACAATGCTACCGGTTCTAGTCATGTCTGTAATTTACTAATAAAAACACAATATAAACAGATATATTGAGATATACACCTGCTTTTTCATGGGAGCACAAACATTTACAAATATCTGCTGTCATTTGTTTTCCCTGAATCACCAAGAAAATGAGAAGGACAGCACTCTTTTGTGTTTTTATCAATCTAGTTGGAATGTTTTACATTGCGCAGATATCCAAATCATGACATCTTGAACATTCATTAGAACTGAACACATAAGAATTGTTGCTGATTCTAAATTCCTGAGCAATGCTTCTGGGAGCAGTCTTCTGTTTTTTATTCTGCTCCAAGAGGGGGCAGCAGTGCTCCTCATAATGGACATTCTGACCCTCTGAACTTATTTTGGTTTTTCTTCTTCCTCCAACCCCGAGAGATTTAAACAAATTCAGTCCACAGTAAGTACTATAAAAGCCACTGAGAATTATCCTTCTAACACAGGAGCATCACCTGTAATACAGAGAGGGAGATCTGTGTGTGACAATGGGAGCTATTGTAGCATTAGCTGTGTTGCTGGGAGCTTTATCATGTAAGTGAGCATGCTATATTGCTATTTAAATTGTAATCAAGATTGTTCTGTTAAATCCTGCAAAGATTTACTTCTAGATAAAGTAAAATGAGTTGTCTATTTGTTTTTGCAGTTAATTGTGTAGTTATTTTGCTTATTAATGTACTCACAAATATCTTTTATTGCTGTATCCACAGACGTTTGCTGTGTTGAACTCACACAGCCAGGCTCAATGGTAATAAAGCCAGGGGAGACTTTGTCTGTGTCCTGTAAAGTCTCATATTCAGTTAGTAGTGATCACACAGCCTGGATCCGACAGCCTGCAGGGAAAGCACTGGAGTGGATTGGAGTTATATATTCTTTTGATAGCACTGCTTACAAAGATTCACTAAAGAACAAGTTCACCATCACCAGAGACACCTCCAGTAACACAGTGTTTTTACGAGGGAGCAGCCTGCAGACTGGAGACACAGCTGTGTATTACTGTGCCCGATACACACAGTGCAGTAAAGCCACAGCAGACCTGTACAAAAACCCACCCTGATGAGTGTAGTGGCACAACACAAACATTTAAGAGCTCTGTGAAATTTGCACTCCCTAGTGATCAGAATATGAATTAAAATATTTTCCTCCATTTGTGCTGCAGTGTGCCTATAAAATGTAAATCCCATAATGGTTTAGGACCTGTGTTTGTAACTCAAAAGTTGTAATTTAAATTCCCAGCTGGAGAGTATGCATTGTAGCTTTGAAAATGCTTTTCCTAGATTGTTTGACTAAATATACAGCTGCATCAATGGACTGTATGTAAATTTATAATTCTCATTTACTGTTTCTATTATGAAACCGTGAATGAATGTCATAAATCCATTTTGAACATCTAAAAGGTGATCTTAATTTTGCTTTAGGAAAACCTTATTTTATTATACACAAAATACAAAATTTTAGAGGCATGTAGTTCGTTATTGCCACAGATGTAAAGAAAATCTGCTCCTCAGTCCAATTTATGTACATGCAAATGAGCAGATCATCACTGTACTCAACTAAAAGGTCCAGATACAAACCGTCCTGTTCTTGGTATATCTACAGAATATCTGACAACAATATACTGGGATCACAGGATATTAGTCCCCAGAGAAACACGAAGACACACAAAATGCTCCTCATTGTGGATTCAGTCCCCAGAGAATTTCCTATAAAATTCATTTACAACGTGAGCTTCACCTTTAAGACAGAGAGGGAGCATCTCACACCGCAGTCCTACTAAAAAAAGCTCTGCCCCCTTTTCTGTTTAAATATGACCACAGCCTCTAAGCCCTGGAGAGGTGAGAAGAGCAACTCACTGCAGCTCATCTGCAACACAAACCATGTTCCCTGCATCTCTGCAGAGGGTCCTGGCAGCTGCATCCTGTGAGTTTCTGTTTCTGTCCAACTGTGTAAAACCAGAGGAACGCCCCACCCAAAAATACATTATAATAACAGTAATTATTATTTTGGCTTCTGCCTACTGCCACACAGCCTTGCAATTTTAATATTTTTGGTTGAAATGTCATGAAATTCATTTTTTTTCTGTCTCAAAGTGTCCATTTCAAAATTTTGCTAGATATCCAACAATTTTATAAGAAACATTCATTTTTCAGCTTATTTTTCAAATAAAATTTATTCTTTCACATTATTTTGTGTGGTATTAAGTAACATTCTCACACATCTGCTGGAATGTTCTGAGATTTGAACAGCATCTGGAGAGTTAGAGCATTTTAATGACGGGAAAATAGCTATCAAAACTTGATTTAGATGTGTTGCGTTAGAATTTTAAATGCATATATTTTACAATATTGCTAATATTTGCACAGGAAAGGAACATTTTCTGTAATGAAACATTCAATAAGTAATATTTGTGGAACACTCAGACCAACTAAGCATTTATATACACACTGTACACTTTATGTAAATAGGAATTCCCATGAGAGGCGGTTATGTAAATCTCATGAGCCCCATATTCTTTAAAACACAGAAATTACAGTACATACTCAGTGATGAGCAGCACTGTTCACTGTCTTTTGTTGCTGTAAATGAAATAAAATGGAGGCCTTAGTATTCATCATAGCTTTGCTGTTTGCATTTAAATGTAAGGACGCAGCTGATTTCATTCCCTCTTTTCTCCTGTCTCACAACACTTGATTGAGTGGTGCTACAGCACTGGCTATAGAACTGCTGTAAAACTGTGTTTTTGTCCCCTTCTGCAGATGCTCATTGTGACATCACACTGACAGAGTCTGCTCCACAGATGAAGAAGCCTGGAGATTCCGTGAGGCTCTCCTGTAAAATTACTGGATTCTCACTCAGCAGCGACAGTGTGCACTGGGTTCGACAGGCTCCAAACAAAGGGCTGCAATGGGTCGGATACTACGATGGTTCTTCTGACGATCGTTTCAATGTTACAGAAGATTCATCCAATAGCATTGCTTACTTAGACATCACCGATCTCCAGTCCTCAGACACAGCTGTGTATTACTGTGCCCGAGAGGCACAGTCATAGAGTTTAAGGCCCTTCTGCACAAAAACCCTCCACAGATGATTTAGCAGGCAGTGTGTGACTGGCTGTGCTGTGTGGCCTAAAGATATTTTCTGTTATTGTTTTTCTACTGGTTTTGCACCATAAGGCTTCATCACACATTTTTAAATTTCATATGTAAAGCAGATTTTAAAAAAAAATGCAATATGTAATAAAACTTTTTTATGGATTTACTAACCATTGTTTTCAAACATAATGAAATGTATGATCACAAGAGTTTGACTCAAGAGATTACCTTTGGTTGTTAAATCACCTTAGTTTTCTACATTGAATTCAATTCGGAAAGTGAATTGCCATTACTTCTTAGGCTTCACTGCTTGGACCCTCCTAGACTCCAACCCTCACTCGTTCCTATGTACACTCTATGCATTGGTGGAAGCAGTCTGCTTTTTAACATTCTCCTCCAGAAGGGGGCAGCAGCACTGATCATCCCATCCATTATCTATACCCGCTTATCCTGAGCAGGGTCATGGGGGGTGCTGGCTGGTGCCTATCCCAGCATGCAATGGGCAAGAGGCAGGAATACACCCAGGACAGGCTGCCAATCTATCGCAGGGCACACACACACACCATTCACTCACACACTCATACCTATGGGCAATTTAGAGTCTCCAATCGGCCTACCTGCATATCTTTGGACTGTGGGAGGAAACCGGAGTACCTGGAGGAAACCCATATGGACACAGAGAGAACATGCAAACTCCACACAGAAAGGCCTAAGCCGAGATTCAAACCCATAACCTTCTTGCTGTAAGGCGACGGTGCTACCCACTGCACCACCGTGCCGCCCAGCACTGCTCGTAATATGAAAATATTGGTTAAATAAGACTAGTGTTACAAATACAGGGTCCAGCGCTCAAGCTGCTTTCTGTAGTGTGGTCAGATGCTGTCTCTCTTGGACACTCTCATTAGACTGACTTGTGTAATGTTGTGGAATGTAATAAAACAAACACTGAACACAATGACAGGGCATTTACCTGCAGACAGGTGCACACAATGCACTTTGACCACAGTTTTTTTCAGTGGTGCCTGGATGGGCCCAGTTTGGTCTGGGGCATCAGCTCACACAGGTGAACAGGAGAAGGGGGTGACTAGTGTGGATGACTAGATTCAGCAGTGGTGGCCTGTTGCTTGTATGCAGCTGGATGTGTAGAGTGCTGTACTTTACAGTCTGAAGCGTGTTCTATAGCCAGAGGGGGGAGTAGGGGAGAGATGTGGCGCTTGTGTATTTTGGCTGATGGTAAATGCAGCAGCATCAGCATTCTGAATGAGCAGGAGGGGCCTGATGGTACCTGCAGGGAGACCCAAGGAGAGAGCAGCATCATCCATTCAGTACAGCACAAGGGCCTGAATAATGAGCTAGGCAGCATATGCAGGAAGGAAAGAACCGATTTTACAGATGTTGGAGATAAAAAAAATCAGCAGATCCAAGTAACAGAGTGATATTCTCAGTGAAAAACTGAGTTATCCAGGATCATTGGCAGGTTGGAATATATACGCCATTCTGTTACTCCCAGTTTAAGATTTTATTGTTTTTCTTTCTGACTTTATCAACCTTACCTCAATATTCACAGCCATTTTACTCATAAAAATATCAAAACACAGATAGACTGATCCACACCATATTTTGGGGGAAGACAAAAGAAGAAACAAATTATTTTACTAAAGGTGATGAACATATTGTTCATGGGTGGTTTATCTACTGGTTTATCTATAGAATACCTAAACACTACACATATACTGAGATATTTATATATACTTGATATTATTTCTCCTGGAAATACAAACATACACAAAAATCTGTGATGTACATTTGTTTTTCCTGTCATTACTTGCGTAACAAGCATAGTGTACTGAAAATAAGACAAGACAGCTCTCTAGTGTATGTTTTAGCAATCCACATGAATGCAACCCATTGTACAGATATTAAAATCATAACTATGTGAACATTTATTCTGAATATAATCCTTTAGCATTTACTGGTGTAAATTCCAGAGTGATGCCGGTGGAAGAGGCCTGCTGTTTTAAATTCTCCTCCAGGAGGGGGCAACAGTGCTCCTCACAATGGATATTCTGACTCTGAATTTGTCCTGTTTTTCTCCTTCCTCCAAGATTTAAACAAATTCAGTCCACAGAATTAACTATAAAAACCACTGAGAATACTCCTCCCAACACAAGAGCATCACCTGTTAGACAGAGAGGGAGATCTATGTGTGACAATGGGAGCAATTATAGCTTTTGCAGTGTTACTGGGAACTTTATTTTGTAAGTATACTGTACATGCTGTATTCATATTTTCAATTCAAAGAAAAATTAATTTTGTTTTCATAATTGTATTACTTTTGATGTTTGTTCATATATCTTTTCTGTCTCCACAGATGGTCACTGTGTTGAACTCACACAGCCAGGCTCTATACTTGTAAAACCAGGACAGCCATTATCTGTCTCCTGTAAAGTCTCTGGGCATTCCCTGACTGATAGCGGCTATGGCATAGCCTGGATTCGACAGCCTGAAGGGGAAGCACTGGAGTGGATTGGAACCATATGGTGGGATGATGACATTAATTTTAAAGATTCTTTGAAGAGCAAGTTCATCATCACCAGAGACACCTCCAGCAGCACAGTGACTTTGCAGGGGAGCAGCCTGCAGACTGGAGACACAGCTGTGTATTACTGTGCCCGAGACCCACAGTGCAGCAAAGCAACGCTAGAGCTGTACAAAAACACATCACACTGAGTGTCAGCACTGAACACCAGAGGTGGGTAGAGTAGCCAAAACCTGTACTCAAGTAAAAGTATTGTTACTTTAAAATAATAATGACTCAAGTAGAAGTAAAAGTAGTCATCCAAATAATTACTTGAGTAAGAGTAAGAAAGTATCTCGTGAAAAGACTACTCAAGTACTGAGTTACTTCATATAATCTGATTTAATGTTGAAATAAGAAGAGCAAGATGAACGTAAAAATCTAAATGTCCAAAATATAAAATTGTAAATGCTTGTCCAATAGAAATAAACCAAATATAAAATAGCCATGTGCAAATTCAAATATGGCCTAAATCATATCCCTTAAAACAATAATACAATAAAACAATACACAGGAGGTTCGTCAGAAGAGGAGGATTTTCGCTTTCTGTTGGACTCTATTAAGTCTGTATACCCCGTCAGTTTGTTGGGGTGAACCCTCCGTTGACAGAAAAAATATCAATGAGGCTACAGGGATTTATCCATTAAAATAGACTCATCACAACAAAGAGGAGCCTGCTCAAATTCAAACAGAAACTTTATATGTGGGAAACATAATGCTTTGTAGCACCATTATTGTACCTTATGAGGCACTTCTCCACGATATTCCAAAGTCCCATGATGCCTTGCGCGGAATATGTGCAGAACTTCCGGTTTAGCGTATGTATTATGCTATGCATGCTATGCAATGTTATGTATGCTATGCAATGTTCCAGCGCTTACGACTGTTGCATGCTTCACAAAAACTATTACACTACTAACTAATGCTTACATTACAGTGTGAAATATCCACATTAATACCAGTAACCTATTTAAACACACTCAATTTTAAAAAATAACGTATATAACCGAAGTATTTTGAGCAGTAATAGCCTACTTCAGCAATGATGAAATCTCATGTGTTCAGTAGATGGAGACAGAGACCGTAAATCAACAATACAGTTCAATCCGCTTGTTTTGCTCCATCAAAAGGTCTAGGTCTATCAGCAATCATACGGCTTAGCTATGTCCAGAAGTCCTCAATAATAATAGTATTTCCCAAGAAATTACGAATAATCGTTGACCACGCCACGTTCCGTGCTGCGTCTTTTACTGCTACCAAATGCATAAGTGAATGCCACGACAAGAAAAATTTCGGTTACGCTGACCTAAAAAACGCTATTCCAAAAGCAAAATTAGACATGTTATACATAGTTAGAAAGCTTATACTCTCACCTACTGAATAAATGAATTGTCAATCAAGCCAGACTGTACTAAAAAGGGCGACAACGCCGTAAACAACGCGTGTGGTATTAGGCACAGCTATTTTGGAAGATACCGAGGCATCACAAATGCCCGTATATTTCACAAACGGATTGTCCAAGACAATAAATGACCACTCAGTCAAATAGTTAGCTATCCACAGCCAAAACTAACCTAAACTTACCGCCACATATTTTCTCAAGTTCGAAGTTGAGCTCTTGTAGGCTGAAATGTCCACATTTCTAGGCAGACAAAGAAGGCAGCGCATAATGTAACTACTGTTTTTGGTAGTCTGTAAGCAAAACGTAGTTTGAACGTGAGGCCAGCTGTGTTCTGCCTGCTACGAATCACCCGCCGTTGTTTCAGCCATTGTTGTCGCCCACTCATCCTTCTGTGTGCTGTGACTGGCTACGTTTGATTGGTGAAACGGAGTCATGTGGGGCTATGACAGCGCCAAAGCAAAGACCAGTAAGCCTCTTTGGCTGAAGTCTCTCGGAGAGAATGAAACAAACAGAACGTGCATTGAATAAAAAATGGGTAAAAAATAAAAGTAACGAGCGGAATGTAGCCGAATATAACGGAGTAAAAGTAACATTTTTTCTTCACAAATATACTCGAGTAAAAGTGAAAAGTATGTTGCATTAAAACTACTATTACAAGTACAATTTATTCATAAATTTACTTAAGTAAATGTAACGGAGTAAATATAACGCGTTACTACCCACCTCTGCTAAACACATACACTCTACCTGCATGCATTCAGCATCACCCAAATGTAACTTACCAAACACATTACAGTATGTGAAGAATAAACAAATTCTGGCATTTAAATTGAAAAGAAAGACAAATGTTGATTGAACCCCAAATGTTGATTGAATTGAATGTTTCCCTCTATGTGCTGATGAAAGAAAGGACATATAAAAGTTGATATCAAAAATAATTTATTTAACGTCAAATTTTATGAATATGTAATGGTGAATATGAGGCCAGTGAGCGCTGCTGCTCGCGAGTCAAAGTTAAGCACAGTCGTTTATTGAATAAAGGCCTGTGTCTGAACCAGCAGTTAAAACCCTGCAGATTCTGAATCTGTCAGTCACACACTAAAGGCCCTGGACAAAGCTCCTGCTGGGGCTGGTCACCTGCCCCCCCCCCCCCCCCCCCCCCACACACACACACCTCAGTGAAGGCCATCTAGAAGCACACGAGGGATGTTACAGCAGCGCTGGAAATCCGCTTAAAAACACGTCAGCCAGCAGCCTGTCTTTGGCCCACAGAGGGGACACTCTGTGCAAAGAGTATGTCCTGTGGAATTAAGGGAAGTTTTGTATTTTCCTGAGTCATAATAATGAGCAGTAGTGCTTCACCATATCAGGGAATGTGAAGAAATTGGCTATACAAAAGTGAAGAACTATAAAAGAAACTGCTTTTTAATTTACAGAAAATTCAGCTGCAATGGTGGGTGAAGCAGCCTGCTGATTCTTATTCTCCTTCAGGAGGGAGCATAATCATATTAAAATATTGGCACAAGACATGTATTACAAATACTGGGTCAAGAATTTAACACTGAATATCAGGATGCTTTCTATATTGTGTGATTGTAAGCTCCCTGTCTTGGACACTCTCACTAAACTGACCGGTGATGTACTGTGTACTGGAGAGCTCCTGAATCCACTCTCCCACCCTCACCTGCCAGGAAACTCCCTGCATTCATTATGAATAATAATACAACAATCAGCCATGGAAGAGAGACACAGAACTGTAATGATGGATAACACTTATAACTGCTATATGATCTACACCCCATCTACAGCTCTGACTGCTCTATTTAAACAGTGTATGATCTGCCCACCCAGTGAGGAGGAGTTCATGCAAACTCTGAGCTCTTCCTTCTACATTTACCTCTCTGCACTGAGGGAGGAGGGACTGTTGTTGGAGACTGACTGAAGGACCATCATCACAGACTGCAGTCAACGACTTTCACCATGACTGTTATAACCAGCCTGCTTCTGATAACAATGTTCTTCACAAGTATGTTCGAATCTCTCATTCATTTAATATTTACTAAAATTGTGTTTGTGAGGTTGTGTGTTCTAAGACTTTTTTTTTCATTTTACAGGTGTTAAATGTCAGACACTGACTGAGTCTGAACCAGCAGTAAAAAAGCCTGGAGAATCCTACAAACTGACCTGTACAGCCTCTGGGTTCACATTTAGCAGCTACTATATGGCCTGGATCAGACAGGCTCCTGGGAAGGGACTGGAGTGGGTTGCCTACATTGGCACACAGAGTTCACCCATCTACTATTCCAAATCAGTTGAGGGAAGATTCATTATATCCAGAGATGACTCCAACAGTAAGCTGTACCTGCAGATGAACAAGCTGACAGCTGAAGACACTGCTGTGTATTACTGTGCCAGAGACCCACAGTGAGAGAAGTCAAGCCTGAGCCCTGACAATAACTCTCTACATGAAACTGTCACCACAACAGACTACAGGGAATTCATGTTTTTATTGAACCTATGGCAAAGTACAGAGAGTCTGAATATTGAAAGTCAACTTGCTATTTTTTTCTGTAAGTGAGAGACATTATTTATTTCGATATATAATGTACATTTCATTTAATAATTTGTTTTGAACTGAACATCTACTCTATAGAAAATGCACATTCTTCACTGGTTTAAAGAAATAAACAGCACAGTGATAAACAGTTCAAGAAAGCACTGGAACAATGTATGATGTTGTTACATGAGAGACATTCCTCAACAGGTCCAATCTAACGTTTCTATGTGCGACACACTATATTTGTATTTACTCCTAACTAATCACAGCCAAAGAGCCGTGATATTTGTTTAATCTGTAGTAGCTTAATGAATACCAAGTACTTCAGCCCTCAGTCTCCTCATCTTATGAGCTGAACTCTCTCTCTAAAACCTTGACAATACAAAGACTGTGACTGATTTCATAGCTTTAATGTCATTTCCTGTGTAATTTGTGACTGCAATATACAATAAATAATATTAAGGTGTTGTGTTGCTTCTAAAGGTGCAATTAATAGTAATTCAGTTACACATAATATAAACTGATCTATTTTTATTATACTTTTTTGATAAATTTTAGAGACATGTAAAGTTACTTATTGTCGTTGAAGTAAAAGAGTACAGTAAGAGTACAGATTTTGTATAAAGTACAGTTTAGTACCATTTCTCTTCATGTATATTAGCACATTACTTAGTCCATCCCATTAGCATTATAGTTTACGCAAACAGCAGTTCCATATACAATGCTACCTGTTCTTGTCATACCTGTAATTCATTAATGAAAAAATCCATATAAACAAATATATTGAGATATACTCCTCGTTATTCATTGGAGCACAAACATATGCAAAGATCTGCTGTCATTTGTTTTCCTTGTGGTTACCATTTGTCACCCAGAAAATAAAATAAGACAGCTCTCCTGTGTGTTTTCATCAATAAAAGTTGAATGTTTTACATTGTGCAGCTATTCAATCATAACGTATTGAATATTAATTTGAAATGAACCCATAAGCATTGTTACTGATCTTAAAATCCGGATCAATGCTGGTGGAAGCAGTCTGCTGTTTTAAATTAGCCTCCAGGAGGGGGAAGCAGTGCTCTTCATAAAGGATACTCTGACCCTCCAAATTTATTGTTTTTCTCCTTCCTCCAGTCCCCAGAGATTTATTTCAGCGCACAGTATTTCCTATAAAAGCAACTGAGATTTCTCCTACCAGCACAGGAGCATCACCTGTTAGACAAAGAGGGAGATCTGTGAGTGACAATGGGAGCTCTTATAGCATTAGCAGTGTTGCTGAGAATTTTATCTTGTAAGTGAACATGCTGTATTCATATTTTTATTTTTAAATTAAAAATATTCTGCAGTGTTTTCCAAAGTTTTTCTTTTGAATGACATTAAATTAGCTGTTTTGTTAGTGTTTCTTGCTTCTTTCAATCATTATATTGCTTAGAGATGTATTTAGGAGTCCAAGTATACATATTTTTTCTGTCTCCACAGATGGTCACTGTGTTGAACTCACACAGCCAGGATCCATGGTTTTAACACCAGGGCAGTCTCTGACCATCTCCTGTAAAGTCTCTGGGTATTCCCTGACTGATAGTAGCTATGCTACACACTGGATTAGACAGCCCACGGGGAAAGCTCTGGAGTGGATTGGATTAATAGATTCTGATGGAGACACTTCTTTAAAAAATTCATTAAATAGCAAGTTCACCATCTCCAGAGACACCTCCAGCAGCACAGTGTCTTTGCAGGGGAGCACCCTGCAGACTGGAGACACAGCTGTGTATTACTGTGCCCGAGAGTCACAGTGAGAGAAAGTCATGTGGGAGTGATACAAAAACTGCTTCATACTTCAGTTCACACAGTCAGCAACAGAAACAGTGTTGCTTACATATGAATTCCCTGTAGGCAAAAGTATTAACCAAATGTTAAAAATGGATACAAGAAAATTGAGATATCTGAGAATTTAATATATTTTTTCCACAACAAATATTAATGACGTTTTTATAAACAATATCTGAATGTAGAATAAGCTGAAAAGTGGTCAGAGACTGAGCATGGAGAAGGAGAAGTGAAACACCATGGGAAAACATTACAAAAGGGAAAAAACTGGAGAATAAATTATTCCTGGTGAAAAT
Organism: Anguilla pacifica; assembly: GCA_039654925.1. Lineage (NCBI taxonomy): Eukaryota > Metazoa > Chordata > Actinopteri > Anguilliformes > Anguillidae > Anguilla > Anguilla pacifica. The sequence goes on along the minus strand of CM077285.1, from coordinate 67,247,362 downwards.
CACATTTGAGCAGGATTTTACAGGTATATTTATATTCATGGGTTATTGGTTGTAGCTGATTATGGTTTACATACTGATTAACAATGCAACAGTTTCCTATGTTAAAAGACTGTAGGGAAAAATTTTGAGACTCCCCATGATTGTGATGACGTCACATGTTAAAGTTAGGGTGTTAACATCAATGTTGATCAAACTGGTTCCTCCAAACTCTCAATGACAAGTATAATCATATACTTATATAATCAATATATAATCCATTAAACCTATATCAGTAGTTGTAGATAAGCTTATGGAAACGCAAGAAACCACAGTATCCACTGTAGATAAAGAGCATGAGAACGCAGTAGACTTAGAAATCAAATTTACATATTTACTCACTCAGCAGAAAAGAACTAGTCACTGAACAGATAAACACTAACCAAAAAACTAATCATATACTGTCAAAATATAGCAGAGAACTATAATCCAAAACTAACAATAATCCAATGCTAGATAAAAGTGATAGAAAACTAATATTTTACAGTGACCCCTATGTAACCTGAATACATAATGGAAAAGTACAGAACCAAAGACCACTGGTTCTCAAGAGAAAGTTGGGGTAGCTTCCCACGCTGTCGGCACCTTTTAAGACCTAAAAATAGACAGTTTGGTAGATAAGAGAACACCACGTGATGCCATGAAGGAACAGGTGGCTGGGAATTATGTAAATGTATAAAGGGGTCAGGGAGTTTGTGGAATACATTTTGGGTATAAAAGGAGTGTAAAACTGACCATCGAGGTTCAATTCGGCGGAATTGTTCCGGCTTTGTTGTGCACTTGCACCAGTGCTAATAAAGTCTATCTTTTCTGAAGAGCTTGCTGCCGTGGTGTCTTTTCCCTCGTGAAGGAGTTTTCTACAGATTGGAGATTTGGACTCAGAGACTGCTGTCGTTTTTCCTAGACCACGACATTTGGGGGCTCGTCCGGGATACGAAAGAGGAATCACTGAATCTCCCGGCTCCTAGAGACGGAGGCAGAGGGTGCTTGCCCCTTAAAAAAGCTGGCGCCGGCTTATCAAAAGATAAGAGTATTTAACTACTTTGTTTCGGACTGGGGCACTGTCCCCTCTTGCCTCTTCTCCCTGACGCTGGGAGTGAAAGCCTCTCGTATAACAAACCCGGCAACTAACACCGAAAATTGAGGGGAAGGAAGCGGCGAGCTCTTCAGAAAAGTACGCCCCAAACCGTGAGTGAATTGTGTGTGGTGTGAGTGAATTGTGTGTGGTATGAGTGTGAATTGTGTGGTATGAGTGAAAGGACGTCATAAAATTTTTATTATTCGGAAAAGTTTTGGGAAAAGTGTTGTTGGTTAGGAACAACATTGATAAGGCTGCTTATGCTTTGATTAGATGCTTATGCTTGTGCGGAATTGTGTTGGAAACAGAATTGTTGAGTAGGAACAATTTTGGGAAAGGCCTATATATGTTGCAAAAGTGAGAAAAACGGGAACTGGGAATTCAATATCCCTTTAGCAAAGTTTACACTGATGCAGGTGTGTGTGGCATTGAACGCCGTTGTTATATGTGGGGTCAAGAGACTTGGAAAGGCAGTAATTCCTGTAGTGGGTCACCTGCAAGAGCTCGGGTCCGGGATAAAGTGTTGGAAAAAGGCCATATTTGTTGCAAAAGTGTGGGACACTGATGCAGGTGTTTGTGTGGGGTCAAGAGACTTGGAAAGGCAGTAATTCCTGTAGTGGGTCACCTGCAAGAGCTCGGGTCCCGGGATATAAAGAGAAAAGTGTTGTTGGGTAGAAACAACATTGATAACGCTGTGCTTATGCTGTGATTAGATGCGTATGCTTGCGGGGAAATAATGTTGTAACAGGGGAAAAATTCTTTTTTGAGTGTATGTGTGTGTGTGTACAAGTAAAAAGTGAGTGGAAGGGAGAACGGCAAGAGTGTAGAAGAGATAAGAAGGGAGAAAATAAGTGTAGAAATCAAGGTCGTAGGGAGCCTTGGCTGGAAAAATAACGGTTAAATAATAAAGAAATAGAATAAAAGGCAGAAGCCTCGGTTGGGAATAAAGGTTAAATAGAGATAAAGTATATTAAAATATTAGAGTATCCTGTCCTGTCACCGTAAAATAATGGAAAAAGAAGAGAAAACGCCAATTGAGATAATTACAGGAAAATATCCTAAATGTGAACAGGAGATAAAGAAAATATCAGAAAAATGGACAAAAAGAACTAAGAAATTAGCGACAAACTGGCCAAAAGGGGGTACGTTTGATAGAGAAATATGCGATCAGATGGGAGGGGTAATAGCAAATTATAAACCAGAAGACAAGTCAGAAACAAGAAAGCTAAAAAGAGAACAGGAAAAAACAATTTTAGGATGGTTTAGGTCCGCTTCCCTAGAAAGAGATGTAGGATTAAAAAGGGATTGCAGTGAAATAATGACTCCCCCTCCGTATGCCCCACAATCACCAAGACATGCGGTAATAAAAGAGAAAGGCTTGTATCCAATATGCCCGGTAACATCTGCAGCGGCAGTGTGTCCGGTAGTAAAGGGACAGGTGGAAATAAAGGGGTGGGTAGAACATGAGGAAGGTGAAGAACAACTCGGGATAGAGAGAGCGCGACTTGAACAAGAAAAGGAAAAAATAGATACAAGGGTAGCAGAGCTAAAAGGAGAATATAAAGAAGTGGAGGAATTAGAAGAGCTGTTAAAAGAAAAATACAACCAGTATGATGAATACCATAGGCGGTTAATAAAAAAGGCAAAAGAGATAAGAGACACTGAGAAAAAACAGCAAGCGTCTAAAATAAGCCAAAAGCCTGAACAGGTGGGGTCAAAAAGGGACGGGGAAACACAAAAAAGACGCGAAAAAGCGGGGTGGGAAAGCACAAAATGGGAGAAGCTTCCGTATAATGCGTGGGAGGAGCTTAAGCCAAAAAGCACAGAGGGAACTGAATCCCAAGATAAGAATAAGCCAAGGTTAGCTGCAAATAAGAAACAAATCCCCAAGATGCAGTACAAACTAGAATATAATAAAGGGGAGGAGGAGTTCTCCCCAGCAGAAAAAAGTGAGGCAAGCGATAGTGAAGCGAGCCAGGCAAGTAATAGTGAGGCAGAAGAGACAGAGGGGGGAGAAGGGCCTGCACAGGTGGGGGGAGACTTAGCTGGGCGATATCAAAATGTAAGAAAAAGACCGCCCACCCGGCGTAACTCAGCAGCAGAAGGGTATAGCCATAATGTTAAAAGCCCCAATACCATGGCACCATTATTGATTAGGGAAGGTGGTGCACCCCGATACATTCCCTGGTCCACCCAAGACATGTATAATGTAATAACCAATCTCCCTGAGTTGCAGAATGGGGCAGGCCACTGGATCAGGGTGCTGGAGGAGGAGACGACAGGCCAGCTCCTGGCTGTGGGTGACCTGAAGGCTCTCCTGGGGAAGGTTGTGGGGATGAAAACAATGCTGGACATATTTGAGCAGGCTGGCTTTGACAAAAACCATGCGCAGTCTCCAGCAGTGGATGGTGGACCGTTTGATAACGTGCGTGGGGTTGTTTGGGCTGCTCTACGAGCCCTGTATCCTGCGCGACCGGACATAATGACCTTGACGGGGCCGCCGATAAAAGAAAATGAACCACCAACAAAATACATCCAAACGCAGCTGCGCAGATGGATATTAATGACTGAGAGGGATGTACAGGGAGATCCCATAATGACCTCCCTCTTCCGCAAGGCCATCCGGGAGGGGATGCCACAGGAAGTGGGGCGCCGCCTCGAGGAGGTGGTGGGACTGAACACCATGGCACACAGAGAATTTGTAGATCATGTGGTGCGCGCTGTAGAAAGACAGCGGAAAGAGGGGAAAACGCTGGATGAACAAACAAAAGACATTCAGAGAAAGCTACTGCAGTTGCAGCTGGAGGAGCTGAAAACCAAAGAAAAAGAGGTGAAAAAAGAGGCATCTGTGAAAATACAGAATATGGACAATGGGTTCTTTGACTTTGAAGCCGCCCCCACGCCTGAACCATGGAGTGGTCTGACGGTACCCCAGCCAACGGTGGTCTACAACTTCTCTGGCATCCCTCACCCGGTGGCCATGCAAGGTAATATAAAAGGGGGAGGGACACAACCGGGTGGGAATCATATGGGGGGAGGGCCAGGGAATGGTGGTCAAAATACCCAGTGGAGAGGGCAGCAGAATCAGAATAATAACATGCAAAATAGAAATTGGAACCAACAAGGCTTTCCTAATCAACAGAGACAGGGCCCCATAGTTTGCTATGGATGTGGTCAGGAGGGGCACATAAACAGATGGTGTCCAAACGCACAAGGGATGTACCCAGGTAACCAGGGGACCTGGGTACCTAATCAGCCTCAGCAATCACAGGGTTACCCCAACTTGACCCCACCTCCTCAGGCTAGGCCCCCAGATCAGAGTGGGGGACCTGTAAATTACCAAGGTGCCCAATAGGGGTGCCCAGAGAACCCAGGCGGAGTAGGACAGCATGTAATGATAACAAACAGGCCAGAACAAGAACCAATAATAAATGTACAAATCGGAGGAAAAATTGTCCCCATGATGATAGACACTGGTGCAACATGCACATGTATTAGGAAAGAATATGCATCACATCTGCCTATGTCGGGAGAAGTTATTAAAACAGTAGGGTTCTCGGGAAAAACAATGTTAAGCCCGACTACAAAACCGGTATTAATAAAATTAGGCGCAAAAGAAGCAAAATTAGAGATAGTAGTATGCAAAAATACCCCCATAAGCCTTCTAGGAAGAGATGCAATTCTGGCCTTAGGACTAAAATTAAATTGTGAAGGAGGGGGCATAGATTTAACAGGAATGTACTATGTGGGAAGTGAAAATCTCCACAGGGCAAATGTATATTGGGTAGGGGATATTGAGACACAAGTAGAAGACCAAGTGTGGAGCACTTGGCACAAATATGTTGAGGCGCAGATCCCACAGGCAACTGAGCCAGAATATGATTTACATTGTACAATGAAGTTTGATCCCTACCAGGATTCAGATCTAGAAAGAGAGTGGAGTGAGGGGAAAGGAGAAAGACAGTATTTGGTGTCATCTGCGCTCCTGATAGGTCAGGAAGGAGCAGCGTTAAACATAGCAAGGACCCCGTGGATTGAGCAGTGGTTTCAGGAAGAACATGCGGCCCCACACATAACGTTAAAAGTCAATCCAGGGTACCAGGCTAAGGACTTAGGTCCTATGGTAAAGAGAGCAGAAGGGCTCCAATTCGGGCCAACAGAAAATTCTTTAATTTGGTGCACAGCAGATCAAAAAATGATCAAAATTATGGTAACTGTTCAGATGTGGGGAAAGCCCCAAATGGTGAAGATACCGTGGGAAGAGGGTACAAAACGGGAGAAATCTAGAGAAAATTTAGGCATAGAAGAACGTTTAAATCAATTACTAAGCCAACTATGGTCGCAACATGAAACGGAAATTGGTGACCCCGACTTACAAGATTTGGACCTCAAAAAGTGTGGTGGTGGAATATGTTGATGACTTATTACTATGTGCAGACACAAAAGAGCAGTGCATGAGCGACAGCATGAAACCGCTGGAGAAACTGGCAAAGGGGGGACACAAGGTGTCCAGGAAGAAACTGCAGCTCTGCTCTCAAGAGGTGAAGTACTTGGGAAGAGTCATCACGGCTGGCGGTAAGAGAATGTCAAATAACCAGTTGGAGACAATAATGAAAGTTCCGCAACCACAGACAGTGGGACAAATGATCACATTCTTAGAAATGACGGGTTTTAGCGTGGATTGGGTGGAAGGGTATTCTGAAAAAACGCAACCACAAAGAAAGATAATGAAGGAGGTTGGGCAAGAAGAACTGTCGAATAAAGGACGAGGGGGAAGTTGGTGGGCAAAAATAGGACTTGCAGTGGGGATAACAGTGATAGTGGTACTGGTGGTGCTGTCGTGTATCCTCCCTCTCTTGAGATCCTCTCCCCACAGGGCTATAGGCATCCAGTTGGTGTCGTATAAGGTGACTAACACAGGAGTCAGGCGCCAGATGGTGATTCCAGGTTCCAGCGGACGGGACGCTGTCACAGTCCAGGGAGACGGGGAGAGCGGAGGAACTGCGGGCGCTGACACCAGTCCAGGGAGCAACAGCATCAACAGTGCACCTGCGGGTCCAGTACGAGAATCGCAAGCCGGCTTTCCAGTGGAGTGACGTGCAGACCGCGTACTCTGGTTGGAAGATATACCAGGAGCCCAGTGGAGTGACGCGCAGACCGCGTACTCTGGGTGGAAGATATACCAGGAGCCCACCAACCATGAGAACTGTGGCAAATCATCGTGCTACAAATCAACGTGTTCAAGAACATTAAAGGAGTGTATGATAACTTTGTTGGGTCAGAAGGCCAATAAGAATACAGTGAGGGGAGTATTTCGGGGCCATAAGGTTTGACCCCGAAAGGGGGGAATGTAGGGAAAAATTTTGAGACTCCCCATGATTGTGATGACGTCACATGTTAAAGTTAGGGTGTTAACATCAATGTTGATCAAACTGGTTCCTCCAAACTCTCAATGACAAGTATAATCATATACTTATATAATCAATATATAATCCATTAAACCTATATCAGTAGTTGTAGATAAGCTTATGGAAACGCAAGAAACCACAGTATCCACTGTAGATAAAGAGCATGAGAACGCAGTAGACTTAGAAATCAAATTTACATATTTACTCACTCAGCAGAAAAGAACTAGTCACTGAACAGATAAACACTAACCAAAAAACTAATCATATACTGTCAAAATATAGCAGAGAACTATAATCCAAAACTAACAATAATCCAATGCTAGATAAAAGTGATAGAAAACTAATATTTTACAGTGACCCCTATGTAACCTGAATACATAATGGAAAAGTACAGAACCAAAGACCACTGGTTCTCAAGAGAAAGTTGGGGTAGCTTCCCACGCTGTCGGCACCTTTTAAGACCTAAAAATAGACAGTTTGGTAGATAAGAGAACACCACGTGATGCCATGAAGGAACAGGTGGCTGGGAATTATGTAAATGTATAAAGGGGTCAGGGAGTTTGTGGAATACATTTTGGGTATAAAAGGAGTGTAAAACTGACCATCGAGGTTCAATTCGGCGGAATTGTTCCGGCTTTGTTGTGCACTTGCACCAGTGCTAATAAAGTCTATCTTTTCTGAAGAGCTTGCTGCCGTGGTGTCTTTTCCCTCGTGAAGGAGTTTTCTACAGATTGGAGATTTGGACTCAGAGACTGCTGTCGTTTTTCCTAGACCACGACAAGACATTAGGAATTGTTCCTGTTGGATGTGCTTAGTTCTGGGAAATACAAGTTGGAATTGCTGTTATTGGGTCTTCTCTCTGTACCAGGCACAATAATCAAAACCTGAGCACAATCACCAGGACACTGTACTGAAAAAGATTCAGCTGTTTGGATAGGATTTTAACACTGACAGCCGGATTCACTGTTGTCATTAAATATTCGATGACACCCATCACCATAAGATTTGTTGGGGGGGGGGGGGGGGGGGGCAGGGAGGCTCATCAGAATATACCTGGAGATCAGTATATTATTTGAGTTGCTCTTACACGCTCAGATTACGTTCCTCTGGTTTAAATGGTTCTCAGCGACCAGCATATTTCAATTTTTACATTTCCTTCAAAGTATCAGCTGACAAATAACTCATTTTAGACAGAAAATCTGTTGTTAGAGAATATGAGTTGACAATAAAAATACTTTGTTCATCTAGAAAAAAAATACTTTCTATGGGCCTGAATACCTTCTTTAGGCAGTATATATCTGGAGATCAGGATATTATATGAGCCATTCTTACACACTGAGACATCATTCATTTGTTTAAAGTGTCCTCTGAACAGCACTACGGTAAAGATCACACTGCTGCAGACAAGATGCTTTGGAGCAGCAGGAATGGAGCAGAGCTGCATGGCTACTGAACATGGAACATGGCTCTTTAAATAATGTCATTTCCCTCTTGACCGTAATGTATGGCATGTCGGAAAATGTAAACTACAACCTTACAATCTAGTAGTTTTCATATTGTATTTGCAGTCTACAGCTCTGACTGCTCTATTTAAACAGTGTGTGATCTGCCCACCCAGTGAGGAGGAGTTCATGCAAACTCTGAGCTCTTCCTTCTACATTTACCTCTCTGCACTGTGGGAGGAGGGACTGTGGTAGGAGACTGACTATAATCACGGACTGCATTCAAAGACTTTCACCATGACTATCATAACCAGCCTGCTCCTGATTTCAGTATTCTTTACAAGAGTATTTAAATTTCTCATTCACAAAGTTTTTACTGAAAGATTATATTGTGAGGTTTTGGATTGTGAGTTCTGAATCTCTCTTAATTTCGCAGGTGTTAAAAGTCAGACACTGACTGAGTCTGAACCAGCAGTTAAAAAGCCTGGAGAATCCCACAAACTGACCTGTACAGCCTCTGGGTTCACATTCAGTGACAACTATATGCACTGGTTCAGACAGGCTCCTGGGAAGGGACTGGAGTGAGTGGCTGAGATCAGGCCTGATAGCAGTGCCACATGGTATGCCAATTCTATTCAGGGAAGATTCACCATCTCCAGAGACAACAGCAAGAACCAGCTGTATTTACAGATGAACAACTTAACAGCTGAAGATACTGCTGTGTATTACTGAAGATACCCACAGTGAGAGAGAGTGAGGGGAGAGCTGCACAAAAACCTCTTCAACATTGGTTAAACAAAAGCTTAAACTTTCTTTCATTAACAGTTTAAGTTATGATGTAATTAATAAACATGCAGTCATTATATTGTAGGTAATTCAAGATGTTACCAAAAACAAGTAAGATGACCGTTAGCCCATGAAGAAGCAGATCAAAAGTTTGTAGTAAAAACAGGAAGATTTATTACGCAGCCGGCTACGGGAACAACTCGGAAAGAAAAAGTTCAAAGTAGTATTGGTGGGTGATTACATTTATACAGTTCCAGTAGATTGGTATTTGCATATAGAGGAATTCTATTGTTGAAAGGGAGCACTGCCTCTGATTGGTGATAAGAGCTGTGCTTCCTTCTGATTGGACCATTCAAATCCATAATGTTCATGGGGGGCCCAGCGGAAATTCCCAGGAGGGGAAACCTCGAAACCGACAGGAATGGAGGCCCATATGTTCATGGGGGTGGCCCTTCCTCCGGGACTTAGAATACACAAAACTGAGACTTGGAATACACAAAACTGTCTGTTTCCCAACAGTCCCCCCTTTTTGACCCAACATGAAGCATATGGTGAGGTCAACTTGGTTGGCTTACAGGAAATCATGACAGTATTGTCAATTGGTCAGTTACACCTCTTACATATAGAACCCAGGCCTAAAATCCCCTTGTGGCACGCCTATGGCAACCGTGGCAAGGAAAAACTTCCAGATTTTAATATGAAGAAACCTTGAGCAGAACCCGGCTCACAAGGGGAAACCCATCTGCTGCTGGCCGGCACTGGGCGGACAGTAAAGGAGGTTGACCAATATTCTAAAAGTGTAATATGCATGATATATGAGAACCCGCTGTTAAGAGTAAGGCCGGCTGAATAATGTAAGAAAACAAAAGAAAGAATTCTACAAGCGTCGTGTACAAGGCCTATTACCAGGTACAGGCACCTCTACTTACAATGTGACAATACACACAAATACTACCTTCTAGCCATTGGGTCACATTTGTTGCCTTTCAGCTGTATTGTGTTATTTTGGTTTAACACCCAGCTATCAAGTGCTGGAGCAGAGGTGTTTACTGGTGACAGCAGGAGTGATTAGAATAGAGATAGTGGTAGAGGTGTCAGTTGGATTAGTGCAGTAGGTGTAGTGGAAATTTTTTGAGACGCCCCATGATTGTGCTGACTGCACTATCAAGGTTGGGCCAGAGGTGTCCTCCAAAACTCTCGATGCGTCATGATAAGATATCACAAGTATAAACATCTACTCATATAATCAAAACAGTAGCATTATCAGTAGTTATAGATAAGCATTTACGCCTGTGATGACGTCACTATGCGTCATGATAAGCATTTACGCCTGCGATGACGTCACTATGCGTCATGATAAGATATCACAAGTATAAACATCTACTCATATAATCAAAACAGTAGCCTTAGAAATCTTACTATCAGTAGTTGTAGATAAGCTTTTTGAAACGCAAGAAACCACAGTATCAACTGTAGACAAAGAGCATGAACGCAGTAGCTTTAGAAATCCTATTTACACATTTACTTAAACTGCTCCCTACTGAGCAGAAGATATTAATCAAATACTAATCATATCCTATCTTTCTATCAGATTTACTACAGATGAACACTAACAAAAAACTAACCACTTACTGCCAAGATATAGCAGAAAACTATAATCCAAAACTAACACAAAACTCTGATGCTAGATAAAAATGCAAGACAACTAATGTTTTACAGTGACCCATATGTAAACTTGTATGTTTAATGAAAAATTACAGAGGGCTGAGACTTATATGCATACTGGAAAAGTACAGAACAAAGACCACTGGTTCTTAAGAGAAAGTTGGGGTAGCCTCCCACACTGACGTTATCCGTTATCACCTAAGAACAAGGACAGTCATTTTGGTGCCAAGAAGGTCAGGTTGACCCAAGAAATAAAATAACATCATGTCGTACCAAGAAGAACAGGGGGCTGGGATTTACGTAAATGTATAAGGGGTTATGGAGTTTGTGGAGTACATTTTGTGTATAAAAGGATTGTAAAACTGACAGTCGTGGTTCAATTCGGCGGAATTGTTCCGGCTTTGTTGTGCACATGCACCGGTGCAAATAAAGTCTAAACCTTTCTGAAGAGCTTGCTGTTGTGCTGTCTTTTCCCTCGTGAAGTAGTTTTCTACAGATTGGCGATTGGATTGGACTCAGAGAAGTTTGTCGTTTTCCTAGACCACGACATTTGGGGGCTCGTCCGGGATACGAAAGAGGAATCACTGACGCTCCCGGCTCCTGGGGACAGAGGCGGAGGGTACTAACCCCTTAAAAAAGCTTGGCCAGCTTATCAAAAGGTAAGAGTATTTAACTACTTTGTTTCGGACTGGGGCACTGTTCCCTCTGGCCTCTTCTCCCTGACGCCGGGAGTGAAAGCCTCTCGTACAACAAACCCGGCCAAATAACATCGAAAATTGAGGGGAAGGAAGCAGCGAGCTCTTCAGAAAAGTACGCCGCAGACCGTGAGTGAATTGTGTGTGGTGTGAGTGAATTGTGTGTGGTGTGAATGAATTGTGTGTGGTATGAGTGTGAATTAAGTGTGGTATGAGTGAAAAGACGTCGTAAAAAATTTTTATTTTTCAGAAAAGGGTTGGGAAAAGTGTTGTTGGTTAGGAACAACATTGATAAAGCTGCTTATGCTTGATTAGATGCTTATGCTTGTGCGGAATTGTGGAATTGTGTTGGAAACAGAATTGTTGAGTAGGAACAATTTTGGGAAAGGCCTATATTTGTTGCAAAAGTGAGAAAAACGGGAACTGGGAATTCAATATCCCTTTAGCGAAGTTTACACTGATGCAGGTGTGTGTGGCATTGAATGCCGTTGTTATATGTGGGGCTCAGAGTCTTGGAAAGGCAGTAATTCCTGTAGTGGGTCGCATGCAAGAGCTCAGGTTCCGGGATAAAGTGTTGGAAAAAGGCCTATTTTTTTTTTTGCAACAGTGTGGGTCACTGTTGCAGGTGTTTGTGTGGGGCTCAGAGTCTTGGAAAGGCAGTAATTCCTGTAGTGGGTCGCATGCAAGAGCTCAGGTTCCGGGAAATAAAGAGACGCTGTGCTTATGCTGTGATTAGATGCTTATGCTGCGGGGAAATAACGTTGGAACAGAGGAAAAAATTTTTTTTTGAGTGTATGTGTGTGTGTGTACAACTAAAATAACGTTGTAGTAGGGAACAGAGGAAAAACTTTTTGTGTGTGTGTGTACGTACAATTATAGAGTGTGTGGAAGGGAGAACGGCAAGAGTGTAGAAGAGATAAGAAGGGAGAAAATAAGTGTAGAAATCAAGGTCGTGGGGAGCCTTGGCTGGAAAAATAACGGTTAAATAATAAAGAAATAGAATAAAAGGCAGAAGCCTCGGTTGGGAATAAAGGTTAAGAGATAAAATATATTAAAGTATTAGAGTATCCTGTCCTGTCACCGTAAAATAATGGAAAAAGAAGAGAAAACGCCCGTTGAGATAATCACAGGAAAATATCCTAAGTGTGAACCGGAGATAAAGAAAATATCAGAAAAATGGACAAAAAGAACTAAAAAATTAGCGACAAAATGGCCAAAAGGGGGTACGTTTGATAGAGAAATATGCGATCAGATGGGAGGGGTAATAGCAAATTATAAATCAGAAGACAAGTCAGAAACAAGAAAGCTAAAAAGAGAACAGGAAAAAACAATTTTAGGATGGTTTAGGTCCGCTTCCCTAGAAAGAGATGTAGGATTAAAAAGGGATTGCAGTGAAATAATGACTCACCCTCCGTATGCCCCACAATCACCAAGACATGCGGTAATAAAAGAGAAAGGCTTGTATCCAATATGCCCGGTAACATCTGCAGCGGCAGTATGTCCGGTAGTAAAGGGACAGGTTCAAATAAAAGGGTGGGTAGAACATGAGGAAGGTGAAGAACAACTGGGGATAGAGAGAGCGCGGCTCGAGCAAGAAAAGGAAAAAATAGAAACAAGGGTAGCAGAGCTGAAGGGAGAATATAAAGAAGTGGAGGAATTAGAAGAGCTGTTAAAAGAAAAATATAACCAGTATGATGAATACCATAGCAGGTTAATAAAAAAGGCAAAAGAGATAAGAGACACTGAGAAAAAACAGCAAGCGTCTAAAATAAGCCAAAAGCCTGAACAGGTGGGGTCAAAAAGGGACGGGGAAACACATAAAAGACGCGAAAATGCGGGGTGGGAAAACACAAAATGGGAAAAGTGTCCGTATAATACGTGGGGAGAGCTGAAGCCAAAAAGTACAGAGGGAACTGAATCCCGAGATAAGCATAAGCCAAGGTTAGCAAAAGGCACAAATAAAAAACAAATCCCCCAGATAGAGTATAAACTAGAATATAATAAAGGGGAGGAGGAGTTCTCCCCAGCAGAAAAAAATGAGGCAAGCGATAGTGAAGCAAGCCAGGCAAGTAATAGCGAGGCAGAAGAGTCAGAGGGGGGAGAAGGGCCTGCACAGGTGGGGGGAGACTTAGCTGGGCGATATCAAAACGTAAGAAAAAGACCGCCAACCCGGCGTAACCAAGCAGCAGAAGGGTATAGCCATAATATTAAAAGCCCCAATACCATAGCACCATTATTGATTAGGGAAGGTGGTGTACCCCGATACATTCCCTGGTCCACCCAAGATATGTACAATGTAATAACCAATCTCCCTGAGTTGCAGAATGGGGCAGGCCACTGGATCAGGGTGCTGGAGGAGGAGACGACAGGCCGGCTCCTGGCTGTGGGTGACCTGAAGGCTCTCCTGGGGAAGGTTGTGGGGATGGAAACAATGCTGGACATATTTGAGCAGGCTGGCTTTGACAAAAACCATGCGCAGTCACCAGCAGTGGACGGTGGGCCGTTTGATAACGTGCGTGGGGTTGTTTGGGCTGCTCTACGAGCCCTGTATCCTGCACGACCGGACATAATGACCTTAACGGGGCCGCCGTTAAAAGAAAATGAATCACCAACAACATACATCCACACGCAGTTGCGCAGGTGGAGAATGATGACTGAGAGGGACGTACAGGCAGATCCCATGATGACCACTCTCTTCCGCAAAGCCATCCGGGAGGGGATGTCACAGGAAGTGGGGCGCCGCCTCGATGAGGTGGTGGGGCTGAACACCATGGCACACAGAGAATTTGTAGATCATGTGGTGCATGCTGTAGAAAGTCAGCGGAAAGAGGGGAAAAAGCTGGAAGATCAAACAAAAGACATTCAAAGGAAGCTACTGCAGTTGCAGCTGGAGGAGCTGAAAACCAAAGAGAAAGAGGCGAAAAAAGTGGCATCTGTGAAAATACAAAATATGGACAATGGGTTCTTTGACTTTGAAGCCGCCCCCACGCCTGAACCATGGAGTGGTCTGACGGTGCCCCGGCCGACGGTGGTCTACAACTTCTCCGGCATCCCTCACCCGGTGGCCATGCAAGGTAATATGAACGGGGGAGGGCCACAACCGGGTGGGAATCATGTGGGGGGAGGGCCAGGGAATGGTGATCAATATAATCAGTGGGGAGGGCAGCAGAATCAGAATAATAACATGCAAAATATACATTGGAACCAACAAGGTTTTCCTAATCAACAGAGACAGGGCCCCATAGTTTGCTATAGATGTGATCAGGAGGGGCACATAAAAAGAGTGTGTCCAAACGCCCAAGGAATGTACCCAGGTAACCAGGGGACCTGGGTACCTAATCAGCCTCAGCAATCGCAGGGTTACCCCAACTTGACCCCACCTCCTCAGGCTAGGCCCCCAGATCAGAGTGGGGGACCTGAAAATTACCAAGGTGCCCAATAGGGGTGCCCAGAGAACCCAGGCGGAGTAGGACAGCATGTAATGATAACAAACAGGCCAGAACAAGAACCAATAATAAATGTACAAATCGGAGGAAAAATTGTCCCCATGATGATAGATACTGGAGCAACATGCACATGCATTAGGAAAGAACATGCATCACATCTGCCAATGTCGGGAGAAGTTATTAAAACAGTAGGGTTCTCGGGAAAAATAATGTTAAGCCCGACTACAAAACCGGTATTAATAAAATTAGGTGCAAAAGAAGCAAAATTAGAGATAGTAGTATGCAAAAATACCCCCATAAGCCTTCTAGGAAGAGATGCAATTCTGGCCTTGGGACTAAAATTAAATTGTGAAGGAGGGGGCATAGATTTAACAGGAATGTACTATGTGGGAAGTGGAAATCTCCACAAGGCAAATGTATATTGGGTAGGGGATATTGAGACACAAGTAGAAGACCAAGTGTGGAGCACTTGGCAAAAATATGTTGAGGCGCAGATTCCACAGGCGACTGAGCCAGAATATGATTTACATTGTACAATGAAGTTTGATCCCTACCAGGATTCAGATCTAGAAAGAGAGTGGAGTGAGGGGAAAGGAGAAAGACAATATTTGGTGTCATCTGCGCTCCTGATAGGTCAGGAAGGAGCAGCGTTAAACATAGCAAGGACCCCGTGGATTGAGCAGTGGTTTCAGGAGGAACATGCGGCCCCACACATAACGTTAAAAGTCAATCCAGGGTACTAGGCTAAGGACTTAGGTCCTATGGTAAAGAGAGCAGAAGAGCTCCAATTCGGGCCAACAGAAAATTCTTTAATTTGGTGCACAGCAGATAAAAAAATGATCAAAATTATGATAAGTGCTCAGATGTGGGGAAAGCCCCAACTGGTGAGGGTACCGTGGGAAGAGGGTACATAACGAGAGAAATCTAGAGAAAATTTAGGCATGGAAGAACGTTTAAATCAATTACCAAGCCAACTATGGGCGCAACATGAAACGGAAATTGGTGACCCTGACATACAAGATTTGGACCTCAAAAAGTGTGGTGGTGGAATATGTTGATGACTTATTACTATGTGCAGACACAAAAGAGCAGTGCATGAGCGACAGCATGAAAACCGCTGGAGAAACTGGCAAAGGGGGGACACAAGGTGTCCAGGAAGAAACTGCAGCTCTGCTCTCAAGAGGTGAAGTACTTGGAAAGAGTCATCACGGCTGGCGGTAAGAGAATGTCAAATAAACAGTTGGAGACAATAATGAAAGTTCCGCAACCACAGACAGTGGGACAAATGATCACATTCTTAGAAATGAGGGTTTTAGCGTGGATTGGGTGGAAGGGTATTCTGAAAAAACGCAACCACAAAGAAAGATAATGAAGGAGGTTGGGCAAGAAGAACTGTCAATAAAGGACAAGGGGGAAGTTGGCGGGCAAAAATAGGACTTACAGTGGGGATAACAGTGATAGTGGTACTGGTGTTGCTGTTGTGTATCCTCCCTCTCTTGAGATCCTCTCCCCACAGGCCTATAGGCATCCAGTTGGTGTCGTAAGGTGACTAACACAGGAGTCAGGCGCCAGACGGTGATTCCAGGTTCCAGCGGACGGGACGCTGTCACAGTCCAGGGAGACGGGGAGAGCGGAGGGAATGCGGGCGCTGATACCAGTCCAGGGAGCAACAGCACCAACAGTGCCCCTGCGGGTCCAGTACGAGAATCGCAAGCCGGCTTTCCAGTGGAGTGACGTGCAGACCGCGTACTCTGGTTGGAAGAAATACCAGGAGACCAGTGGAGTGACGTGCAGACCGCGTACTCTGGTTGGAAGAAATACCAGGAGCCCAGTGGAGTGACGTGCAGACCGCGTACTCTGGGTGGAAGATATACCAGGAGCCCACCAACCACGAGAACTGTGGCAAATCATCGTGCTACAAATCAACTTTTTAAAGAAAATTAAAGGAGTGTATGATAACTTTGTTGGGTCAGAAAGCCAATAAGAATACAGTGAGGGGAGTTATTCGGGGCCATATTATTTGACCCCGAAAGGGGGGAATGTAGTGGAAATTTTTTGAGACGCCCCATGATTGTGCTGACTGCACTATCAAGGTTGGGCCAGAGGTGTCCTCCAAAACTCTCGATGCGTCATGATAAGATATCACAAGTATAAACATCTACTCATATAATCAAAACAGTAGCATTATCAGTAGTTATAGATAAGCATTTACGCCTGTGATGACGTCACTATGCGTCATGATAAGCATTTACGCCTGCGATGACGTCACTATGCGTCATGATAAGATATCACAAGTATAAACATCTACTCATATAATCAAAACAGTAGCCTTAGAAATCTTACTATCAGTAGTTGTAGATAAGCTTTTTGAAACGCAAGAAACCACAGTATCAACTGTAGACAAAGAGCATGAACGCAGTAGCTTTAGAAATCCTATTTACACATTTACTTAAACTGCTCCCTACTGAGCAGAAGATATTAATCAAATACTAATCATATCCTATCTTTCTATCAGATTTACTACAGATGAACACTAACAAAAAACTAACCACTTACTGCCAAGATATAGCAGAAAACTATAATCCAAAACTAACACAAAACTCTGATGCTAGATAAAAATGCAAGACAACTAATGTTTTACAGTGACCCATATGTAAACTTGTATGTTTAATGAAAAATTACAGAGGGCTGAGACTTATATGCATACTGGAAAAGTACAGAACAAAGACCACTGGTTCTTAAGAGAAAGTTGGGGTAGCCTCCCACACTGACGTTATCCGTTATCACCTAAGAACAAGGACAGTCATTTTGGTGCCAAGAAGGTCAGGTTGACCCAAGAAATAAAATAACATCATGTCGTACCAAGAAGAACAGGGGGCTGGGATTTACGTAAATGTATAAGGGGTTATGGAGTTTGTGGAGTACATTTTGTGTATAAAAGGATTGTAAAACTGACAGTCGTGGTTCAATTCGGCGGAATTGTTCCGGCTTTGTTGTGCACATGCACCGGTGCAAATAAAGTCTAAACCTTTCTGAAGAGCTTGCTGTTGTGCTGTCTTTTCCCTCGTGAAGTAGTTTTCTACAGATTGGCGATTGGATTGGACTCAGAGAAGTTTGTCGTTTTCCTAGACCACGACATAGGAAATGTTAGGCATTGAGTAGTTTGGTTAGAAAGTAGTCCTCCTTTTGTCACCAATATTGTGCCATTCTCTATGGACCCAGTGGCTACCTTTCACATTTAGACTATTATACAACATTACAACAAAACAAAAAGTACAACATTACAACATAACACCAAAAATGTACAACATAAAAAAAATGTCCTTTGTAAGGCCATTATCCAGATCCAACTTCCGCCTGTCGCGTTGGTGCACATCCTGTCCTGTAAATATGTGTCTGAATGGAGAGAGAGATAGATAGCCCCCAGGGGCTATAAGGGTAGACGGGGATTATTGTGCCCCATGTTGGGTCTCACCCTTGTATTTTTCCAACTATTTAATGCGGAACCACACCGGAGTTCCAGTCACTGGGTGCAGCTGATGGAATTGTGAGCCTGTGTGGTCCAGACCAAATTTGGATAAAATGTCATCGGATTATGTTTTTCACCAGGATCCAGGTTCATCCAGGCATGTTTCTTTGTCCTCAGCCGGGTCAGGTCCAGTTCTGTGAACCTGTGAAAGACACTTGGGACACAAGCCTACAATATTCACTCAAACGGTCACTCATTACATGCAATTTCCCACCAAAATCACCAGGAGTCCTCATGTGTCTACCTGTAAGGATCAAATGGTGGAAGCAAATGTTAATTACTGGGTGTTAATTACTCGGTCCCGCTTTCACGGAGAGGAGCACCGCTGGTGGCTAAAATGGAGAACAAATGATTAGTCAGTTTGAATTGATTAGTTGGTTTCTTGTACCAATCCCCCATTTTGTATTTGGGGTTCCTGTACTAGTCAGGAATCTCCTATTCACAAGCTCAAATATCACCAGTCATTTAAAATCCTTCATGCAAGATACTACTTTGAGAAGTGAAAATGATCCATTACCTCAATGTCAGTTTGAAGCCAACATTGCTCAGCATGTATTTTATATGAGAAACAGTGGAAAGGATGGCGTTAGGATCTGCCACTAGGGATCAATCATATTTGTGCTACCTTTTTAAAATTTATTTATTTATTTATTTATTTATTTATTTATTTATTTTTACTCCCTTATCTTGGGCTCATAAATTAAGGATATTTTAGGGGCTTATGGTGTCCACATCCTTATGCTATTTCATAAAATATATATATGCAGCCCATGCCCAATAGATGACTACAGTCTCTCAAAGCTTAACCAATTTCTCCACAATGCTTTGTTTCTAAAAATGGGAAGACTACCATCAATTACCACGGTCAGGAAATCACCACTGTCTCTACTCAATTCATTCCCTGAATTACCATAAGCTGAGTACAGCAGCGTATCTCTAAAGGCCCATTCTCACCTTGTTCCCTAGCAGAGAACACATAGCAGCCTTCCTAACCTTCTGCACTTAACCTGTCTTTCGCCATTTTTAGTCACCGCAATTGAAAACTCTTCAGAGATCTGTAGATTAGTCATTATTAATTCTTTTAACCTTACTCCATTATTTCAGGCTCGTATAGTGTCCGCAGTCCTTAGGCTATTAGACCGGAACCTCAATCAGTTTATACTACTATCTATGATCATTCTATTATATTGCATAGATAATATATTCTGTCGACTATATTGCGTACACTTCATATCACTCTGTATCTAGATATAATAAATATATAATTATAAATGTGCGTTACTGGCCAACACTTAACATACGATCAAGAACAATACGAACACGAAACAATAAAGACTCAGAACAATGTCAAACAACAATAATGACCCAAAACAGTATCGAAAACAGGACAATGACGTGATTCACGTCGGACACGAGTAAGCTTCTTAGGAAAAGCGACTATAATAGCCCGCTCACCTAATACTCCAGGTACGGTACAACCTTCGTCCCCTGGACTGAGGGCCAAAAACTCAGCCTGCCTCAGCACAAACTCACAAAAACCTAAGTGAGAGACTTCTCCCTTGTCTCTCACTCTAGGCCGAGGCGCAAAAACTCACTCTCCCCGGGACATAAAAACGCAGACAAGAGTACGCTTCGTAGGTATTTCTAAACCTACTACCCAAGATATGAAAATAATTTGTCACATTGGACCGCGGGTTGAAATGTCAACCTGCCGCGGTAACGTACTCACAAATACTCAAGTTAGAGACACTCCCTTGTCTTTAACTCTGAGCCGGGGCGCAAAAACTCACTCTCCCCGGGACATGAAAACACAGACACGATATACGCTTCCCAGGCCCACACGGCCTGATAACCAGCCGTGAAAATAATTAGTCACTCTGGGCCGCGGGCCAAAAACTCAGCCTGCCGCAGCTACGCAACCACGTATTTACCTTTTTTGGCGTGAAAACTCACTCTCCTAGGTTAGGATGAACTTCACCCTGTCACAATATAGCTATATTCCAAAACATATACAGCGCTGGTACATTCAGACATTATCTGATACAAAATCAGTTAAACATCACATCACAGTAGACACGTTACAAAAAGACGCAGCTTTTAACTACAAACAATTAATTGCTTCTACACCGGTCAAGTAATAGTATAGGTTACATACCACTGGGTGGAGCGTTCCAGACCTCCGTAAGTTTGCCTTCCAATCGCCTAACTATATGGTGGTAGAACAAAGTACTCACTCCTCTTGCATCGGTCGGGGAACCCACGGAGGTCGGGAAACGAATCCACCCTGCTCGCAGCGCCAATTTGTAGGTAATTCAAGATGTTACCAAAAACAAGTAAGATGACCGTTAGCCCATGAAGAAGCAGATCAAAAGTTTGTAGTAAAATGTATCTTTAATAGGTTGTTTAAACATTTTACATTTTAAAACATATTCCTTTTTTTTAAAATTCAAAACAGGAACAAAAGTACATTTAAACATAGACGTTTTACATAACTACAAACAAGATGACGCTCAATAGGAAAATGAGACAAAAAATTCACAAATCAATAATAAATGTATCTAAACTAACACTCACAAGGACAATAATTATTTTAAGAAATTACAATAAATTACATTTAAAAAATAGCCTACGATACGTGTGCTCGGGCATGGGGTGAAGAGCGGGTGCCCCTCCCAGGGGGGTGGACTATATGATGAGTTCTTTCCAGTGGTCCACCCCCCATTTCTCTCTCGCCAGGGTCTTGTTTTTCCGGAAGTCCACCAGAACGCCGTCCTGGAGGAGGTTTTGTATCCTCCTCCGGAGAGTGACCAGGTCCACTGATGTTTTTTGGAAGACCTTGATGTTTCTTGTCTCCCACAGGACCTGCCTGACGGTGTTTACAATCCCCCACTGACGCTGGAGCTCCATAGTCTTCAGCCCCTCTCGGGGGCCGTAGAGGACGCTCTCAGCCGTCAGGGAGGACCTTGGCAGCAACCTGTTTTGGGAGACAGAGGAAACACCAAGGCCCCAGACCCGCCTGGCCACGGTGCACTCCCAGAACAGATGGTGAATGTGTTCTGAGTCAGTGCAACCGTGGGGGCAGCGCTCAGTTAGGGCTAAGTGCCTGCGGTACATAAACTCTCGTGTGGGGAGACACCTGTGAGCTGTCATCCAGGCAATGTCCTTTTGTTTGTTAGAAAGACATTTGTGTGTTACGTTTGCCCAGATGACATGCGGGTCCCAGGCCGGCCCTGACCTCGGGAGCGTGGCGGTCTCGTTTGATTTTAAATGAGCCATGATGATTTTGTAGCTCCACGAGGTCAGGCCGGCCCTGGGCAATCCCCTCCCGAAGGCAAAGTCCTTCAGGGCCTGATAGACATATGGGGGGTCCCAGCTATACGGTATGGTGAGGTCCAGCACACCCAGGCCCATTGCCCGTAGGAAGGGGGTGGCGTAGTACCTGGCAAAGGCACCAGAGGCCTTTCCCCCCTTCCCGGCGTTCTGGACCAGGGCGGCCAGACCTTGCACCATGATGATTGTTACTATATCTGGGACCCCCCGCCCCCCATTCCTCTCCTCCTTGAGGAGGGTGACTCGACTCAGTTTTTCCATAGTACTCCCCCAGACAAAGCGAAAGCCCAACCTAGCAATTTTCTTGCTGGTGGCCTTGTCTGGGGGAAACACCCTCCCCACATAAAGGAGAATGGGCAGGACAATTGCCTTCAGGACGAGGATCTTACCCGCCATGGTCAGGGGCCGCGCACTCCAGCTCCGGGTTTTGTTTTGGACGTGGCGTAGGGCTCCCTCCCAGCTTGTTCGCCCTCCTCCGTCAGCCTGGAAGGTCACCCCCAAGAGCTTGATGTTATGTCTGCGTACAGGGAAGGAAACGGTTAGAGGCTCACTATAAAAAGGAGACAGAAACAGTTCACTCTTGTCCCTGTTGACCAGGGCGCCAGTGGCCGCACAGAAGTCGTCCAAGACCTTGGTGGCACAAGCGATGGAACGGCTGTCTGTGGCGACGATGGTAATGTCGTCCATGTAAGCCATCACCTTTAGCCGCTCCCCCCTAGCCCCCGGCAGCGGGTAACCCGCCACTCCGGGACTGGCCCTGATGGCCTGGAGGAACGGTTCCAGGTAGATGACGTACAGGAGAGATGCTAGAGGGCACCCCTGCCTGACGCCAGACCTGATGGCAAACGGGTCAGAGGGCTGCCGATTGACAATCACTCTGCCCGTTATGTCAGTCAGGCAGATCTTTATCCAGCGCCGGAGGGGGCCAGGGATGTTCATTCTCTCTAGCACTCTCTCCAAGCACACGTGACTCACCCGGTCAAATGCCTTCTCCTGATCGAGGCTGAGAAGGCACAAGGGGGACCGCCGCTCCCCGGAGTGGATGATTAAATCCCTCACGAGGAGCAGGTTGTCATTAATGGACCTCCCCTGCACGCTGCAGGTCTGGTCCGGTCCGATCACCGATGTTATCAGGCCTTGGAACCTCCTCATCAGCGCCTTCGCCATGATCTTATAATCGACTGAGAGGAGGTTGATCGGCCGCCAGTTGCGGAGGTCCTTCAGGTCCCCCTTCTTTGGGACAAGAGCTACTGAGCTCTGCCTCAGTGAAGCCCCCAACCGCCCCTCCCTGTACGCCGCTCTGAAGACTTCAGCCACGTCCTCCTTCAGGAGATCCCAGTAAGTTTGGTAAAACTCAGCTGGGATTCCGTCGGGACCCGGAGCTTTGTGCTGGTTGAGGGAGCGCACGGCCCGGGTGAGCTCCTCGGTGCTCAACTCCGAGTCCATCCGCTCATCACCCAGACGTCTGTCAAGGCTGCCCAGGAAGGTGTCCATGAGAGCCCCGTCGGAGGGCCTCTCGCTGTAAAGGCCCCCGTAGAACTCCCTGGCCACCTCCCGGACCTCCGCCTCTTCAGACACCACCACACCTCTGTTGTTATAGAGGGACAAGATGTTGTTAGTCTTAGACCGCGCCCTGCGGAAGAAAAACCGTGTGCATTTCTCATCCTCCTCGAGGCCCTGGAGCTTGGAGCGGAAGGTGTATTTTTGCCGCTCTTCCCGGTAGAGGGTGGTGAGGCTCTGCCGAGTCCGTGCGATTTCATTGCTCACATCCAGGCCTCGGGACTGGAGGAGGCTCAGTCTCTGGAGGGCAGCATTGTGATGTTCAAACACTGCCCTCCTTTCCTTCGCCTTCCTCCGCCCGACTGCCCGGAAGTAGCCTCGCACTCGCTCCTTCACCATCTCCCACCACTCCACCGGGGAGTCAAAGAGGTGTTTTAGACTCACCCACTCCAGGTAACGTCTCGAGAAGGAGAGTCGCACCTGGGGGTCTCGGAGATGGCTGGTGTTCATTCGCCAGAGCCCCTTACCCACGGTTATTGATTTCTTCCAGGCCAGGGACACGGTCACCATGTGGTGGTCCGAGAAGTGCACCGCCTGGATGGAATAAACGGGCACCCCCAGGCCTGGGGAGAGCAGAAACAAATCGATTCTCGAAGAAGAGCTACCAGAGGAACTCACCCACGTGTGTTGGGGGGGAGAGGCGCCCCCGGCGTCGCGGAGGGAGAAATCCTCTATGAGGGACCGCAGCAGGTCGCTGGATCGATCCCGTCTGGGTCTGCTGCGGTCCTCATCTCTTAAGGCACAGTTGAAATCCCCCCCCACGACAACCGGCATTGTGCAGTGGAGTAGTGGAGCTAGTTTTGTAAATAGGGAGACCCTCTCGGCCACGCTGGTGGGGCCGTACACATTGATGACCCTGAGTGGGGAACCCCCAACCTCGAAATCCGAGACGAGGATTCGCCCACTCTCTACGATGTTGCTAGATGTTATACGTATATAGGGATTTTTCACCAATGTGCCGACCCCATCAGCTCTGGCGATGTTCGAGCCAGACCAGAGAGAGTCTCCCATTCTCCATTCCTCCCCCAGAACGCCATCCAACTCCCGGAACGGAATACCACATTCCTGGAGCAGGATGACGTCTGAGGGGACCTGTGAAAGAATGGAGAATACAGTGTGGCGTTTGGATGAGTCTTTGATGCTGCGGATGTTTAGTGATGAGATTGTTATTGATGATGTCATGTGTTTTATTGTTGTGTGTGATTTATGATCCTATTTTGCTGTTTGCTATATCTTTACAGATTTTATTGAATTTTTGGTTGAGAATATCCTGATTATTTAGGCGCCTACTCACCCCCGGACCATGTACACCCACAGGCCTCCCCTCCTGACTGCCTGGGAGGTTCCGTCCTGGAGAGGTGGGGGCAGGTGTTTTTGCCCCAGGCTTCCCCCCAGTCCCTGGAGGGCCCTGAAGGGAGGATGGTGGTCTAATGCCTTTAACAGGGTCTGGACCGGAGGCTGGCTGGTCCCTGGTGGGTTTGGCTTGAATAGTGATGGTGTTTTGTAAAGTTTCTTTGTGGTGTATGGGTGGTGGTGTAACTGGTTTTACAGGGCGAGGAGGGGGTTCAGGCCTGGCTGTGGGTTGTGTGCTATGATCCGGTTGTGAGTGTAGCAGTGTTGGTTGGTTTGTTGGGTGGGTTTTCCGGCGAACTATTGCTGGGTTGGGAGGTTGACTAGGGGGTTGACTTTCTGTAGTAGGGGATCTGATACGTTTGCCCTTTCTTTTTTTCGCTGGTTGCCAAGGTGTTATTGTATTATCAGAATCAGTTGTCGAGGAGTCTGACTCCAACACCACAATGGGGGTGTCGGAGTCAGGCTCCTCCTTGATCGTGACGGGGTTGGTGGGACCTGATTCGGCAGGGGGCGCTGTGGAGTTGGGGGTTCCAGGGGTGGTGGTACGGAGGGTAAGGTCTTGTGCTATGGTCTGTGCATGTGGGGGTGGGCTTCCAGGCTGGGAGGGGGTAGGAGTGGGTGGTCTGGTGCGTGGCATGGGGGTAGGCGGGGGAGGCAGTGGAGCCGAAGGGGGGGCAGCAGATGGTGGAGGGGGCGCGGTGCTCCTAGCCCTGTTCGCGTACGAGAGGGGACAATCTCTAAAGAGATGCCCCCTCGCTCCGCAGAGGTTACAGGGCCTGGGGTCACGGCATGCCCTGGTCTCGTGCTCACCGCCGCAGGTCTTGCACTTGACCACTGTGCAGGCTGCGGCTAAGTGGCCTAACTCGCCGCAGTTCCTGCACAGCTTGGGCATGCCGTAGTAAAACACCACGCCCCTGTGTCTCCCCAGCGTGATGGAGCTGGGGATATGGCATACCCCCCCTGGCGCAGAGGGGTCGGGCTTAAGCTGAACCAGCCATTTCCTGGCTCCGGTCCAGACTCCGTCCTCATCAAGGACTCTCCGGGCTTCAGATTTAACAATACCATACCTGCCCAACCACGTACTCACGTCGTGGTCCTGTACAGCCTCGTTATAGAACTGCACAGTAACCACTTTGTTTTCGGTGTCGGACAGGGGCTCTACGTCGAAATTGCTGAGGGGCGCCTTACCCTTCCCCTCTCTGTAGAGGTTCCAGAACCTCTCCAGGATGTTTGCAGACTTGAAACTAATCTCAAAGATGTCTGCGTTGCCCGGAACCTTCACCAGGCAGTTCAGGTCGCCAGGCACAAAGCCCATGGCTCGCTGGAGCACTGCCCGGCTAAATTCCAGGCGGGTCAAACCTGTCACTCTCCGGGTGCTGTTTGGGGCAGCGGCATTACTTGCCCCCCCAGTAGCTGCTGGCTCAGCGGCGCCCCCTACGGCTGCGCCCCTCACCCCTTGTGCTACCTGAGGGGGGGCACTGGCACCGCTGCCCCCTTCTCCGCTGTTTTTTAAGGTCATCCGGACGGCGTTGTGGCGTCGGACACCTGGCTGAGCTCCCGTAGCCATCCTCCCTCTCCCTCAGGCCGGACCTAGAAGGTGGAGAGAAGAAGCACAGGAACAGCGCTAAATGTTGGTCCGTCCCAGGGGGACCAAATGTTGCCGCACCAAGGGAGCTGGTCGAAGGTCAGCTCCACGAGGTGCAGTGGGACCTCCCTTCCGGCAGCAGTCGCCAGGCGTTGATCCCAATGGCTGGTCCCACTGGGTCCGGGCGCCGCCGCCGTCGTTGGGGGGAGGTCCTCGGGTCCCCCTTCCTGCCTGCTCCTCGGCCTCGTCCTCCGGGTCCACCAGATGGTCCTGCTGCGGCCTGGAGAGCAGGAGAGGGGAGCCAGGAAGCGAGGGCGAAGTCTCGATGAAGATGGAAAGGCCCGGAGAGCGAGCCGCTAGGGCCTTCTCTCCGGGCTGCACTGCACTCCCCTCTGGTCTCCGGCGATGGGCGTCCGCAGCAGTGGTGTAGTCCTCCGGATGGCGGGAGTCTTCTGGCAGGGGGAGTCTCCTAGCGCTGTCCTGGCTTCGGCGTTGGGGAGTCAGCAGGCCGCGGTCACGCCACTGGTACCTGCCTATCCCCAACGCTGTTCGGTCCGGCCTGGTCCGCCGGTCCGATGCAGTGGACACAGCCGCGGTCAAGCCACTGGTACTGCGCCACTACACCAGACCTTCAGAAGGAGAGAGAGATGTAAGGAGAGAGAGAGAAAAAGAGAGAGAGGCACGTCCGCTCCGATTACAAACCAAAACACACGAGCCCACTGTCCTCAACTAGCTAACCAGTAGAGGGCAGTAGACTCGTGCGCGATGAAGAGAAACCCGAGCACACGTTTGTAGTAAAAACAGGAAGATTTATTACGCAGCCGGCTACGGGAACAGCTCAGAAAGAAAAAGTTCAAAGTAGTATTGGTGGGTGATTACATTTATACAGTTCCAGTAGATTGGTATTTGCATATAGAGGAATTCTATTGTTGAAAGGGAGCACTGCCTCTGATTGGTGATAAGAGCTGTGCTTCCTTCTGATTGGACCATTCAAATCCATAATGTTCATGGGGGGCCCAGCGGAAATTCCCAGGAGGGGAAACCTCGAAACCGACAGGAATGGAGGCCCATATGGTCATGGGGGTGGCCCTTCCTCCGGGACTTAGAATACACAAAACTGAGACTTGGGATACACAAAACTGTCTGTTTCCCAACAATATGCACCCACAGTGATGTTCTTTATGACTCATAAAGAGCTTATTTGCTTATGCACAATATAAATTGTGACCTGTATTGTTATGGGTTTATGCATATTTGTTATTGATGTGGGTACCTTTAGGAGAAGAGCAGTCTCTTGTGGAAGACAAAAGGACCTGCCAATCCAAATTACGTAATTATGCATTCAATGAGAAAACAAAAATATAAACAGATTTACTGAGGTCTGTTTTTCTTTTTAAATGAAAACCCAAACCTACACAAAAATGTGCTCTTTTTTCCATTCGGCTTTACTGTTACTTTTTAAACCAGGATAATTTACCCCAGATAGGACAAATAAGCAAGTACTCATGTTAACTTCCATTTATATTTTGAGATATAACTGGAATGTATTCAAGTGTGTGTACAACTATGTGGTAACTGTGCAAGCCTTATTTCTGAAACAATATAATGCATCCAAAATTACCGTTATCCACCAGGAGGGGGGTGCAGTGCTTCTCATAATGGATATTCTGACTCTCTGAATTTATCTTGTTTTTCTTCTTCATCCAACCCCCAGAGATTTAAACAAATTCAGTCCGCAATATATCCTATAAAAGCCACTGAGAATTCTCCTCCCAACACAGGAGCATCACCTGTAAGACAGAGATGGAGATTTGTGTGTGATTTGTATGGGAGCTCTTATAGCATTAGCTGGGTTGCTGGGAACTTTATCTTGTAAGTGAGCAAGCTATAATCCTATTTGAATTGTAATTAAGATTTTTCTGTGATATCTTCCAAAAATTTACTTTTAGGTAAAAACAAAATGAGTAGTCTATTAGTTTTTTCAGTTTGTTTGCATAGTTATTTTGCTTAGTGATGTACTCACAAATACCTTTTATTTCTGTCTCCACAGAAGGTTGCTGTGTTGAACTCACACAGCCAGGCTCAATGGTTGTAAAACCAGGAGAGATTTTATCTGTCCCCTGTAAAGTCTCATATTCAGTTAGTGGTGATCACACAGCCTGGATCCGACAGCCTGCAGGGAAAGCACTGGAGTGGATTGGATATATAACATCGAGTGGTGGCACTGCTTATGAAGATTTACTAAAGAACAAGTTCACCATCACCAGAGACACCTCCACCAGCACAGTGTTTTTATGAGGGAGCAGCCTGCAGACTGGAGACACAGCTGTGTATTGCTGTGCCCGATACACACAGTGCAGTAAAGCCGCTGCAGACCTGTACAAAAACACACCCTGATGAGTGTAGTGGCAAAACATTCATTTAAGAGATCTGTGAAGTTAGCACCCCTATGATCAGAATATGAATTAAAATATTTTCCATCATTTGTGTAGCATTTGTGCTGATGAAATGCAAATCCCATAATGGTTCAGAACCTGTGTTTGTAGCTCAAAAGTTGTAGTTTAAATTCCCAGCTGGAGAGTATGCATTGTAGTTCTGAAAATGCCTTTCCTAGATTGTTTGACTAAAAATACAGCTGCATCAATGGACTGTATGTAAATTGATAATTCTCTTTTACTGTTTCTATTATGAAATCGAATGAATTTCCATTAATGATCATTACATTTCATATGTAATGCAAACTTTTTTTAAAGGCAATATATAATGAAACATTTTTATGGATTTTCTAACCAGTGTTTTCAAACATAATGACATGTATGATCACAAGAGTTTGACTGAAGACATTCCCTTTGGTTGTTAAATCACCTTAGTTTTCTACATTGAATTCAATTCAGCAAGTGAATTGCCGTTACTTCCTAGGCTTCACTGCTTGGACCCTCCTAGACTCCAACCCACACTCGTTCCTACGTACACTCTATGCATTGGTGGAAGCAGTCTGCTTTTTAACATTCTCCTCCAGAAAGGGGCAGCAGCACTGATCATCCCATCCATGATCTATACCTGCTTATCCTGAGCAGGGTCACGGGGGTGCCGGAGCCTATCCCAGCATGCATTGGGCAAGAGGCAGGAATACACCCAGGATAGGCTGCCAATCTATCGCAGGGCACACACACACACCATTCACTCACACACTCATACCTATGGGCAATTTAGAGTATCCAATCGGCCTACCTGCGTGTCTTTGGACTGTGGGAGGAAACTGGAGTACATGGAGGAAACCCAGCGGACACAGGGAGAATATGCAAACTCCACACAGAAAGGCCTAAGCCGAGATTCGAACCCATAACCTCCATGCTGTAAGGCGACGGTGCTACCCACTGCACCACCGTGCCGCCCAGCACTGCTCATAATATGAAAATATTGGTTAAATAAGACTAGTGTTACAAACACAGGGTCCAGCGTTTAACAGTGGATATCAAGCTGCTTTCTGTAGTGTGGTCAGATGCTGTCTCTCTGGGACACTCTCATTAGGCCCGGTCCACACCTCTTACCTCGCCTGTGCGTGACGGTTGCGGAACCTCTTGCTTTTCATTTCGGCGCCCATGTTAGCAGGTTAGAGCAGCCACACAGCCTGCATGAGACGTGTGTCTGAGGCGCGGCTCGAGCCTCGCTGCTGCGGCGCGTCATCTAGAGTTTCGGCGTGGAGCCTATTTTTCACGCGTGAGGCACGCAGTTCTCAGCAAAAATAGAAAATAGTGAAAGAGCTGTTGATAGTCATATTGACAGAATACCAGCAACATTGCATAACTGACACCTTTCACTATAGTTTCAATGTCTAGGCTATATCTGAATATGTCACAGACATGAAAAAATGTTAAGTGGGATTGCTGTATATTTTTTATTTATTTATTTATTATTATTATTATTATTATTATTATTATTATTATTATTTTGCTTTTTAATATAATTGAGCACGCGCTTCTTAACCCTTCTCTGTATAAACTAAATATAAATTAAATTTATAATGAAAGAAATCAAACATTCTCTTATTGATGGCCATTATCAAAGGCAACCTCAATGTAGAAAGATAGAGCTGGCAGTAGCAGCGCCGCAGCAGCAATGCTGGTGATGTGGACACACTCATGCATGCGAGCTGCTGCAGTTCGGCGAGGTAGCCATCACACACAGGCGAGGTAAGCGGTGTGGACCAGGTGTTAGACTGACTTGTGATGTACTGAGTACTGGGGAGCTCCTGAGTCCACTCTCCCACCCTCACCTGCCAGGAAAGTCCCTGCATTCACTATGATATATATAATGCAACAACCAGCCATGGAAGAGAAACACAGGGCTGTAATGATGGAGAATACTTATAACTGCTATATGATCTGCACCCCATCTACAGCTCTGTCTGCTCTATTTAAACCGTGTGTGATCTGCCCACCCAGTGAGGAGGAGTTCATGCAAACTCTGAGCTCTGCCTTCTACATTTACCTCTCTGCACTGAGGGAGGAGTGACTGCTGTTGGAGACTGACTGAAGGGCTAGCATATCAACTGTAGAAGTCTTTCACTATGACTGTTATAACCAGCCTGTTTCTGATTACAGTAATCTTTACCAGTAGGTTTAAATTTCTTATTCTTTTAGTTCTTACTAAAATGTTGATTTGTGACGTTGTGGATTGTGAGTTCTAAGTCTTTCTCAATTTCACAGGTGTTAAAAGTCAGACACTGACTGAGTCTGAACCAGCAGTAAAAAAGCCTGGAGAATCCCACACACTGACCTGTACAGCCTCTGGGTTCACATTCAGCAGCTACTGGATGGCCTGGATCAGACAGGCTCCTGGGAAGGGACTGGAGTGGTTGGGATATCAGTATGACAGCTCTAACGTGCGCTACGCCCAGTCTATTCAGGGAAGATTCACCATCTCCAGAGACAACAGCAAGAACCAGCTGTATTTACAGATGAACAGGCTGACAGCTGAAGACACTGCTGTGTATTACTGTGCCAGAGACACACAGTGAGAGAGAGTGAGGGGAGAGCCGCACAAAAACCTCTTCCCCTTTATCACACAGAGCTACTGTAAATAACTGGATTTACTGGCCGAATGAAATAACAATTCTTTTTTTTAATGAAAAATAAATATCAAATAATGTTGGTGTCCATAATTTATTGGAAACACATGTCTATATCAGAAGGAAAAGAAACATGTTTCCATAAGCTTTTCATATTGATGGGATAACAATGTAATTTTGGTGAAACAAAAGCTGAAAGACCTCCTCCACTCAAAAACGTGTTTTCTTAATGTTATCTCCTTTTGGAAGCATGCCTTTCACTATACCGATTGATTTTTGTGCTGAACTTGTCACCAGAGCACCCTTTTCACATTTTTCCACTGGAGATGTAGAGGTTCTCTGTATTTCCCTGAAAATTGTGCTGATAGGATTTAAAACAGACATCCCGACTCACTGCTGTCATTAAATATTCCCTGACTCCCATTGCCATAAGTGTAGGTGAGAATCAGGGATGCTGATCAGAATATATGTTTGTTATATGAAGCGCACAATAAAGCCTGTGTGCGTCTCAGAATTGCAGACTGTGTGGTTTGTAGGGAGAGGAACATCAGAACCCATTACATTGTTTTTAAGGCAAAAGAGTAGAGTAAGATTACAGATTTGTACTGAGTACCATTCAGTAGTATTTCTCTTCACGTAAATTAGCACATCACTTAGAATATCACATTAGCATTTTCAATTAGTTTACTCCAACACTTACTCCAACACTGATACAATGCTACCAGTTCTAGTCATATCTGTAATTTACTAATAAATACACAATATTAACAGATATATTGAGATATACACCTGCTTTTTCATGGGAGCACAAACATTTACAAATATCTGCTGTCATTTGTTTTCCCTGAAGTTACCAAGAAAATGAGAAGGGCAGCACGCTTTTGTGTTTTTATCAATCTAGTTGGAATGTTATATATGTGCAGATATTTAAATCATAATATCTTGAAAATTCATTCGGTATTAACCCATAAGAAATGTAACAGCTCAAAAGTCCAGAGCAATGTTGGTGGAAGCAGTCTACTGTTTTATTATTCTACTCCAGGAGGGGGCAGCAGTGCTCCTCATAATGAATATTTGTACAGTCTGAATTTTGTTTTTCTTCTTCCTCCAGCTCCTAAAGATTTAAACAAATTCAGCCCACTGTATTTCCTATAAAAGCCACTGAGAATTCTCCTCCTAACGTTGTAGCATCACCTGTAAGACAGCGAGGTAGATCTGTGTGTGACAATGGGCGCTATTGTAGTATTAGCTGCGTTGCTGGGAACTTTATCTTGTAAGTGAGCAAGCTCTATAGATATTTTCTATTTTAAAATGATGTGATGTTTTCCAAAGTTTTACTTTAAAATAAGGAGTTTCTTTTTGTTTTCACGAGCATATTTAATACTGAAATATTCACAAAATGTTTTTTTTTACTTCTGTCTGCACAGATGGTCGCTGTGTTGAACTCACACAGCCAGGCTCTATGGCTGTAAAACCAGGAGAGTCTCTGACCATCTCCTGTAAAGTCTCTGGGTATTCCCTGACCAGCTACTGCACAAACTGGATCAGACAGCCTGCAGGGAAAGCTCTGGAGTGGGTTGGATATATATGCTCTAGTGGAAGCACTGGATACCAAGATTCTCTGAAGAGCCAATTCACCATCACCAGAGACACGTCCAGCAGCACAGTGTTTTTACAAGGGAGCAGCCTGCAGGATGGAGACACAGCTGTGTATTACTGTGCCCGATACACACAGTGCAGCAAAGCCACAGCAGACCTGTACAAAAACCCACCCTGATGAGTGTTGTGGCAGAACACAATCATTTAAGAGTTCGGTGAAGTTTACACCCCACATGATCAGAATGTGAATTAAAATATTTTCCTCCATTTGTGCTGCAGTGTGCCGATAAAATGTAAATCCCATAATGGTTTAAGACCTGTGTTTGTAACTCAAAAGTTGTAGTTTTAATTCCCAGCTGGAGAGCATGCATTGTAGTTTTGAAAATGCTTTTCTTAGATTGTTTGACTAAAAATACAGCTGCATTAATGGACTGTATGGAAATTTATAATTCTCATTTACTGTTTCTATTATGAAACCATGATTGAATAAGTCATAAATCAATTTTGAACATCTAAAAGGTGATATTTTTTTGCTTTAGGAAAACCTTATTTTATTACACACAAAATACAAAATTTTAGAGACATGTAGTTTGTTATTGCCACTGATGTAAAGAACATACAATTTATGTACATGCAAATGAGCAGATCATCACTGTACTCAACTAAAAGGTCCAGATACAAACCTTACTGTTCTTGGTATATCTACAGAATATCTGTAGACAACAATATACTGGGATCACAGGATATTAGTCCCCAGAGAAACACAAAGACACACAAAATGCTCCTCATTGCAGACTCAGTCTCTCAGTCCCCCTTTTCTATTAAAATTAATTTACAACGTGAGCTTCACCTTGAAGACAGAGAGGGAGCATCTCACACCACAGACCTACCAAAAAACAAACTCTGCCCCCTTTTCTGTTTAAATATGAGCACAGCCTCTAAGCCCTGGAGAGGTGAGAAGAGCAGCTCACTGCAGCTCATCTGCAACACAAACCATGTTCCCTGCATCTCTGCTGAAGGTCCTGGCAGCTGCATCCTGTGAGTTTCTGTTTCTGTCCAACTGCTTAAAACCAGAGGAACGCCCCACCCAAAAATAAATTAAAATAACAATAATAATTATTCTGGCTTTGGCTTCTGCCTACTGCCGCACAGCCATGCAATTTTTATATTTTCGGTTGAAATGTCATGAAATTCATTTTTTTTCTGTCTCAAAGTGTCCATGTCAAAATTTTGCTAGATTTTCAACAATATTATAAGAAACATTCATTTTTCAGCAATCAAATAAAATTTATTCTTTCACATTATTTTGTGTGGTATTAAGTAAAACTCTCACACATCTGCTGGAATGTTCTGAGATTTGAACAGCATCTGGAGAGTTAGAGCATTTTAATGACGGGAAAATAGCTATCAAAACTTTAGATGTGTTGCGTTAGAATTTTAAATGCCTATATTTTACAATATTGCCAATATTTGCACAGGAAAGGAACATTTCTGTAATGAAACATTCAATAAGTAATTTTTGTGGAACATTCAGACCAACTAAGCATTTATATACACACTGTACACTTTATGTAAATAGGAATTCCCATGAGAGGCGGTTATGTAAATCTCATGAGCCCCATGTTCTTTAAAACACAGAAATTACAGTACATATTCAGTGACGAGCAGCACTGTTCACTTCTTGTCTTTTGTTGCTGTAAATGAAATAAAATGGAGGCCTTACTATTCATCATAGCTTTGCTGTTTGCATTTAAATGTAAGGACACAGCTGATTTCATTCCCTCTTTTCTCCTGTCTCACAAGACTTGATTAAGTGGTGCTACAGCACTGGCTATAGAACTGTTGTAAAACTGTGTTTTTGTCCCCTTCTGCAGATGCTAATTGTAACATCACACTGACAGAGTCTGCTCCACAGATGAAGAAGCCTGGAGATTCCGTGAGGCTCTCCTGCAAAATTACTGGATTCTCACTCAGCAGTTACAGTGTGCACTGGGTTCGACAGGCTCCAAACAAAGGGCTGCAATGGGTCGGATACTACGATGGTTCTTCTGACGATCGTTTCAATGTTACAGAAGATTCATCCAACAGCATTGCTTACTTAGATATCACTGATCTCCAGTCCTCAGACACAGCTGTGTATTACTGTGCCCAAGAGACACAGTGAAAGAGTTTAAGGCCCTGCTGTACAAAAACCCTCCACAGATAATTTAGCAGGCAGTGTGTGACTGGCTGTGCTGTGTGGCCTAAAGACATTACATTACAGGCATTTAGCAGACGCTCTTATCCAGAGCGACTTGCACAACTTTTACATAGCATTTTACATTGTATCCATTTTATACAGCTGGATATATACTGAAGCAATTTCGGTTAAGTACCTTGTTCAAGGGTACAACAGCAGTGCCCTACCCGGGAATCGAACCTACGACCTTTCGGTTACAAGCCCAGTTCCTTACCCACTGTGCCACACTCCGTCCAGACATTATTTGTTATTGTTTTTCTCCTGGATTTGCACCATAATGCTTCATCACACATTTTTAAACAAAGTTGAAATTAAGAAAATAACAACTACATTTAATCCAACTTAATTATATGTGTTCAATTATTCCTCTATATTAAGCTCCCAGTGGATTCAAAGTGAGCAACAGCTTGAGTAACAAGTGAAAGTTTGTGAAACACAAAGATTGCAAATCTTTGGCATGATTAATATTTTCTTTATAATATTTTAAGGGATATATGATGTACAAAACAAGCTCCTGAATCAAAACCCTTGAACATAATGCATATACACTTCAACGTTATGGCAATAAACAACACATACTTTCAATTAGTCCTTTATTATTCTCATTATATAAATGGTAATAACATAATCATTAATTCAACTGAAATTTCTTAAACACATAATCATCCTAATTTGCATAAACTGGGTTACAATGTTGGTGCACAGACATGCATATTTAACTAGACTGGCAAGCACACCTTCAGCTAACCTAATCTTGTGAAGCCCCAGAAGTAAGCCTGTACTGCACATGTTGAGTGCAAAACACTGGGGCTCCCATTGAAGTGAATGAGGAATATCAGACTTTTGAAGGCAAAATAAAACTTTCCAGATGATATTTTGAAACTCCATTAATGACCATTACATTTCATATGTAAAGCAGATATTTTTTAAATGCAATATGTAATAAAACATTTGTATGGATTTACTAACCATTGTTTTCAAACATAATGAAATGTATGAAGACTGAAGAGATTACCTTTGGTTGTTAAATCACCTTAGTTTTCTACATTGAATTCAATTCGGCAAGTGAATTGCCATTACTTCCTAGGCTTCACTGCTTGAACCCTCTTGGACTCCAACCCTCACCTGTTCCTATGTACACTCTATGCATTGGTGGAAGCAGTCTGCTTTTTAACATTCTCCTCCAGAAGGGGGCAGCAGCACTGATCATTCCATCCATTATCTATACCTGCTTATCCTGAGCAGGGTCACAGGGGGGTGCTGGAGTCTATCCCAGCATGCAATGGGCAAGAGGCAGGAATACACCCAGGACAGGCTGCCAATCTATCACAGGGCACACACACACACCATTCACTCACACACTCATACCTATGGGCAATTTAGAGTCTCCAATCGGCCTACCTGCATGTCTTTGGACTGTGGGAGGAAACCAGAGTACCTGGAGGAAACCCATATGGACAGGGAGAATATGGACAGGGAGAATATGCAAACTCCACACAGAAAGGCTTAGCCGAGATTCAAACCCATAACCTTCTTGCTGTAAGGCGACGGTGCTACCCACTACACCACCGTGCCACCCAGCACTGCTCATAATATGAAAATATTGGTTAAACAAGACTAGTGTTACAAATACAGGGTCCAGCGTTTAACAGTGGATATCAAGCTGCTTTCTGTAGTGTGGTCAGATGCTGTCTGTCTTGGACACTCTCATTAGACTGACTTGTGTAATGTTGTGGAATGTAATGAAACAAACAAGGAACACAATGACAGGGCATTTACCCACAGACAGGTGCACACAATGCACTTTGACCACAGTCTTCTTCAGTGCTGCCTGCATGGGCCCAGTTTGGTCTGGGGCATCAGCTCACACAGGTGAACAGGAGAAGGGGGTGACTAGTGTGAATGACTAGATTCAGCAGTGGTGGCCTGTTGCCTGTATTCAGCTGGATGTGTAGAGTGCTGTACTTTACAGTCTGAAGCGTGTTCTATAGCCAGAGAGGGGGGTAGGGGAGAGATGTGGCGCTTGTGTATTTTGGCTGATGGTAAATGCAGCAGCATCAGCATTCTGAATGAGCAGGAGGGGCCTGGTAGTACCTGCAGGGAGACCCAAGGAGAGAGAAGCATCATCCATTAAGGACACCATAAGGGCCTGAATAATGAGCTGGGAAGCATATGCAGGAAGGATAGGGTCCGATTTTACAGATGTTGGAGATTAAAAAATCAGCAGCTCCAAATAACAGAGTGATATTTTCAGTGAGAAACTGTGTTAACCTGGATCATTGGCAGTGTGTAATACATATATATGCCATTGTGTTACTCCAAGTTTAAGATTGTATTGTCTTTTTTCTGACTTTATCAACCTTACCTCAATATCCATAGAAATTTTATACTTACAGATAAAATATCAAAACGCAGATAGACCGATCCACACCATATTTGGGGGAAAGAAAAAAGAAGAAAAAAATTGTTTTGCTAAAGGTGACAGACATAAGCGCATGGGTGGTTTATCTACTGAAACATCTATAGAATATCTATATACTACAAATATACTGAGATATTTATATTTGCTTGATTTCATTCCTGATGGAAGCACAGCATATGCAAAAATCTGTAATTTACATTTGTTTTCCTGTAGTTACATTTGTAACAGGCATAATGTTTTCCTCCAGGAGGGGGCAGCAGTGCTCGTTATAATGGTTATTCTGACCCTCTGAATTTATCTTGTTTTGCTCCTTCCTCCAACCCCCAGAGATTTAAACAAATTCTGTCCACAGTATTTCCTATAAAAGCCTCAGAGAATTCTCCTCCCAACACAGGAACATCACCCGTAAGACAGAGAGGGAGATCTGTGTGTGGCAATGGGAGCTATTGTGGCATTAGCAGTGTTGCTGGGAACTTTACCATGTAAGCATGCTGTATTGATATTTTTATTTCACATTGAAGTTATTCTATGCTTTTCCCAAAGATTGTTTTTTAAATAAGATTGAATCAGTTTCAATATTTATCCTGAATATATTTTATTTAAAAAAGGTTAAGTCAACTGTTTATGGTTTTTTTCAATTAATATATTACTTATTGATATACTCACAAAAATCTTTTTTTATTTCCGTCTCCACAGATGGTCACTGTGTTGAACTCACGCAGCCAGGCTCTGTGGATGTAAAACCAGGACAGTCTCTGACCATCTCCTGTAAAGTCTCTGGGTATTCTGTGACTGATAACAGCTATGCTACAGGCTGGATTAGACAGCCCACAGGGAAAGCTCTGGAGTGGATTGGAAATATGTGGGGAGGAGGGAGTTTGTATTACAAGGATTCATTGAAGAGCAAGTTTACTATCACCAAAGACACCTCCAGCAGCACAGTGACTTTGCAGGGGAGCAGCCTGCAGACTGGAGACACAGCTGTGTATTACTGTGCCCGATACCCACAGTGCAGCAAAGCAACACTAGAGCTGTACAAAAACACATCACACTGAGTGTCACCATTGAACACACACACTCTACCTGCATGTAGCACTCACTGGCCAAGTATGTATTGGCATACCATTATAGAATTGTAAATTGTATGTTTAAGAAATTAGTTTTTATTCAGCTAATAAATATCCTTTCTTTTGTTGGAATTAACATTAACAAAGACATTGAACTGATGCCTGGCTTCACTTCACACTCCTCCTTCGTTTTGAATTAAATGGAAGTGTTTGTACTTTAGTCTTCACATAATCACGTGTCAAAGTTAAGCACAGATGTTTATTGAATCCTGGCCTATGTCTGAACCAGCAGTTAAAACCCTTCAGATTCTGAATCTGTCAGTCACACACTAAAGTGTTGTAGTCTGTATTAGTATCTGTTTGCTGTTAGTGTTTATTTTATGTGTTTGTAAGTTTATTATTTTTCACATCCTCCGTCCCAGTATTTTCATTCTCCCGGTCACTTGTCTCCCCAGTGCCGTGTCTGTGTCTGTGTTCCCTGAGCTGCTTCACTCCCCTGTATTTGCGTGATTTCACTATTCGGGTGGTTCTGGGTTTTCGTGGTTTCCCCCCTTCTTTCCAGTCTCGTTTTACTTACTTCCTGCTTATATCTAGTTTTACTAATTTCTACTAATCCTTACTAACTTATAGATTGTAATGTACTAACCTCATTAATATACTAACATTTTAATATTACTAATGGATTAACAAACACTAGTTTTGGGTTTTTGATAGTTTAAATCACTATACTAATACATTAACCATTCTCCCCTTTTCCATGCTGCGCTGTAGCTCCGCCCCTTTTCTTTCTAGTCTGCCCTAACGCTGAGTTCTGCAATTGCCTGCACCTGTCTCTTGCTCTAACTGCACCTCTCTCTCTCTGCACGTGTTTTACCTGCTAAACCCAGGCCGTCTGTTATCATTGTTGTCTATGTGATTCCAGTCCGTGTTTTGTCAGTCCCCTGTCATTTAATTAGTTCTCCTAATGTTCTTCACCTGGATGTTGTTTGTTACTCCGCCCTCACTCACGTAACCCCTCCTTGATTGTTACCTTCCCCAGTGTATAAATGTCAGTCTTTTCCAACAGCTCCCTGTCAGAATGTTGATCGTATTCACTGTGCTGATGTATTGTAAGCCTTTGTTTATCGAGATTCCTGTGACGCCTTTTCCGTACGACTTCGAGTTTGCCTGCCCCTTTTGTTTGATTGCTTTCTGGTTCGACCTTCGCTTTGTTTTGACTTCTCTTTTGCCTGTTCCTTTGTACCTTTGCCTATCTGATCTCCTGGTTTTTGATTTTTTGGCCGTTTACCATTATTCTTTTTGAAACTCGATTTTGTACCGTCCTATCTCTGATTGCCTGGCTTTGAACTTTGGACTGAATAAAGACAACGTTTTTTGGATTTCCCTGGTCTGCGTTTGGGTCCTTGCACAGAACATTACACTAAAGGCCCTGAACAGGTCCTGGTGGTGTTGGTCACCTGCTTCTCCCCATCTCTGTGAGGATCTCCTAAAAGCACATGAGCAGCACTGGAAATCTGCTTCAAACACAACAGCCAGCAGCCTTTGGCCCACAGAGGGGACACTGTGACCACTGTGCAAAGGGTGTGTCCCATGGGTCTGTGGGAAGTTTGGCCTTTTTCCTAATAATGAGCAGCAGTACTTCCCCATATAAGGAAATGTGATAAAATTGGCTCACAAAATTTGAAGAAGTATAAAAAGATGATTTATTTACCACAATTTCAATTGCAATGGTGGTTGAAGCAGCCTGCTATTTTTAATTCTCCTCCAGGAGGGAGCATCATAACATCAGGATGCTCTCTATATTCATATGCTGTCTGTCTTGGACACTCTAATTAGCCTGATTGGTGATGTACTGAGTACTGGGGAGCTCCTGACTCCACTCTCCCACCCTCACCTGCCAGGAAACTCCTTGCATTCACAATGAATAATAATGCAATAATCAGCCATGGAAGAGAGACACACGGCTGTAATGATGGATAGTACTTATAACTGCTATATGATCTACACCCCATCTACAGCTCTAACTGCTCTATTTAAACAGCGTGTGATCTGCCCACCCAGTGAGGAGGAGTTCATGCAAACTCTGAGCTCTGCCTTCTACATTTACCTCTCTGCACTGAGGGAGGAGGGTCTGTTGTTGGAGGCTGACTGTAGGACCATCATCACAGACTGCTCTCAAAGATTTTCACCATAACCGTTATAACCAGCCTGCTTCTGATAGCAGTGTTCTTCACAAGTATGTTGGAATCTCTCATTCATTTAATATTTACTAAAATTGTATTTGTGAGGTTGTGGATTGTGAAATTAAGTATTTCTTAATTTCACAGGTGTTGAATGTCAGACACTGACTCAATCTGAACCAGCAGTTAAACAGCCTGGAGAATCCCACAATCTGACCTGTACAGCCTCTGGGTTCACATTCAGTGACTACTATATGCACTGGATCAGACAGGCTCCTGGGAAGGGACTGGAGTGGGTGGCTGAGATCAGGTCTGATAGCAGTGCCACATGGTATGCCAATTCTGTTCAGGGAAGATTCACCATCTCCAAAGACAACAGCAAGAACCAGCTGTATTTACAGATGAACAACTTAACAGCTGAAGACACTGCTGTGTATTACTGTGCCAGAAGATACCCACAGTGAGAGAGAGTGAGGGGAGAGCTGCACAAAAACCTCTTCAACATTGGTTAAACAAAAGCTTAAACTTTCTTTCATTAACAGTTTAAGTTATGATGTAATTAATAAACATGCAGTCATGATATGCACCCACAGTGATGTTCTTTATGACTCATAAAGAGCTTATTTGCTTATGCACAATATAAATTGTGACCTGTATTGTTATGGGTTTATGCATATTTGTTATTGATGTGGGTACCTTCAGGAGAAAAGCAGTCTCTAGTGGAAGAAAAGAGGACCTGCCAATCCAAATTACGTCATTATACATTCACTGAGAAAACAAAATTATGAACAGATTTACTAAGGTCTGTTTTTCTTTTTAAATGAAAACCCGAACCTACACAAAAATGTGCTCTTTTTTTCCATTTGGCTTTATGTTACTTTTTAAACCAGGATAATTTACCCCAGATAGGACAAATAAGCAAGTACTCATGTTAACTTCCATTTATATCTTGAGATATAACTGGAATGTATTCAAGTGTGTGTACAACTATGTGGTAACTGTGTGAGCCTTATTTCTGGAACAATATAATGCATCCAAAATTACTGTTATCCACCAGGAGGGGGGAGCAGTGCTTCTCATAATGGACATTCTGACTCTCTGAATTTATCTTGTTTTTCTTCTTCATCCAACCCCCAGAGATTTAAACAAATTCAGTCCGCAATATATCCTATAAAAGCCACTGAGAATTCTCCTCCCAACACAGGAGCATCACCTGTAAGACAGGGAGGGAGATTTGTGTGTGACAATGGGAGCTCTTATAGCATTAGCTGGGTTGCTGGGAACTTTATCTTGTAAGTGAGCATGCTATATTCCTATTTGAATTGTAATGAAGATTTTTCTGTGATATCTTCCAAAGATTTACTTTTAGATAAAAACAACATGAGTAGTCTATTAGTTCTTGCAGTTTGTTTGCGTAGTTATTTTGATTAGTGATGTACTCACAAATACCTTTTATTTCTGTCTCCACAAACGGTTGCTGTGTTGAACTCACACAGCCAGGCTCAATGGTCGTAAAACCAGGAGAGACTTTATCTGTCCCCTGTAAAGTCTCATATTCAGTTAGTGGTGATCACACAGCCTGGATCCGACAGCCTGCAGGGAAAGCACTGGTGTGGATTGGATATATAGCATCGGGTTGTGGCACTGCTTATAAAGATTCACTAAAGAACAAGTTCACCATCTCCAGAGACACCTCCAGTAACACAGTGTTTTTATGAGGGAGCAGCCTGCAGACTGGAGACACAGCTGTGTATTGCTGTGCCCGATACACACAGTGCAGTAAAGCTACAGCAGACCTGTACAAAAACCCACCCTGATGAGTGTAGTGGCAGAACACAAACATTTAAGAGTTCTGTGAAGTTTGCACCCCACATGATCAGAATGTGAATTAAAATATTTTTATCCATTTGTGCTGCAGTGTGCCGATAAAATGTAAATCCCATAATGGTTTAGGACCTGTGTTTGTACCTCAAAAGTTGTGGTTTAAATTCCCAGCTGGAGAGTATGTATTGTAGCCTTAAAAGTGCTTTTCCTATATCGTTTGACTAAAAATCCAGCTGCATCAATGGACTGTATGTAAATTTATAATTCTCATTTACTGTTTCTATTATGAAACCGTGAATGAATAAGTCATGAATCCATTTTGAACATCCAAAATGTGACCTTTTTTTGCTTTAGGAAAACCTTATTTTATTATACACAAAATACAATATTTTAGAGGCATGTAGTTTGTTATTGCCACTGATGTAAAGAAAATCCAATTTATGTACATGCAAATGAGCAGATCATCACTGTACTCAACTAAAAGGTCCAGGTACAAACCTTACTGTTCTTGGTATATCTAAAGAATATCGGTAGACAAGAATATACTGGGATCACAGGATATTAGTCCCCGGAGAAACACAAAGACGCACAAAATGCTCCTCATTGTGGATTCAGTCCCCACAGAATTTTCTATAAAATTCATTTACAATGTGAGCTTCACCTTGAAGACAAAGCGGGAGCATCTCATACCACAGACCTACCAAAAAACAAACTTCGCCTCATAATCTGTTTAAATATGAGCACAGCCTCTAAGCACTGGAGAGGTGAGAAGGGAAGCTCACTGCAGCTCATCTGCAACACAAACCATGTTCCCTGCATCTCTGCTGAAGGTCCTGGCAGCTGCATCCTGTGAGTTTCTGTTTCTGCCCAACTGCTTAAAACCAGAGGAATGCCCCACCCAAAAATAAATTAAAATAACAATAATAATTATTTTGGCTTTGGCTTTTGCCTACTGCCACACAGCCTTGAAATTTTCATATTTTCGGTTGAAATGTCATGAAATTCATTTTTGTTTTCTGTCTTAAAGTGTCCATTTCAAAATTTTGCTAGATTTCCAAAAATTTTATAAGAAATATTCATTTTTCAGCAATCAAATAAAATGTATTCTTTCACATTATTTTTTGTGGTATTAAGTAACATTCTCACACATCTGCTGGAATGTTTTGAGATTTGAACAGCATCTGGAGAGTTAGAGCATTTAAATGACGGGAAAATAGCTATCAATACTTGATTTAGATGTGTTGCGTTAGAATTTTAAATTCATATATTTTACAATATTGCCAATATTTGCACAGGAAAGGAACATTATCTGTAATGAAACATTCAATAAGTAATATTTGTGGAACATTCAGACCAACTAAGCATTTATATACACACTGTACACTTTATGTAAATAGGAATTCCCATGAGAGGCGGTTATGTAAATCTCATGAGCCCCATGTTTTTACAGTACATACTCAGTGACGAGCAGCACTGTTCACTTCTTGTCTTTTGTTGCTGTAAATGAAATAAAATGGAGGCCTTACTATTCATCATAGCTTTGCTGTTTGCATTTAAATGTAAGGACACAGCTGATTTCATTCCCTCTTTTCTCCTGTCTCACAACACTTGATTGAGTGATGCTACAGCACTGGCTATATAACTGTTGTAAAACTGTGTTTTTGTCCCCTTCTGCAGATGCTAATTGTGACATCACACTGACAGAGTCTGCTCCACAGATGAAGAAGCCTGGAGATTCCATGAGGCTCT
This sequence comes from Anguilla pacifica, assembly GCA_039654925.1. Lineage (NCBI taxonomy): Eukaryota > Metazoa > Chordata > Actinopteri > Anguilliformes > Anguillidae > Anguilla > Anguilla pacifica. The sequence goes on along the minus strand of CM077285.1, from coordinate 67,203,298 downwards.
CCTGTAAAATTACTGGATTCTCACTCAGCAGCGACAGTGTGCACTGGGTTCGACAGGCTCCAAATAAAGGGTTGCAATGGGTTGGATACCACAGCTGTTCTTCTGACAATCGTTTCAAAGTTACAGAAGATTCATCCAACAGTATTGCTTACTTAGACATCACTGATCTCCAGTCCTCAGGCACAGCTGTGTATTACTGTGCCCGACAGCCACAGTGAGAGAGTTTAAGGCCCTGCAGTAAAAAAACCCTCCACAGATGATTTAGCAGGCAGTGTGTGACTGGCTGTGCTGTGTGGCCTAAAGACATTATCTGTTATTGTTTTTCTCCTGGATTTGCACCATAAGGCTTCATCACACATTTTTAAACAAAGTTGAAATGAAAATAACAAATACATTTAACCCAACTTAATTATATGTATTCAATTATTCCTCCATATTAAGCTCCCAGTGGATTCAAAGTGAGCAATAGCTTGAGTAACAAGTGAAAGTTTGTAAAACACAAAGATTGCAAATCTTTGGCGTGATTACACAATGGGGATATAAATGTAGGAGAATGTATTCTTTGTAATAGTTTATGGGATATATGATGTACAAAACAAGCTCCTGAATCAAAACCCTTGAATGTAATGCATATACACATCAACGTTATGGCAATAAACAACACAAACTTTCAATTAGTCCTTTATTATTCTCATTATATAAATGGTAACAACATAATCATTAATTCCACTGAAATTTCTTAAACACATAATCATCCTAATTTGCATAAGCTGGGTTGCAATGTTGGTGCACAGACATGCATATTTAACTAGACAGGCAAGCACACCTTCAGCTAACCTAATCTTGGGAAGCCCCAGAAGTAAGCCAGTACTGCACATGTTGAGTGCAAAACACTGGGGCTCCCATTGAAGTGAATGAGGAATATCAGACTTTTGAAGGCAAAATAAAACTTTCCAGATGATATTTTGAGACTCCATTAATGACCATACCATTTCATATGTAAAGCAGATTTTTTTAAAAATGCAATATGTAATAAAACATGTTTATGGATTTACTAACCATTGTTTTCAAAAATAATGAAATGTATGAAGACTGAAGAGATTACCTTTGGTTGTTAAATCACCTTAGTTTTCTACACTGAATTCAATTCGGCAAGTGAATTGCCATTACTTCCTAGGCTTCACTGCTTGGACCCTCCAACCCTCACCCGTTCCTATGTACACTCTATGCATTGGTGGAAGCAGTCTGCTTTTTAACATTCTCCTCCAGAAGGGGGCAGCAGCACTGATCATTCCATCCATTATCTATACCTGCTTATCCTGAGCAGGGTCACAGGGGGGTGCTGGAGTCTATCCCAGCATGCAATGGGCAAGAGGCAGGAATACACCCAGGACAGGCTGCCAATCTATCACAGGGCACACACACACACCATTCACTCACACACTCATACCTATGGGCAATTTAGAGTCTCCAATCGGCCTACCTGCATATCTTTGGACTGTGGGAGGAACCCGGAGTACCCGGAGGAAACCCACTTGGACACGGGGAGAATATGCAAACTCCACACAGAAAGGCCTAAGCCGAGATTCAAACCCATAACCTCCATGCTGTGAGGCGACGGTGCTACCCACTACACCACCGTGCCACCCAGCACTGCTCATAATATGAAAATATTGGTTAAATAAGACTAGTGTTACAAATACAGGGTCCAGCGTTTAACAGTGGATATCAAGCTTTCTGTAGTGTGGTCAGATGCTGTCTGTCTTGGACACTCTCATTAGACTGATTTGTGTAATGTTGTGGAATGTAATGAAACAAACAAGGAACACAATGACAGGGCATTTACCCGCAGACAGGTGCACACAATGCACTTTGACCACAGTCTTCTTCAGTGCTGCCTGCATGGGCCCAGTTTGGTCTGGGGCATCAGCTCACACAGGTGAACAGGAGGAGGGGGTGACTAGTGTGGATGACTAGATTCAGCAGTGGTGGCCTGTTGCTTGTATTCAGCTGGATGTGTAGAGTGCTGTACTTTACAGTCTGAAGCGTGTTCTATAGCCAGAGAGGGGAGTTGGGGAGAGATGTGGCGCTTGTGTATTTTGGCTGATGGTAAATGCAGCAGCATCAGCATTCTGAATGAGCAGGAGGGGCCTGATGGTACCTGCAGGGAGACCCAAGGAGAGAGCAGCATCATCCATTAAGGACACCATAAGGGCCTGAATAATGAGCTGGGAAGCATATGCAGGAAGGATAGGGTCCGATTTTACAGATGTTGGAGATTAAAAAATCAGCAGCTCCAAATAACAGAGTGATATTTTCAGTGAGAAACTGTGTTAACCTGGATCATTGGCAGTGTGTAATACATATATATGCCATTGTGTTACTCCAAGTTTAAGATTGTATTGTCTTTTTTCTGACTTTATCAACCTTACCTCAATATCCATAGAAATTTTATACTTACAGATAAAATATCAAAACGCAGATAGACCGATCCACACCATATTTGGGGGAAAGAAAAAAGAAGAAAAAAATTGTTTTGCTAAAGGTGACAGACATAAGCGCATGGGTGGTTTATCTACTGAAACATCTATAGAATATCTATATACTACAAATATACTGAGATATTTATATTTGCTTGATTTCATTCCTGATGGAAGCACAGCATATGCAAAAATCTGTAATTTACATTTGTTTTCCTGTAGTTACATTTGTTACAGGCATAATGTTTTCCTCCAGGAGGGGGCAGCAGTGCTCGTTATAATGGATATTCTGACCCTCTGAATTTATCTTGTTTTGCTCCTTCCTCCATCCCCCAGACATTTAAACAAATTCTGTCCGCAGTATTTCCTATAAAAGCCTCAGAGAATTCTCCTCCCAACACAGGAACATCACCTGTAAAACAGAGAGGGAGATCTGTGTGTCACAATGGGAGCTATTGTAGCATTAGCAGTGTTGCTGGGAACTTTACCATGTAAGGATGCTGTATTGATATTTTTATTTCACATTGAAGTTATTCTATAATTTTCCCAAAGCTTGTTTTTTAAATAAGATTGAATCAGTTTCAATATTTATCCTGAATGTATTTTATTTAAAAAAGGTTAAGTCAACTGTTTATGGTCAATTAATATATTACTTATTGATATACTTACAAAAATCTTTTTTAATTCCATCTCCACAGATGGTCACTGTGTTGAACTCACACAGCCAGGCTCTATTCTTGTAAAACCAGGACAGCCAGTATCTGTCTCCTGTAAAGTCTCTGGGTATTCCTTGACTGATAGCGGCTATGGTACAGCCTGGATTCGACAGCCTGAAGGGGAAGCACTGGAGTGGATTGGAACCATATGGTGGGATGAAGACATTCATTTTAAAGATTCTTTGAAGAGCAAGTTCACCATCTCCAGAGACACCTCCAGCAACACAGTGACTTTGCAGGGGAACAGCCTGCAGACTGGAGACACAGCTGTGTATTACTCTGCCCGACACCCACAGTTCAGCAAAGTAACGCTAGAGCTGTAAAAAAACACATCATACTGAGTGTCACCACTGAACACACACACTCTACCTGCATGCATTCAGCATCACCCAAATGTAACTTACCAAACACATTACAGTATGTGAAGAATAAACAAATTCTGGCATTTAAATTGAAAAGAAAGACAAATGTTGATTGAACCCCAAATGTTTATTGAATTGAATGTCTCCCTCTATGTGCTGATGAAAGAAAGGACATATACAAGTTGATATCAAAAATAATTCATTTAACCTCAAATTTTATAAATATGTAATGGTGAATATGAGGCCAGTGAGCGCTGCTGCTCACGAGTCAAAGTTAAGCACAGTTGTTTATTGAATAAAGGCCTGTGTCTGAACCAGCAGTTAAAACCCTGCAGATTCTGAATCTGTCAGTCACACACTAAAGGCCCTGAACAAAGCTCCTGCTGGGGCTGGTCACCTGCTGTCCCTCCACCTCAGTGAAGGTCTCCTAGAAGCACATGAGGGATGTTACAGCAGCGCTGGAAATCTGCTTCATACACATCAGCCAGCAGCCTGTCTTTGGCCCACAGAGGGGACACTGTGACCTCTGTGCAAAGAATATGTCCTGTGGAATTGTGGGAAGTTTTGTATTTTCCTGAGTCATTATAATGAGCAGTAATGCTTCATCATATCAGGGAATGTGAAAAAAATGGCTATACAAAAGTGAAGAACTATAAAAGAAACTGCATTTTAATTTACAGAAAATTCAGTTGCAATGGTGGTTGAAGCAGACTGCTAATTCTAATTCTCCTTCAGGATGGAGCATCATCATATCAAAATATTGACACAAGACATGTATTACAAATACTGGGTCAAGAATTTAACACTGAATATCAGGATGCTTTCTATATTGTGTGATTGTAAGCTCCATGTCTTGGACACTCTCACTAAACTGACCGGTGATGTACTGAGTACTGGAGAACTCCTGACTCCACTCTCCCACCCTCACCTGCCAAGAAACTCCCTGCATTCACTATGAATAATAATGCAATAATCAGCCATGGAAGAGAGACACACGGCTGTAATGATGGATAACCCTTATAACTGCTATATGATCTACACCCCATCTACAGCTCTGACTGCTCAATTTAAACAGTGTGTGATCTTCCCACCCAGTGAGGAGGAGTTCATGCAAACTCTGAGCTCTTCCTTCTACATTTACCTCTCTGCACTGAGGGAGGAGGGACTGTTGTAGGAGACTGACTGTAGGACCATCATCACAGACTGCAGTCAACGACTTTCACCATGACTGTTATAACCAGCCTGCTTCTGATTACAGTCTTCTTAAGAAGTAGGTTTGAATCAGTGATACATTTAATATGTACTAAAATTGTATTTGTGAGGTTGTGTGTTCTAAAACTTTTTTTCATTTCACAGGTGTTAAAAGTCAGACACTGACTGAGTCAGAACCAGCAGTTAAAAAGCCTGGAGAATCCCACAAACTGACCTGTACAGCCTCTGGGTTCACATTCAGCAGCTATGCAATGAGCTGGATCAGACAGGCTCCTGGGAAGGGACTGGAGTGGGTTGCCTACATAAGCACATATAGTTCACCCATCTACTATTCCAAATCAGTTGAGGGAAGATTCATTATATCCAGAGATGACTCCAACAGCAAGCTGTACCTGCAGATGAACAGGCTGACAGCTGAAGACACTGCTGTGTATTACTGTGCCAGAGACCCACAGTGAGAGAAGTCAAGCCTGAGCCCTGACAATAACTCTCTACATGAAACTGTCACCACAGCAGACTACAGGGAATTCATGTTTTTATTGCCCCTATGGCAAAGTACAGAGAGTCTGAATATTGAAAGTCAACTTGCTATTTTTTTCTGTAAGGGAGAGACATTATTTATTTCGATATATAATGTACATTTCATTTAATAATTTGTTTTGAACTGAACATCTACTCTATAGAAAATGCACATTCTTCACTGGTTTAAAGAAATCAACAGCACAGTGATAAACAGTTCAAGAAAGCACTGGAACAGTGTATGATGTTGTTACATGAGAGTCGTTCCTCAACAGGTCCAATCTAACGTTTCTATGTGTGACACACTATATTTGTATTTACTCCTAACTAATCACAGCCAAAGAGCTGCTGTGATATTTGTTTAATCTGTAGTAGCTTAATGAATACCAAGTACTTCAGCCCTCAGTCTCCTCATCTTGTGAGCTAAATTATAGCTAAAACACTAAAACCCTGAGAATACCAAGACTGTGACTGATTTCATACCTTTAATGTCATTTCCTTTGTAATTTGTGACTGCAATATAATTTAATGTATTAAGGTGTTGTGTTCCTTCTAAAAGTGCAATTAATATTAATTCAGTTATGCATAATAAAACTGTAATCCATTTTTATTATACCTTATTGGTAAATTTTAGAGACATGCAAAGTTACTTATTATAGTTGAGGTAAAAGAGTACAGTAAGAGTACAGATTTTGTATAGAGTACAGTTTAGTACCATTTCTCTTCATGTATATTAGCACATTGCTTAGTCCATCCCATTAGTGTTATAAATTAGTTTACGCAAACAGCAGTTCCAAATACAATGCTAAGTGTTCTTGTCATACCTGCAATTCATTAATAAAAAAGACTATATAAACAAATACATTGAGATATACTCCCCGTTTTTCATTGGAGCACAAACATATACAAAGATCTGCTGTCATTTGTTTTCCTTGTGGTTACCGTTTGTCACCCAGAAAATAAGACAATACAGCTCTCCTGTGTGCTTTTATCAATCGAGTTGGAATGTTTTACATTGTGCAGATGTTCAAATCATAAGGTCTTGAATATTAATTTGAAATGAACCCATAAGCATTTTTACTGATCTTAAATTCCGGAGCAATGCTGGTGGAAGCAGTCTGCTGTTTTTAATTATCCTCCAGGAGGGGACAGCAGTGCTCTACATGAAGGATATACTGACACTGAATTTATTGATTTTCTCCTTCCTCCAATCCCCAGAGATTTAAACTAATTCAGCACACAGTATGTCCTATAAAAGCCACTGAGACTTCTCCTCCCAGCACAGGAGCATCACCTGTTAGACAGAGAGGGAGATCTGTGTGTGACAATGGGAGCTCTTATAGCATTAGCAGTGTTGCTGGGAACTTTATCTTGTAAGTGAACATGCAGTATTCATATTTTTATTTAACAATTAGAAATATTCTTCAGTGTTTCCTAAAGTGCTACTTTCGAATGAGATTAAATTAGCTTTTTTGTTAGTATTTCTTGCTTGTTTCAATTATTATATTTCTTACAGATGTATTTACGAATCCAAGTATATATATTTTTATTCTGTCTCCACAGATGGTCACTGCGTTGAACTCACACAGCCAGGATCCATGGTTTTAACACCAGGGCAGTCTCTGACCATCTCCTGTAAAGTCTCTGGGTATTCCCTGACTGATAACAACTACTGTACTTTCTGGATCCGCCAGCCTGCAGGGAAATCTCTGGAGTGGGTTGGATATATATGCTCTAGTGGGGGCACTGCTTATAAAGATTCACTAAAGAGCAAATTCACCATCACCAGAGACACCTCCAGTAATACAGTGTTTTTACACGCAAGCAGCCTGCAGACTGGAGACACAGCTGTGTATTACTGTGCCCGATACACACAGTGCAGCAAAGCCACAGCAGACCTGTACAAAAACCCACCCTGATGAGTGTAGTGGCAGAACACAAACATTTAAAAGCTCTGTGAAGTTTGCACCCCACATGATCAGAATGTGAATTAAAATATTTTACTCCATTTGTGCTGCAGTGTGCCAATAAAATGTACATCCCATAATGGTTTAGGACCTGTGTTTGTAACTCAAAAGTTATAGTTTTAATTCCCAGCTGGAGAGTAGGCATTGTAGTTTTGAAAATGCTTTTCCTAGATTGTTTGACTAAAAACACAGCTGCATCAATGGACTGTACGTAAATTTATAATTCTCATTTACTGTTTCTATTATGAAACCATGAATGAATATGTCACAAATCCATTTTGAACATCCAATAGGTGATATTTTTTTGCTTTATGAAAACTTTATTTTATTATACACAAAATACAAAATTTTAGAGGCATGTCGTTTGTTATTGCCACTGATGTAAAGAAAATTTGCTCCTCAGTGCAATTTATGTACATACAAATGAGCAGATCATCACTGTACTCAACTAAAAGGTCCAGATACAAACCTTCCTGTTCTTGGTATATCTAGAGAATATCTGTAGACAACAATATACTGGGATCACAGGATATTAGTCCCCAGAGAAACACAAAGATGCACAATTGCTCCTCATTGTGGATTCAGTCCACAGTATTTCCTATAAAATTAATTTACAACGTGAGCATCACTTGTATAACAGAGAGGAAGCATCTCACACTGCAGTTCTACTCAAAACCAGCTTCGCCCCCTTTTCTGTTTAAATATGACCACGGCCTCTAAGCCCTGGAGAGGTGAGAAGAGCAGCTCACTGCAGCTCATCTGCAACACAAATCATATTCCCTGCATCTCTGCTGAAGGTCCTGGCAGCTGCATCCTGTGAGTTTCTGTTTCAGTCCAACTGTGTAAAACCAGAGGAACGCCCCACCCAAAAAGACAAATAACAGTAATTATAATTCTGGCTCTGGCTTCTGTCTACTGCCACACAGCCTTGCAATTTTTATATTTTCGGTTGAAATGTCATGAAATTCATATATCTTTTCTGTCTTAAAGTGTCCATTTCCAAATTTTGCTAGATTTCCAATTTCCATTTTATAAGAAACATTCATTTATCAGCAATCAAATGAAAATAATTCTTTCACATTATTGTGTGGTATTAAGTAACATTCTTACACATCTGCTGGAATGTTTTGAGATTTGAACAGCATCTGGAGAGTTAGAGCATTTTAATGAAAGGAAAATAGCTATCAAAACTTAATTTAGATGTGTTGCATTAGAAATTTAAATACACATATGTTACAATACTGCTAATATTTGCACAGGAAAGGAACATTTTCTGTAATGAAACATTCAATAAGTAATATTTGTGGAACATTCAGACCAACTAAGCGTTTATATAAACACTGTACACTTTATGTAAATAGGAATTCCCATGAGAGGCTGTTATGTAAATCTCATGAGCCCCATGTTTTTACAGTACATACTCAGTGACGAGCAGCACTGTTCACTTCTTGTCTTTTGTTGCTGTAAATGAAATAAAATGGAGGCCTTACTATTCATCATAGCTTTGCTGTTTGCATTTAAATGTAAGGACACAGCTGATTTCATTCCCTCTTTTCTCCTGTCTCACAACACTTGATTGAGTGATGCTACAGCACTGGCTATATAACTGTTGTAAAACTGTGTTTTTGTCCCCTTCTGCAGATGCTCATTGTGACATCACACTGACAGAGTCTGCTCCACAGATGAAGAAGCCTGGAGATTCCATGAGGCTCTCCTGTAAAATTACTGGATTCTCACTCAGCAGCGACAGTGTGCACTGGGTTCGACAGGCTCCAAATAAAGGGTTGCAATGGGTTGGATACCACAGCTGTTCTTCTGACAATCGTTTCAAAGTTACAGAAGATTCATCCAACAGCATTGCTTACTTAGACATCACTGATCTCCAGTCCTCAGGCACAGCTGTGTATTACTGTGCCCGACAGCCACAGTGAGAGAGTTTAAGGCCCTGCAGTAAAAAAACCCTCCACAGATGATTTAGCAGGCAGTGTGTGACTGGCTGTGCTGTGTGGCCTAAAGACATTTTCTGTTATTGTTTTTCTACTGGATTTGCACCATAAGGCTTCATCACACATTTTTAAATTTCATATGTAAAGCAGATTTTTTAAAAAATGCAATATGTAATAAAACTTTTTTATGGATTTACTAAGCATTGTTTTCAAACATAATGAAATGTATGATCACAAGAGTTTGACTCAAGAGATTACCTTTGGTTGTTAAATCACCTAAGTTTTCTACATTGAATTCAATTCGGCAAGTGAATTGCCATTACTTCCTAGGCTTCACTGCTCGGACCCTCCTAGACTCCAACCCTCACCCGTTCCTATGTACACTCTATGCATTGGTGGAAGCAGTCTGCTTTTTAACATTCTCCTCCAGAAGGAGACAGCAGCACTGATCATCCCATCCATTACCTATACCCGCTTATCCTGAGCAGGGTCACGTGGGTGCTGGAGCCTATCCCAGCATGCATTGGGCAAGAGGCAGGAATACACGAAGGACAGGCTGCCAATCTATCGCAGGGCACACACACACACCATTCACTCACACTCTCATACCTATGGGCAATTTAGAGTCTCCAATCGGACTACTTGCATATCTTTGGACTGTGGGAGGAAATCAGAGTACCTGGAGGAAACCCATATGGACACAGAGAGAACATGCAAACTCCACACAGAAAGGCCTAAGCCGAGATTCAAACCCATGACCTTCTTGCTGTAAAGCGACGGTGCTACCCACTGCACCACCGTGCCACCCAGCACTGCTCATAATATGAACATATTGGTTAAATAACACAAGTGTTACAAATACAGTGTCCAGCGTTTAACAGTGGATATCAAGCTGCTTTCTGTAGTGTGGTCAGATGCTGTCTCTCTTGGACAGTCTCATTAGGCCCGGTCCACACCTCTTACCTCGCCTGTGCGTGACGGTCGCGGAATCTCTTGCTTTTCATTTCGCCGCCCATGTTAACAGGTTAGAGCAGCCTCACAGCCAGCGTGAGACGCACGTCTGAGGTGCGGCTCGAGCCTCGCTGCTGCGGCGCGTCATCTAGAGTTTCAGCGTGGAGCCTATTTTCCACACGTGAGGCGTGCGGTTCTCAGCAAAAAAAGAAAAAAGTAAAAGAGCTGTTGATAGTCATATTGATAGAATACCAGCAACATTGCATAACTGACACCTTTCACTATAGTTTCAATGTCTAGGCTTTATCTGAATATGTCACAGACATGAAAAAATGTGAAGAGGGATTGCTGTATATTTTTTATTTATTTATTTTTATTCTTATTATTGTTATTTTTTATATAATTGAGCACATGCTTCTTAACCCTTTCCTGTCTAAACTAAATATAAATAAAATTTATAATGAAATAAAATCAAACATTCTCTTATTGATGGCCATTATCAAAGGCAAACTCAATGTAGAAAGATAGGGCTGGCAGTAGCAGCGCCGCAGCAGCAATGCTGGCATTGTGGACACACACATGCATGCGAGCCGCTGCAGTTCGGCGAGGTAGCCGTCACGCACAGGTGAGGTAAGCGGTGTGGACCAGGCGTTAGACTGACTTGTGGTGCACTGCGTACTGGGGAGCTCCTGACTCCACTCTCCCACCCTCACCTGCCAGGAAACTCACTGCATTCACTATGAATAACAATGCAACAATCAGCCATGGAAGAGAGACACAGGGCTGTAATGATGGATGATACTTATAACTGCTATATGATCTGCACCCCATCTACAGCTCTGACTGCTCTATTTAAACAGTGTGTGATCTGCCCACCCAGTGAGGAGGAGTTCATGCAAACTCCGAGCTCTTCCTTCTACATTTACCTCTCTGCACTGAGGGAGGAGGGACTGTTGTTGGAGACTGACTGAAGGGCTAGCATATCAACTGTAGAAGTCTTTCACTATGACTGTTATAACCAGCCTGTTTCTGATTACAGTAATCTTTACCAGTATGTTTAAATTTCTTATTCTTTTAGTTCTTACTAAAATGTTGATTTGTGATGTTGTGGATTGTGAGTTCTAAGTATTTCTCAATTTCACAGGTGTTAAAAGTCAGACACTGACTGAGTCTGAACCAGCAGTTAAAAAGCCTGGAGAATCCCACAAACTGACCTGTACAGCCTCTGGGTTCACATTCAGCAGCTACTGGATGGCCTGGATCAGACAAGCTCCTGGGAAGGGACTGGAGTGGTTGGGATATCAGTATGACAGCTCTAGAGTGCACTATGCCCAGTCTATTCAGGGAAGATTCACCATCTCCAGAGACAACAGCAAGAACCAGCTGTATTTACAGATGAACAGGCTGACAGCTGAAGACACTGCTGTGTATTACTGTGCCAGAGACACACAGTGAGAGAGAGTGAGGGGAGAGCCGCACAAAAACCTCTTTCTCTTTATCACACAGTGCTACTATAAATAACTGGATTTACTGGCCGAATTAAATAACAATACATTTTTAAAATGAAAAATAAATATCAAATAATGTTGGTGTCCATAATTTATTGGATACACATGTCTATATCAGAAGGAAAAGAAGCATGTTCCCATAAGCTTTTCATATTGATGAGATAACAATGCAATTTTTGTGAAACAACAGCTGAAAGAACTCCTCCACTTAAAAACGTGTTTTCTTAATGTTAACTCCTTTTGGAAGCATGCCTTTCACTATACCGATTGATTTTTGAGCAGAACTTGTCACCAAAGCGTCCGTCTCACATTCTTCCACTGAAGGCGAAGAGCATCTCCTTACTTCCCTGAAAATTGTGCTGATAGGATTTAAAACTGACATCCCGACTCACTGCTGTCATTAAATATTCCCTGACTCCCATTGCTATAAGTGTAGGTGAGAATCAGGGATGCTGATCAGAATATATGTTTGTTATATGAAGCGCACAATATAGCCCATGTGCGTCTCAGAATTGCAGTCTGTGTGGTTTGTAGGGAGAGGAACATCAGAACCCATTACATTGTTTTTGAGGTAAAAGAGTACAATAAGATTACAGATTTGTACAGAGTACCATTCAGTAGTATTTCTCTTCATGTAAATTAGCACATCACTTAGCATATCACATTAGCATTTTCAATTAGTTTACTCCAACACTTACTCCAACACTGATACAATGCTACCGGTTCTAGTCATATCTGTAATTTACTAATAAAAACAAAATATAGACAGATATATTGAGATATACACCTGCTTTTTCATGGGAGTACAAACATTTACAAATATCTGCTGTCATTTTTATCCCTGAAGTTACCAAGAAAATGAGAAGGGCAGCACTCTTTTGTGTTTTTATCAATCTAGTTGGAATGTTGTATATTGTGCAGATATTTAAATCATAATATCTTGAACATTCATTCGGTATTATCCCATAAGAAATGTTACAGATCAAAAGTCCAGAGCAATGTTGGTGGAAGCAGTCTTCTGTTTTTCATTCTGCTCCAGGAGGGGGCAGCAGTGCTCCTCATAATGGCTAGTCGTACAGTCTGAATTTATTTTGTTTTTCGTCTTCCTCCAACTCCTAGAGATTTAAAAAAATTCAGTCCACTGTATTTCCTATAAAAGCCACTGAGAATTCTCCTCCCAACACAGGAGCATCACCTGTAAGACAGAGAGGTAGATCTGTGTGTGACAATGGGCGCTATTGTAGTATTAGCTGCGTTGCTGGGAACTTTATCTTGTAAGTGAGCAAGCTCTATACATATTTTCTATTTTAAAATGTAAAAATTATGTCATGTTTTCCAAAGTTTTACTTTAAAATAAGGATTTTCTTTTTGTTTCCATGAGCATATGGAATACTGAAATATTCACAAATGTTTTTTTTTACTTCTGTCTGCGCAGATGGTCGCTGTGTTGAACTCACACAGCCAGGCTCTATGGCTGTAAAACCAGGAGAGTCTCTGACCATCTCCTGTAAAGTCTCTGGGTATTCCCTGATCAGCTACTGCACAAACTGGATCAGACAGCCTGCAGGGAAAGCTCTGGAGTGGGTTTGATATATATGCGGTAGTGGAAGCACTGGATACCAAGATTCTCTGAAGAGCAAATTCACCATCACCAGAGACATGTCAAGCAGCACAGTGTTTTTACAAGGGAGCAGCCTGCAGACTGGAGACACAGCTATGTATTACTGTGCCCGATACACACAGTGCAGCAAAGCCACAGCAGACCTGTACAAAAACCCACCCTGATGAGTGTAGTGGCAGATCACAAACATTTAAGAGCTCTGTGAAGTTCATGCCCCAAGTGATCGGTACATAAATTAAAGTATTGTCTATCGTTTGTGCTATGTTTGCACTGATGAAATGTAAATCCTATAATGGCTTATGACCTGTGTTTGTAACTCAAAATTTGTAAATTGAATTGCCAGCTGGAAAGTATGCATTGTTGATTTGAATATTCTTTTTCTAGATTGTTTGTCTAGAGATCCAGCAGCATAAATGGACTGTATTTAAAAAATATATAATTCACATTGACTGGTTTAATTGTGAAACCATTAATGCAGTTGTAATAAATGCATTATGAACATCCAAAAAGTCAGTGCTCTATGAACGCCTAATTCCTTTATAAATAAAATAGAATGAAACCCATTTCTGACACAATTTATCGCTACATTTGAGAGGCATGTACTGTAGTTAGTTATTGCCGCTTACATAAAGGAGATCTGCTCCACAGTACAATTTATGTACAGTACATGCAAATGAGTAGCTCATTACTGTACTAAAATAAAAGGACCAGAAACAAACCTTCCCGTTATTGGAATATCTACAGTTTATCTGTATACAGCAATATACTGAGATCACTTCATATTAGTCCCCAGAGAAGCACAACAAAGCACAAAATCTGCTGTCATATTTGTGTTTCCAGAAGTTTTTTTTTTTTTTTTTTTTAACCTGGGTAATATATAGAAAATGAGACAAGACAGCCTTCTAGATGGAATGTATGACATCTTGAAGATATTCAGATCATATCTATGTCAACATTCATTCCGAATGTAATCCCTCATCATTTTTACTGGTCTAAATTCCTGACTAATTCCTGTGAGAGCGGTCTCCTGTTTTTAATTCTCCTCCAGGAGGGGGCAGCAGTGCTCCTTTTTGTAGTTATCCTGCAGTCTCTGACTTTGCCTCCCTGAATTTGTGTTGTTTTCGTCTTCCTCCAAGACCGTGCGTTACTGGAACATAAGCATTAATCACTTGTTGCAGTAGACAACTCAACCATTGTAGGTGAGCTTCATTATTGCCATTATTTTAATAGTAATAACATGATCGTTCATTAGTGTGACATTTAATCAACCCATGAGCATTGTATTTTGTCTACAAAAATTTCAACTGTAATAGTGGTGGAAGAAGCCTACTGTTTCTAGTTCAACTCCAGATGGGGCATCATAACAACAAAATATTGACATAAGTCATATATTAAAAATACAGGGTCAAGGATTTAACACTGGATATCAGGATTCTCTCTGTATTCATATGCTGTGTGTCTTGGACACTCTCATTAGACTGACTGGTGATGTACTGAGTACTGGGGAGCTCCTGACTCCACTCTCCCACCCTCACCTGCCAGGAAACTCCCTGCATTCACTATGAATAATAAAGCAATAATCAGCCATGGAAGAGAGACACAGGGCTGTAATGATGAATAATACTTATAACTGCTATATGATCTGCACCCCATCTACAGCTCTGTCTGCTCTATTTAAACAGTATGTGATCTGCCCATCCAGTGGGGAGGAGTTCATGCAAACTCTGAGCTCTTCCTTCTACATTTACCTCTCTGAACTGAGGGAGGAGGAACTGTTGTTGGAGACTGACTGAAGGGCTAGCATATCAACTGTAGAAGTCTTTCACCATGAGTATTATAACCAGCCTGTTTCTGATTACAGTAATCTTTACCAGTATGTTTAAATTTCTTATTCTTTTAGTTCTTACTAAAATGTTGATTTGTGATGTTGTGGATTGTGAGTTCTAAGTATTTCTCAATTTCACAGGTGTTAAAAGTCAGACACTGACTGAGTCTGAACCAGCAGTTAAAAAGCCTGGAGAATCCCACACACTGACCTGTACAGCCTCTGGGTTCACATTCAGCAGCTACTGGATGGCCTGGATCAGACAGGCTCCTGGGAAGGGACTGGAGTGGTTGGGAAATCAGTATGACAGCTCTAACGTGCACTATGCCCAGTCTATTCAGGGGAGATTCACCATCACCAGAGACAACAGCAAGAACCAGCTGTATTTACAGATGAACAGGCTGACAGCTGAAGACAGTGCTGTGTATTACTGTGCCAGAGACACACAGTGAGAGAGAGTGAGGGGAGAGCTGCACAAAAACCTCTTCCCCTTTATCACACAGAGCAACCATATAGAACTGGATTCACTGGCTGATTTAAATAATACTTTTTTTTTTCAAAAACCTTTAAATAAATTTTAATCAATTTTGGTTTATTTTGTACACATTTCTACATCAGCAACTATAAGCTTTTTGTACTGAACAAATTGTAATGCAATATTGGTTAAACAAAAGCTTAAACTTTCTTTCATTAACAGTTTCAGTTATGATTTCATTAATTAACA
Organism: Anguilla pacifica; assembly: GCA_039654925.1. Lineage (NCBI taxonomy): Eukaryota > Metazoa > Chordata > Actinopteri > Anguilliformes > Anguillidae > Anguilla > Anguilla pacifica. The sequence continues at coordinate 67,187,467 of CM077285.1, read as the reverse complement.
TGCAGTCATGACCACCCCGGTGGTGTTGTTTATGATTCATAAAGACCTGAATTGCTTATACATAATATAATTGTGACCCATTTGGTTATGGGTTTATGAATGTGTTATTGGTGTGGGTACCTTTAGGAGAAGAGCAGTCTCTAGTGGAGGAAAAGAGGACCTGCCAATCAAAATCATGTAATTATACATTCAATGAGAAAACTAAAATATAAACAGATTTACTGAGGTTGCCTGTTTTCTTTTTGTGGAAATCCAAATCTACACAAAATGTCTTCTTATTTCCATTTGGCTTTACTGTTACTTTTTAAACCATGAAAATTTACCCCAAATGGGACAAATAAGCAAGTACTCTTGTTAACTTTCATTTATTTCTTGTGATCTAAATGGAACATATTCCTGTGTATATAAATCCGTATGTTAACTTCATGAGCCTTATTTCTGAAACAATATAATGCATCTAAAATTACTGTTACAGATCTAAATGATCAAGTCATGCTGGTGGAAGCAGACTGTTGTTTTTAATTTTCCGCCAGGAGGCAGCAGAGTTCCTCCTAATTAATATTTTGACCCTCTGAATTTATTACCTCCGCCAGGCGAGAGCCTGGAGGGGATTATGTGTTTGGTCGTGCGGGGTGCGCGTCTGTGTGTGTGTGTGTGTGTGTGTGTGTACGCAGATCTCGCATACTACTGGGCCGATCAGCCTAATACTTGTGCATGCTGACAGCAGGCCAAGGACCTGAATTCTCGAATATTTTGCTGATCAGTCAATGACAAGTATTTTATTTGAATTCATTTCCATAATTGTCTATTTAAATACATTGAGTGCTCACTCCTCACTCCTCCTAATCGGCTGGTAGGGGCCGCAAGTGATCAACAACAGCTTCCGTTTGGAATGAAAGACAAGCAATGTAAAATGGCAATTTCAACGTTCAAATGCCAACAAAATAATCCGCCAACTAACGGGGTACATTAATGTTTGAATCTGTGGCAATTATTTTGTTGGCCTTTTCACGTTGAAATGGATATTTTACATCACTGGTCTTTTGGAGTTGTTCCTGGCCAGAATGATTGTCCCTGTCCACATTTGAAACAAACGTGCCAGACTATAACGTCAACGTTAGCTCTGTCTAACACATCGTGGCTGAAAGGAGTGAAATTAGCTAAAATGTCACCACCTTTAGCGTTACTTCACTGAATCGGCATTTTCAGGATTTTCAGTCGTACATGGTAAAAACTTGTAATATTGTCTTTGTCTGGTTGCATTGATTGTGTAGCCTCTATTGTTGCATCAGCAAACCTAACACTCCTGGCGGAGATCTGCACTCTACTGAGTGAACTCTCCTAGTTTTGCTTGATTTTATCCTTCTGCCAACCCCCTGAGATTTAAACAAATTCAGTCCACAGTACTTCCTATAAAAGCCACTGAGATTTCTCCCCCAACACAGCAGCATCACCTGTAAGACAGAGAGGTAGATCTGTGTCTGGCAATGGGAGCTCTTATAGCATTAGCAGTGTTGCTGGGAACTTTATCTTGTAAGTGAGCATGCTGCATTCATATTTTTATTTTAAATGAAAATTCTGATTTTCTTTTAAATTAGTTTCTTTAAAATAAGATTAAATCAGCAGTTTTAAGTGTTTGCATTTTGTTTCTATAATTACACTGCTTATTGATACGCTCACAAATTTCATTTTTGATTATTTCTTCACAGATGGTCATTGTGTTGAACTCACACAGTCAGGATCTATGGCTGTAAAACCAGGACAGTCTCTGACCATCTCCTGTAAAGTCTCTGGGTATTCCCTGACTGATAGCAGCTATCGTACACACTGGATCCGACAGCCTGCAGGGAAAGCTCTGGAGTGGATTGGATTAATATATTATGATGGAGACACTCGTTACAAAGATTCACTAAAGAGCAAGTTCACCATCTCCAGAGACACCTCCAGCAGCACAGTGACTTTGCAGGGGGGCAGCCTGCAGACTGGAGACACAGCTGTGTATTACTGTGCCCGAGAGTCACAGTGAGAGAAAGTTATGTGGGAGTGATACAAAAACTGCTTCACACTTCAGTTCACACAGTCACCAATAGAAACAGTATTGCTTATATATGAATTCTCTTTATCCAGAAGTATTAACCAAATGTCAAAACTTATATAAGAAACTTGATATAAGCAAATTGAGATATCTTAGGATTGAATATATTTTTTCACACTGAGTATCAATGACATTTTTATAAAGAATACCTGAATGTAGAATAAGCTGAAAAGTGATCAGAAGCTGAACGTGAAGAAGAAGAACACCATGGGAAAACAGATTTAAAACGGAAAACACTGGAATTAATTACTCTTTGCAAAGAATGTATTGGAACAGGAATTTATATGCACATTGATGAATTATTGGTTATAACTGTGAATGGTTTACATATTGATTAACATTGCAACAGTAAAATATGAAAATACATTTTGAGTTGTTTCTATTGGCTGTGTTTGGTTCTGGGAAATATAAGTTGGAACTGCTGTTATTGGGTCTTCTCTCTGTACCAATCACAATAATCAAAGCCTGAGCACAGTCACTGGGACACTGTACTGTAGGAGGTTCAGCTGTTCTGACAGGATTTTAAATTGACATCCTGACTCACTCTTGTCATTAAATATTCCATGCCCCCCATTGCCATGAGAGCATGTGAGCATCAGGGAGGTTGATCAGAATATATCTGGAGATCAGTATATAATTTGAGCTGCTCTTACACAGTCAGATTACATTCCTCTGATTTAAATTGTCCTCTGTAAGCAAGATATTTCAGTTTTTACATTTCCTTTGAAGTATCTGCTGGGATATGCTTCCTTTTCAACTGAAAATATGTTATTAGACAATGTGAGTTGACAACAAAAATACTGTGTTCATGTTATTTCTTACACAAAAAATAATACATTTTGAGGGGTCTGAATAATTTCAAAAGGCAGTATATATCTGGAGATCAGGATATTACATGAGCTACAGCACACAGCCCTGGACTGAACTGTGCTGAATGAAGTGAAACTCAGGGTTTTTGTTTTAAATATTTCTGGTGTGTTCTGTTACTTAGGTCTCATTTATTCTGTCAGACAACTGACAATTCCTTGGTCATCTTTGAAATACCCTTCTGAGTCACTTGCTAACAGGTAGGCTGTAAGCCTCTAATGTCTCTACAATATTAGATATGGATTCTGATCAAGATGACAAGTCAAAGAAAGTTTACATTCACAGGAAGATGTTTAAAACTTATTATAACCTCCCAAGCATATTTTAAAATTGCAATAAATGTTTCATACGGTTCCTTTAATGGCCCAGTTTACCCTATGTTAGTCACATTATATTTCCATTTACCCATCAATAAAAATACAATATAAACAGATTTACTGATATAACCTGTTTCTTTAATGGAAGTAGAAACATACACATAGGTTTGCCATCATTTACACCTACATTTCCTGTAGGTACATTTATTAGGAAGATAATAAGGCACTCAAAGCCAAAAAGCAAAAATGTGCTCTAATTAACTTTTCTTTTTTCTTTTCTTTTTTGTGTGCATTTCTTGCAATCTAGATGAAATGTATCATATTGTGCTGATTAAAATCTATGTGAATATACACTTTGAAGTTAGTTCATAAGCATTGTTAATGAAAATTCCAGAGTAACACTGGTGGAGGCAGTCTGCTGTTTTTAATTCTCCACCAGGAGGGGGCAGCAGCACTCCTCATAATGGATATTCTGTCCCTCTGAATTTATCTTGTTTTTCTCCTTCCTACAACCCCCAGAGATTTAAACAAATTTGGTCCACAGTAATTCCTATACAAGCCACTGAGAATTCTCCTCCCAACACAGGAGCATCACCTGTAAGACAGAGAGGGAGATGTGTGTGACAATGGGAGCTATTGTAGCATTAGCAATGTTGCTGGGAACTTTACCATGTAAGTAAAGATGCTGATATTGCAGTCAAACATTTCCAATGCAGTCGTGTTGTTCTTCTGAGTGGCTTTCACAAAATAGGTTATTAATTATTCCTGTTTGCATCATGAATTTTTTATTTGCAATATTGTTGTCTTTCACAGACGGTCACTGTGTTGAACTCACCCAGTCAGGATCTATGGGTGTAAAACCAGGACAGTCTCTGACCATCTCCTGTAAAGTCTCAGGGTATTCCCTGAGTGATAGCAGCTATGGTACACACTGGATCCGACAGCCTGCTGGGAAAGCTCTGGAGTGGATTGGCCGATATTGGGCAGGAACCCCCCAATATCGTTTCAAAGACTCACTGAAAAGCAAGTTCAGCATCTCTGTAGACACCTCCAGTAGCACAGTGACTTTGCAGGGGAGCAGCCTGCAGACTGGAGACACAGCTGTGTATTACCTTGCCCGAGACCCACAGTGCAGCAAAGCAACACTAGAGCTGTACAAAAACACATCACACTTAGTGTCACCATTGAACACACACACTCCACCTGCATGTATCGCTCACTGTCCCCATATTGACCACTATATAATAATGGAATTGTAAGTTTAATATGTTTAATATAACAAGATTCTAAATCTGTCAGTCACACACTAAAGGTCCTGAACAAAGCTCCTGCTGGAGTTGGTCACCTGCTTCCCCCCACCTCAGTGAAGGCCTCCTAGAACACATTAGGGATCTTACAACAGCGCTGGAAATCTGCTTCAAATACATGAGCCAGAAGCCTATCTTTGGTCCACAGAGTGGACACTGTGATCTCACAGGAACCTATGTAAAGGGTGCTTCCTGAGAAAACGTGGGAATTTTTGGATTTCTTTTACAATGAGTAGCAGTGCTTTGCCATATCAAGGCACGTAAATATCATCATGGTTGGGGAACTGGGCTTGTAACACTGAAGTTGTTGGTTCAGCTCCCAGCAGGAACGTAGGTGTCTTACCTTTGAACAGGATACTTGACCTGGGTTTTGCACAAAAAAATCTAGCAGCATTAACTGATCGCATTAACTGAGGGGCTTTCAAATTCATAAAGGGGATCAACAAAGTGAACTACAAGAGATTCTTCAGGTTGAGTTTTGTTAGTAGAATGAGGGGACACAAATGGAAATTAGCAAAAGGTAAATTCCATACAGACATTAGGAAGAGTTTCTTCACGCAGAGAGTAGTCAATGTGTGGAATAGTCTGCCAGGTCATGTGGTAGAGGCAGAAACTCTGATACAGTGTTAGATACTATCTTGTCTGCAGGTAATCAGAGCACTAATTTTGTTAGGAAAATGGCAAGCATTGTTTGGCTGAATGGCCTGTTCTTGTCCTTATGCTATGTTATGTTATGTATGTGCAAAATGTCTGGCTGTGATGGATGCACTCGTCACTGCAAGAGCCTCATCCCTCTCCTCTGTCCTGATCCTCCCAGACCTGTCTGCAGCATTCGACACATTCAACCACCAACTACTCATTTCCGCTTTGGCTGAGATGGGCATTTCTGGGACTGCCCTCTCTTGGTTTTCTTCCTATCTTGCAGATAGGTCCTACCAGGTCACCTGGATGGGATCTGTCACTGCACCTCACCCCCTTATTACAGGAGTCCCACAGGGATCTTTACTGGGGCCTCTGCTGTTCTCTATATACACTAAATCTCTTGGTACACTCTTGAATTCACATGGCTTCTCCCATCACTGTAATGCAGATGATACACAACCTTTCTTCTCTTTCCCTTCCTCTGCCTTACAGGGCAACGAGAGAATATTGTATCTTCCTGCTTGGCTGACATCTCAACTTGGATGGCCAGGCATCATCTGAAGCTCAACCTCAACAAGTCTGAGCTGCTGTTCATTCCCCACAAAACCTCCCTACTACGCAAGCTATCAATCACTGTTGATGACATCACAGTGGCTGCCTCTCACTCTGAAAAGAGCCTAGTGGGTGGCCCGCATCAGTGATGGTGGTGGCAGCATATATTATGCCACGTCTGTTAAAGGAAGATTCACCATCTCCAGAGACAACAGCAAGAACCAGCTGTATTTACAGATGAACGGCCTGACAGCTGAAGACACTGCTGTGTATTACTGTGCCAGAGACCCACAGTGAGAGAGAGTGAGGGGAGAGCTGCACAAAAACCTCTTCCCCTTTACCACACAGAGCTACAGCACAGAGCCCTGGAATGAACTCTGTTGTATAAAGTGTAACTCAGGGTTTCGATTTTAAATACCTCTGAAGTGTTCTGTTCTTTAGGTCTCATTTATACTATCATATGATTAGTAATTCTTGGTCGTCTTTCATATACCCTTTTGAGTCACCTGCAAACCAGCAGGTTGTAACCATGTTCTGTCGCTCCAATATTCAATATAAATTCTGCTCAAGGTGACAACAGAAAAAACTGACTTTTCTCAGTATCATTTCAAGGACCTTTGCAAGGACATTTAAAACTTCTTGTAAATCCTGCATGAATATATTATGTACATACATTAATATTACCCCAATGTGAAATTGGTACTGATACTTTTATCACACACAAGCAGATTTCTCTGATTTTGTATATGTGATATATTTCCCACATCATATTCTGAAGTCCCATAATAAAATCGACCTGTGGAATAAATGTGTAGCTTCATTATATCCTCCCATGCTGGAATCCAAGCGATTCGAAGTGATTTATTTCATGGAGTTTAGACCCAAACCAACTCATGCAAGCACACTGCAGTCCTTTCACTGAACACAAAATGTCAATCTCACAATTATTACTAAAGGATTGACCATCCACAGTATAAATGACTAATAAGCATTTTGCATAAAATCTTGTAAAATCGTCTCTAAAGGCCCCAAATGTATTTGTACAATATACAAAATGCATTCCTTAATTTTCTGGAATTCAACCCACAGTTCACTTAATTTCTGACATTGGTTTAAAATTTCAATAAATTATAATATTTACTATTTATTCATTTTTTTCATGTCTGTTCCTGCACAGGATTTTCCATTTAACTAACAAACCTTGTAGACTGGCTTCACAGTACAATCATCAATTGCCACATCCATTCAGTCTCATTGCTGTAAATCCTAATGTTAATGAAACAGGTAAAGTAGACTGTAAATTGTTGGGTAGGGTTACAGAAATGAAAGTGTTCTGCATTGAATGTAAGAAACACAGTTTTTCTCTGCAGCACCTGTGAGTTTCCTGTCCTGTTGCTTCTACACTGTTGTGAGTGTGATCAGCAGTGCCCCTCACTCTGCCCTCCCCTAGAGGAGGGTCCAGTGCAAACCTCCCACTGCTTTAAATGGAGCCAGTGTCAGTGTGAGAACCAGAGCAGCAGTCAGTGGGACTCAGTCTGTGCTTTTACTCAGTGCTCCTCCTTCTCTCCTGCAGTCATGAAGCTCCTACCAGCCCTGCTGCTGCTCACAGCACTCACTCTCTCAGGTCTCTCTCTTATTCTCTCTCTCCTGTCTTTCTTTCTCTGTGCTTCTTTCTGCCTATCACATCTGAAATCTGACATTTATTTTAATTACAGGTGTTCAGGGTGAGATTGTCCTGACAGAGTCTGAAGCAGTGGTAAAGAGACCAGGAGACTCCCACAAACTGACCTGTACAGCCTCAGGGTTCACATTCAGCAGCTACTGGATGGGCTGGATCAGACAGGCTCCTGGGAAGGGACTGGAGTGGATCTCAATCATTGAAAATGACAGTGATAGGAAATTCTACTCTACGTCTGTTCAGGGAAGATTCACAAATACCAGAGACAACAACAAGAACCAGCTGTATTTACAGATGAACAGCCTGACAGCTGAAGACACTGCTGTGTATTACTGTGCCAGAGACCCACAGTGAGAGAAGTCAAGCCTGGGTCCTGACAATAACTCTCTACATGAAACTGTTACCACAACACATCTTTAGGGAATTCATTCTGTTTTATTGCCCCTACAGCCAAGTGCAGAAAATAAAAATGCCTGAACATTGAAAGTGAACTTGTTTTGTTTGTGTCTGTGAGGGAGAAACTTTATTAAGCCATAATTATGATGCACATTTTATTCAATTTCTGCCTAAACATCTATATTCTATAGATTATACCACGTATTTCCCTGGATAAAAAAAAAAAAAAAATCAGTTCCACAGAAGGCCCAATCTACTGTATTTGTGTTTAACACTATATTTGCTCTTACTCCCAAATAAATAAATAAATACTGCCACCATATTTAATTCATCTGTATTAGCATAATGAATGTACTATAACACCTTGACGATGCAAATACTGTGACTGATCTCATGGCTTTAATGTCACTTCTTGTGTAATCTCTGTAGCATAGTATAAAAGTTCATAAAGGTTCCTTCAAAAGGTGTATATCATAATTATTCAGTTATAATAAATAGTAAATTTGACACATTCTTCAAATTCTTTATTGAAAAAATTCTGATATTCTGACGCATTTTTTTTTGTTTTTCTCCTTCCTCCAACCCCCAGAGATTTAAACAAATTCAGTCCACAGTATTTCCTATAAAAGCAACTGAGAATTCTCCTCTTAACACAGGAGCATCACCTGTAAGACAGAAAGGAAGATCTGTGTGTCACAATGGGAGCTATTGTAGCATTAGCAGTGTTGCTGGGAACTTTATCTTGTAAGTGAACAGGCTGAATTCATATTTTATTTATTTTAAAATAAAATTCTTCAGTGATAATTTCCAGTTTTACTTACTTTTAGCATTAAATAAGTAAAATTAAGTTCTTAATTATAATAGATTTTTCTGTTTATTTCTATGATTATATTGTTTATTGATATACCTCCATATCTTATTTTTTATTTCCATCTCCGCAGATGGTCACTGTGTTGAGCTCACACAGCCAGGCTCTATGGTTGTAAAACCAGGAGAGTCTCTCACCATCTCCTGTAAAGTCTCTGGGTATTCCCTGACTGACAGCTGCTGCTGTACACACTGGATTCGACAGCCTGCAGGGAAAGCACTGGAGTGGATTGGATATTTTTGCTATGAGGGAAGCACTGCTTATAAAGATTCTCTGAAGAGCAAGTTCACCATCTCCAGAGACACCTCCAGCAGCACAGTGACTTTGCAGGGGAGCAGCCTGCAGACTGGAGACACAGCTGTGTATTACTGTGCCCGACGCCCACAGTGCAGCAAAGCAACACTAGAGCTGTACAAAAACACATAGCACTGAGTGTCACCACTGAACACACACACTCTACCTGCATGTAGCACTCACTGTCCCCATATTCACCATTATCTGAAAAAAGAAAGAAAAATAATAAAAAATGGGCAAAACCTCAGACCTGCAGCAACTGAAGTTTTATTGTTTTTTAAAGCACACAAATGATGTTTGCATATGAAAAGTTCAAATGTAATGAAACAAACACAGAATACAATAACTGGGCATATACCCTATAGACATATAGACACAATGACATGTACACACAATTCATGACCCCGGTCTTCTTCAGTGGTGCCTGCATGGGCCCAGTGTGATTTGGGGCATCAGCTCACACAGGTGAACAGGAGGAGGGGGTGACTAGTGTGGATGACTAGATTCAGCAGTGGTGGCCTGTTGCCTGTATGCAGCTGGACGTGTAGAGTGCAGTGCTTTACAGTCTGAAGCGTGTTCTATAGCCAGAGAGGGGAGTTGGGGAGAGATGTGGCGCTTGTGTATTTTGGATGAAGGTAAATGCAGCAGCAGCAGCATTCTGAATGAGCAAGAGGGGCCTGATGGTACCTGCAGGGAGACCCAAGGAGAGAGCAGCATCATCCATTAAGGACACCATAAGGGCCTGAATAATGAGCTGGGCAGCATATGCAGGAAGGACAGGACTGATTTTATAGAGGTTGGAGATTTTAAAAAATCAGCAGCTCCAAGTAACAGAGTGATATTTTCAGTGAGAAACTGTGTTAACCTGGATCAGTGGCAGTGTGGAATACATATATATGCCATTGTGTTACTCCCAGTTTAAGATTGTATTGTGTTTTTTCTGACTTTATCAATCTTACTTCAATATCCATAGCAATTTTATACTTACAGATAAAATATCAAAACGCAGATAGACTGAACCACTCCATATTTGGGGGAAAGAAAAAAGAAGAAAAAAATTGTTTTGCTAAAGGTGACGAACATATTGTTCATGGGTGGTTTATCTACTGAAATATCTATAGAATATTGATATACTACAAATATACTGAGATATCTATATTTGCTTGATTTTATTTTTGATGGAAGCACAGCATATGTAAAAATCTGTCATTTCCATTTGTTTATCCTGTAGTTACTTTTGTAACAGGCATAATGTTCTCCTCCAGGAGGGGGCAGCAGTGCTCGATATAATGGATATTCTGACCCTCTGAATTTATCTTGTTTTCCTCCTTCCTCCAACCCCCAGAGATTTAAACAAATTCTATCCACAGTATTTCCTATAAAAGCCGCTGAGAATTCTCCTCCCTATACAGGAACATCACCAGTAAGACAGAGAGGGAGATCTGTGTTTGACAATGGGAGCTATTGTAGCATTAGCAGTGTTGCTGGGAACTTTACCATGTAAGCATGCTGTATTGAATTTTTTATTTCACATTAAAGTTATTCTGTGCTTTTCCCAAAGTTTGTCTCTTAAATAAGATTGAATCAGTTTCAATATTTATTTTATTTTATTATATTTTATTTAAAAAAAGGTTAAGTCAGCAGTTTAATACTGTTCATGGTTTCTTTCAGTTATTATATTACTTATTGATATACTCACAAACATCTTTTTTTATTTCTTTCTCCACAGATGCTCACTGTGTTGAACTCACACAGCCTGGCTCTGTGGTTGTAAACCCAGGACAGTCTCTGACCATCTCCTGTAAAGTCTCTGGGTATTCTGTGACTGATGACAGCTATGCTACAGGCTGGATTAGACAGCCTGCAGGGAAAACTCTGGAGTGGATTGGACATATGTGGGGAGGAGGGAGTTTGCCTTACAAGGATTCACTGAAGAACAAGTTCACCATCTCCAGAGACACCTCCAGCAGCACAGTGACTTTGCAGGGGAGCAGCCTGCAGACTGGAGACACAGCTGTGTATTACTGTGCCCGATACCCACAGTGCAGCAAAGCAACACCAGAGCTGTACAAAAACACATCACACTGAGTGTCACCATTGAACACACACACTCCACCTGCATGTAGCGCTCACTGTCTCCATATTCACCATTATATATATATATATATATGTTTAAAAAAATATATTAAAAATGGGAAAAATCCTGTTGCAGCAGACATGTACAAAAACCCACCCTATTGATTATCACTGCAGACTATGCATTGAGCTCATGTGTGGATAATAACAGTAAGATCATTTCTACATAAAGTCAGCAGGAATCTCTGAGTGTACCCTGCTCCTGCTGAATGGCTGAGACTAAGCAGGGTAACCTCTCAAGGTTGATCCTGTGACATTTATCTGAAAGAGTAGGGACTTCCCCAGAGTCCTGGCAAAATTCACAAACTGACTTTCTCATTGTGGTTGTGTAATTATTCACCAGAACTACACACTGCTGATGGCTACTTCGTCTTAATTAGGTGATTTGAGATCATAACTATGAAAGGCACTATAATAATGCAATCCATAATTCTTATGTTTTTTAATAATTATTAGTGCATATCTACATAGATTTGTACCACTACTTGGAGAAATGTAGGAAGTTACAGAAAGGTGCAATATTCCCCACAGATCAGATTCAGTCTGTACTACACAGCCTATCTGGTTACATCACCTTGTCTTGATTACACACCTGCACCTGAAACCTACTTGTATGTGCATGTGTATGGGTGTGTGGTATAAACGGGGAACAGAACTTGGATGAGACACAAAGCAGTTCCCCAGAGAATGATGATAGAGTGAAATCTTCTTCTCTGGACTGTGTTCTCTCAGGAAGAGCTCCTGCACAGGCTCTGGTTGTTTATAAACAGCATGTGATCTGCCCACCCAGTGAGGAGGAGTTCATGCAAACTCTGAGCTCTTCCTTCTACATTTACCTCTCTGCACTCAGGGAGGAGGAACTGTTGTTGCAGGCTGACTGAAGGACTGTCATCAGACTGCAGTGAAAGACATTTACCATGATGACTACAACCAGCCTACTTGTGATCACTGTGTTCTTTTCAAGTATGTTTTAATCTGACTTCAATTTAATTTTTACTGAAATTGCATTTGTGAGGTCTTGGATGGGAGTTTCAAATTCTTCTTAATTTCACAAGTATTAAATGTCAGACACTGACTGAGTCTGAATCAGCAGTTAAAATGCCTGGAGAATCCACACACTGACCTGTACAGCCTCTGGGTTCACATTCAGCAGCTCCTGGATGGCCTGGATCAGACAGGCTCCTGGGAAGGGACTGGAGTGGGTGGCTGAGATCAGTGGTAGTGGTGGCAGCACATGGTATGCCACGTCTGTTAAGGGAAGATTCACCATCTCCAGAGACAACAGCAAGAACCAGCTGTATTTACAGATGAACAGCCTGACAGCTGAAGACACTGCTGTGTATTACTGTGCCAGAGACCCACAGTGAGAGAGAGTGAGGGGAGAGCTGCACAAAAACCTCTTCCCCTTATCACACTGAGCAACCATAGAACTGGATTAATTGGCCAAATTAAATAACAATACATTTTTAAAATAAAAATAAATATCAAATAATTTTGGTGTCCATAGTTTATTGGATACACATGTCTACATCAGAAAGAAAAGAAGCATGTTCCCATAAGCTTTTCATATTGATCAGATAACAATGCAAATTTGGTGAAAAAAAGCTTAAAGACCTCCTCCACTCAAAAACATGTTTTCTTACTGTCAACTCCTTTTGGAAGCATGCCTTTCACTATACAGATTGATTTTTGAGCAGAACTTGTCACCAGAGCACCCTTTTCACATTATTCTACTATAGGCGAAGAGCATCTCCTTACTTCCCTGAAAATTGTTTTAAATTGACATCCCGACTCACTGCTGTCATTAACTAGTCCCTGATGCCCATTCCCATAAGTGTAGATGAGAATCAGGGATGCTGATCAGAATATATGTTTGTTATATGAAGCGCACAATAAAGCCTGTGTGCGTCTCAGAATTGCAGACTGTATGGTTTGTAGGGAGAGGAACATCAGAACCCATTACATTGTTGTTGAGGCAAAAGAGTACAGTAAGATTACAGATTTGTACAGAGTACCATTCAGTAGTATTTCTCTTCATGCAAATTAGCACATCACTTAGAATATCACATTAGCATTTAGTTTACTCCAATACTTACTCCAACACTGATACAATGCTACCAGTTCTAGTCATATCTGTAATTTTCTAATAAAAACACAATATAAACAGATATATTGAGATATACCCCTGCTTTTTCATGGGAGCACAAACATTTACAAATATCTGCTGTCATTTGTTTTCCCTGAAGTTACCAAGAAAATGAGAAGGACAGCACTCTTTTGTGTTTTCATCAATCTAGTTCGAATGTTGTACATTGTGCAGATATTCAAATCATAATATCTTGAACATTCATTCGGTATTAACCCATAAGTAATGTTACTGATCTAAAGTCCAGAGCAATGTTGGTGGAAGCAGGCTTCTGTTTTTCATTCCACTCCAGGAGGGGGCACTAGTGCTCCTCATAATGGATATGCATACCCTCTGAATTTATTTTGTTTTTCTTCTTACTCCTACCCCTAGAGAATTAAACAAATTCAGTCCACTGTATTTCCTATAAAAGCCACTGAGAATTCTCCTCCTAACGCAGGAGCATCACCTGTAATACAGAGAGGTAGATCTGTGTGTGACAATGGGTGCTATTGTAGCATTAGCAGTGTTGCTGGGAACTTTTCCACGTAAGTGAAGAAGTTAATATTGCTGTTAATAATACTGCTCCAATGCTGTTGTGTTGTTCTTTGGAGCAGCTGTCATAAAGTAGATTATAAGTCATTTCTGTGTGAAGTATGAGCTTTTTGGTTGTAATATTGTCGTCTTTTCACAGACAGTCACTGTGTTGAACTCACCCAGCCAGATTCTTTGTATGTGAAACCAGGGCAGTCTCTGACCATCTCCTGTAAAGTTTCTGGGTATTCCCTGACTGATAGCAGCTATGGTACACACTGGGTTCGACAGCCTGCAGGGAAAGCTCTGGAGTGGATTGGACAATATTGGAAGAATGACGCTAACACTGCTTATAAAGATTCACTAAAGAGCAAGTTCACCATCTCTGTAGACACGACCAGCAGCACAATTACTTTGCAGGGGAGCAGCCTGCAGACTGGAGACACAGCTGTGCATTACTGTGCCGGAGAGTCACAGTGAGAGAAAGTCATTTGATAGCAAAACAAAAAGCCTTTCACACTTCATTGGAGTGAGTCAATTCATTGAAATGGGAGAACCAGTCTTCAGTCATAAATATTCTCCCTCGTAATTTGTACCATTCCTGGCTATTCTTAATTTACCAGAAGTAAAAAAACTGCAACAAAAAGTATTTTGAGTTGTTAAGCGCCACCCCACCCCCAACAATAAAGATTTAAGTTACTAAAATTGCTATTTAGAGTACATTCGTCCATCCATCCATTATCTATACCCACTTATTCTGGTCAGGGCAACGGAGGTGCAGGAGCCTGTCCCTGCATGCATTTCGCTAGAGGCAGGAACACACCCCGGACAGGTTGCCAATCTATTACATGGAGTATAATTTTACACATTATATATTTAGACATACATACTGTTTAAACTCCTAAGTCTCCTGTAAGGATATACCAGACTTCACTTTCAAAAAAATTTGATTTAGCTTTGAGCTCATCTGATTTTTTTCTCCATGGAACCGGAGGCATACACAAAAATCTGCTGTCGTTTACATTTTGCCTGCAGTTAAATTTATTAGCAGGATAATGTACTGAAAATAAGACAAGACAGAATTCAAGTGTATTTCTAGCAATATTTTCTAGAATGTATTGCATTGCACAGATATTCACATCATAACTAAATAAACAATAATTGCATCCATGAGCACTTTTTCTGATCGAAATTCAGGAGTAATGCAGGTTTAAAAAGCCTACTGCATTTAATTCTACACCAGGAGGGGGCAGCAGTGCTCCTCATAATGGGAATTCTGACCCTCTGAATTAACACAGGAGCATTACCTGTAGGACAAAGAGGGGAACTGTAATCTCTTGGAAGCACGAACACTAGCAGACCCGTAGATGAGACCCCGAGAAACCATTTCATAAAGGGACAGAAGAGCAGTCTTCAACTGTCAGTTTTGAGCTTTTCAGTAAATGTAGTTAAAATGCCAGATTGTGATATAAATAAGAGTAAATAAATATGTGAATAAATAAAAGTAGAAGTTTGCAGCGAATTTAGTAACAGTTATAGCCCAGCAGCATGGTTCCACACCCGCCTCCTGAAACATACCTCTGAGTGCAGGGGTCTCAGACCCCAGTTCTGGAGGTCTGCAGTCTCTGGTGTGTTTTGAGAAGTCCTTTCAATCAGCCAAGTCAAGTCAAGTTTATTTAAAGGGCAATATCACAAAGGTTGGGAAAAAAGTGCAAGGGTAATTTCAGGCATAAAGTTCTATTGCACTGGAGATTGAGAACTCTATCCTGCGATGTCCTGTGTTAACTCTACTGCTCTGACACGGGGGGTCAGAGTTTACTTTGTTGATTGAACTCTTCTTTGAACGTGACTCTTCTGTTATGTTTTGACTCTGCTGAATTGACCGTTTCCCCATGCATTGGCTCAACTCATTTGATTCCAGTTTTGCGCTCAAACTCTAACTAATAAATTCTAAGCTGGCCTCATTAGTCATATTCCTCTATTCAGCATTGGCTCCTGTGACATGACACCCCAATGTGGTGGCTTTTCTTCCACTGATTCACCTCCCGTAGCCTGCACTGCCTCCACAGGTATGACTCTTCCAGTCTGCACTGACTCCCTGGGGGTGACATCTCAATGTGTGGAAACAGGAAGAGCTGTATGCAAATCTGGCCTGTGTGTCACCGTCTATAACAGACCGTTCCTGTGAGAGCAGAGAGACAGTGATGCGCGCCAGTCAAAGTCGTCCTCACCGCAACTGCACTGCAAATATGATCCGTCTGCTCCTTCCCCTCTTGGCCTTTCTGCCATGTAAGTGATTGATGACTTCAGTCTGGGATCTTCACATCGCCACTGTTATGTCGTTTATGTCAAATATGTTCCATTTAGAATGGGACTAAACTAGATACATCACCCAGTAAGGATGGCATGATAGTAATGACTATCGGTTTGCGATAACGCGGATTAACCCACATTTTAATCCTGCCTTTAATTTCCTGTTTTAGGTCTGGACGCCATCACTTTGACCTCCTCCCCCGCTCAGACCAAGTCACCTGGAGGGTCTGTGAAGGTGTCCTGTCAGGTTTCTGGGTACGCCTTGACAGATTACGGCACGAGCTGGATTCGGAAGCGTCCGGGGAAAGCCATGGAGTGGATGGGAATCATCTGGGGAGGCGGAAGCATCGACTCTCCCGCGCCGTTCAAGAGCCGGTTCACCATCTCCAGAGACAGCAGCAACGTGCTGTACTTGGATATCAGCAGCCTGCAGACTGAGGACACAGCCGTGTATTACTGCGCTCGACTCACACAGTGACGCAGGGTGGTGCCGCATCTGTACATGAACCCACAGGCTGCCTCGGAGACAAACGGCCTCGTGCTCCCCTCCAGATCAGTGAGAGAATCCTAATGCTGGGCCAGCTGCGTTTTATTAAGACTCCTGAAGGGGTACAGGCACAGCATCGTTGCTACATAAAAAGGCGATAGAAATATTTATATACTGTGATTCACACAAATCCATAATCTACAGTTTTTACATCTCTCCTGTCCCCACATTCTTTCCTATGGTACAGAGCCACAGACACATATTCAGCTTATATTTGTACATTTTCACTTGAGTCTTCCCTGTAGTTTTTTTTTTTTTTGGCTTTATTCAGCATTTAGATTTTTGTTTCTTTTATGTATCGTTTTATTGCGAATAAATTGAATTTCAGGTGGATTTTAAGCATGGGAATAAAATAAATAATTAATTGATCATTTTTATTAAAACAAATTCAAAACGTTTTAGAGCGAACAAGCGCTGAAAAAAATGGAGATGAGTTTTGCAAAAATTGAAGTTTTGTTCCCTATCAAACTCCTGTTGACATATAAATGAATGTATTGTGATGAAATGTGGTTTGCATAGCTGCAGTATATGTGAAGACTGTTCATTTTCCCTTTGCTGTCCTGAACTGATGACTGACGACATTTAACAAGTAATGAATGAATGAATGAATGAATGAATTTATTTGATGATTAAAAAACACATATAGCACTGCACTGCAGTCATTACATACACTAAAAATCACCGAGGATGAAAACACAATAAAGCCCGAAGGCTTATTCCATTGTGGTCCTCTAGTATAACACTTAACACTCTACAAGATAAAAGCAAGACAACAACAAGACAGCAAGCGATGACTGTACAATCAACATATAAACAGCAGGCGGTGGGGTAGCTATGTCAACATGCTCATGCTTTCTTGGTCATAAAAGTTGAAATTAAAATTGAATATTCTACATGGTACTTTGTAACCATTTCTTTAAGGCCACTTTAAACGTGCTCCATGAAACACTCAATTTCAGATCTGTGGGCAGATTATTCCACTATACTGCTGCACAGCAGAGAAATGTGCTTTTGCCCATTAGGTTACTGAATCAAAAAGGTATGAGGTCTGTCGAGCTACCTCTTGTAAAGTAGCTATGACTGTCTCTTAGTAGTAGGACAGGTCTAAGAATGCGTGCGTTCTCCAAACAAGGAGAACAGAAAACAATCAGGGTTAGAAAGGACCTGATGGACCTTTTGTGATCCCAGCATCTCACACCACAGTCCTACTAAACAAAGCTCAGCCCCCTTTTCTGTTTAAATATGACCACAGCCTCTAAGCCCTGGAGAGGTGAGAAGGGCAGCTCACTGCAGCTCATCTGCAACACAAACCATGTTCCCTGCATCACTGCTGAAGGTCCTGGCAGCTGCATCCTGTGAGTTTCTGTTTCTGACCAACTGTGTAAAACCAGAGGAACGCCCCACCCAAAAAAACATTATAATAACAGTAATTATTATTTTGGCTTCTGCCTACTGCCACACAGCCATGCAATTTTTAAATTTTCGGTTGAAATGTCATGAAATTCATTTTTTTTTCTGTCTCAAAGTGTCCATTTCAAAATTTTGCTAGATTTCCAACAATTTTATAAGAAACATTCATTTTTCAGCAATCAAATAAAATTTATTCTTTCACATTATTTTGTGTGGTATTAAGTAACATTCTCACACATCTGCTGGAATGTTCTGAGATTTGAACAGCATCTGGAGAGTTAGGGCATTTTAATTACGGGAAAATAGCTATCAAAACTTAATTTAGATGTGTTGCGTTAGAATTTTAAATGCCTATATTTTACACTATTGCCAATATTTGCACAGGAAAGGAACATTTTCTGTAATGAAACATTCAATAAGTAATATTTGTGGAACATTCAGACCAACTAAGCGTTTATATACACACTGTACACTTTATGTAAATAGCATTTCCCATGAGAGGCGGTTATGTAAATCTCATGAGCCCCATGTTCTTTAAAACACAGAAATTACAGTACATATTCAGTGACGAGCAGCACTGTTCACTTCTTGTCTTTTGTTGCTGTAAATGAAATAAAATGGAGGCCTTAGTATTCATCATAGCTTTGCTGTTTGCGTTTAAATGTAAGGACACAGCTGATTTCATTCCCTCTTTTCTCCTGTCTCACAACACTTGATTGAATGGTGCTGCAGCACTGGCTATAGAACTGCTGTAAAACTGTGTTTTTGTCCCCTTCTGCAGATGCTCATTGTGACATCACACTGACAGAGTCTGCTCCACAGATCAAGAAGCCTGGAGATTCCGTGAGGCTCTCCTGTAAAATTACTGGATTCTCACTCAGCAGCTACAGTGTGCACTGGGTTCGACAGGCTCCAAACAAAGGGCTGCAATGGGTTGGATACTACGATGGTTCTTCTGACGATCGTTTCAATGTTACAGAAGATTCATCCAACAGCATTGCTTACTTAGACATCACCGATCTCCAGTCCTCAGACACAGCTGTGTATTACTGTGCCCGAGAGACACAGTGAGAGAGTTTAAGGCCCAGCTGTACAAAAACCCTCCACAGATGATTTAGCAGGCAGTGTGTGACTGGCTGTGCTGTGTGGCCTAAAGACATTATCTGTTATTGTTTTTCTCCTGGATTTGCACCATAAGGCTTCATCACACATTTTTAAACAAAGTTGAAATTAATTTAAGAAAATAACAACTACATTTATTCCAACTTAATTATATGTGTTAAATTATTCCTCTATATTAAGCTCCCAGTGGATTCAAAGTGAGCAACAGCTTGAGTAACAAGTGAAAGTTTGTGAAACACAAAGATTGCAAATCTTTGGCATGATTAATATTTTCTTTATAATATTTTAAGGGATATATGATGTACAAAACAAGCTCCTGAATCAAAACCCTTGAACATAATACATATACACTTCAACGTTATGGCAATAAACAACACAAACTTTCAATTAGTCCTTTATTATTCTCATTATATAAATGGTAATAACATAATCATTAATTCCACTGAAATTTCTTGAACACATAATCATCCTAATTTGCATACGCCGGGTTGCAGTGTTGGTGCACAGACATGCATATTTAACTGGACAGGCAAGCACACCTTCAGCTAACCTAATCTTGTGAAGCCCCAGAAGTAAGCCAGTACTGCACATGTTGAGTGCAAAACACTGGGGCTCCCATTGAAGTGAATGAGGAATATCACACTTTTGAAGGCAAAATAACACTTTCCAGATGATATTTTGAAACTCCATTAATGACCATAACATTTCATATGTAAAGCAGATATTTTTTAAATGCAATATGTAATAACACATTTTTATGGATTTACTAACCATTGCTTTCAAACATAATGAAATGTATGAAGACTGAAGAGATTACCTTTGGTTGTTAAATCACCTTAGTTTTCTACACTGAATTCAATTCGGCAAGTGAACTGCCATTACTTCCTAGGCTTCACTGCTTGGACCCTCCAACCCTCACCCGTTCCTATGTACACTCTATGCATTGGTGGAAGCAGTCTGCTTTTTAACATTCTCCTCCAGAAGGGGGCAGCAGCACTGATCATTCCATCCATTATCTATACCCGCTTATCCTGAGCAGGGTCACAGGGGGGTGCTGGAGTCTATCCCAGCATGCAATGGGCAAGAGGCAGGAATACACCCAGGACAGGCTGCCAATCTATCACAGGGCACACACACACACACCATTCACTCACACACTCATACCTATGGGCAATTTAGAGTCTCCAATCGGCCTACCTGCATATCTTTGGACTGTGGGAGGAAACCGGAGTACCTGGAGGAAACCCATATGGACACAGGGAGAACATGCAAACTCCACACAGAAAGGCCTAAGCCGAGATTCAAACCCATAACCTCCATGCTGTAAGGCGACGGTGCTACCCACTACACCACAGTGCCACCCAGCACTGCTCATAATATGAAAATTTTGGTTAAGTAAGACTAGTGTTACAAATACAGGGTCCAGCGTTTAACAGTGGATATCAAGCTGCTTTCTGTACTGTGGTCAGATGCTGTCTGTCTTGGACACTCTCATTAGACTGACTTGTGTAATTTTGTGGAATGTAATGAAACAAACAAGGAACACAATGACAGGGCATTTACCCGCAGACAGGTGCACACAATGCACTTTGACCACAGTCTGCATGGGCCCAGTGTGGTCTGGGGCATCAGCTCACACAGGTGAACAGGAGGAGGGGGTGACTAGTGTGGATGACTAGATTCAGCAGTGGTGGCCTGTTGCCTGTATTCAGCTGGATGTGTAGAGTGCTGTACTTTACAGTCTGAAGTGTGTTCTATAGCCAGAGAGGGGAGTTGGGGAGAGATGTGGCGCTTGTGTATTTTTGGCTGATGGTAAATGCAGCAGCATCAGCATTCTGAATGAGCAGGAGGGGCCTGGTAGTACCTGCAGGGAGACCCAAGGAGAGAGCAGCATCATCCAGTCAGGACAGCACAAGGGCCTGAATAATGAGCTGGGCAGTATATGCAGGAAGGATAGGACTGATTTTACAGATGTTGGAGATTTAAAAAAATCAGCAGATCCAAGCAACAGAGTGATATTCTCAGTGAACAACTGAGTTATCCAGGATCATTGGCAGGCTGGAATATATACGCCATTCTGTTACTCCCAGTTTAAGATTTTATTGTTTTTCTTTCTGACTTTATCAACCTTACCTCAATATTCACAGCCATTTTACTCATACAAATATCAAAACACAGATAGACTGATTTTGGGGGAAGACAAAAGAAGAATCAAATTGTTTTACTAAAGGTGACGGACATATTGTTCATGGGTGGTTTATCTACTGGTTTATCTATAGAATATCTAAATACTACACATATACTGAGATATTTATGTATACTTGATATTATTTCTCCTGGAAATACAAACATATACAAAAATCTGTGATGTACATTTGTTTTTCCTGTCATTACTTGCGTAATAAGCATAATGTACTGAAAATAAGACATGACAGCTCTCTATTGTATGTTTTAGCAATCCACATGAATGCATCCCATTGTACAGATATTAAAATCATAACTATGTGAACATTTATTCTGAATATAATCCTTTAGCATTGTGACTGGTGTAAATTCCAGAGTGATGCCGGTGAAAGAGGCCTGCTGTTTTAAATTCTCCTCCAGGAGGGGGCAACAGTGCTCTTCACAATGGATATTCTGACTCTGAATTTGTCCTGTTTTTCTCCTTCCTCCAAGATTTAAACAAATTCAGTCCACAGAATTAACTATAAAAACCACTGAGAATACTCCTCCTAACACAAAAGCATCACCTGTTAGACAGAGAGGGAGATCTGTGTGTGACAATGGGAGCAATTATAGCTTTTGCAGTGTTACTGGGAACTTTATTTTGTAAGTATACTGTACATGCCGTATTCATATTTTCAATTCAAAGAAAAATTAGTTTTGTTTTCATAATTGTATTACTTTTGATGTTTGTTCAAATATCTTTTCTGTCTCCACAGATGGTCACTGTGTTGAACTCAAACAGCCAGGCTCTATACTTGTAAAACCAGGACAGCCATTATCTGTCTCCTGTAAAGTCTCTGGGCATTCCCTGACTGATAGCGGCTATGGTATAGCCTGGATTCGACAGCCTGAAGGGGAAGCACTGGAGTGGATTGGAACCATATAGTGGGATGAAGACATTAATTTTAAAGATTCTTTGAAGAGCAAGTTCACCATGACCAGAGACACCTCCAGCAGCACAGTGACTTTGCAGGGGAACAGCCTGCAGACTGCAGACACAGCTGTGTATTACTGTGCCCGATACACACAGTGCAGTAAAGCCACAGCAGACCTGTACAAAAATCCACGCTGATGAGTGTAGTGGCAGAACACAATCATTAAAGAGCTCTGTGAAATTTGCACCCCTAGTGATCAGAATATGAATTAAAATATTTTCCATTGTTTGTGTAGCATTTGTGCTGATGAAATGCAAATCTCAGGAGAGCAGGAGAACATGCATTGTAGCCTTGGAAATTATTTTTCTAGATTGTTTGACTAAAAATCCAGCTGCATCAATTGACTTTATGTAAAAATAAGATTCTCACTTACTGTTTCTATTATGAAGCCATTAATGAACAGGTAATAAATGCATTATGAACATCCAAAAGGTGAGTGCTTTATTAAAGCCTTATTCCTCTATTAATAAAATAGAATGCAACCCATTTCTGACACACTTTATCAGTACATATTAGAGGCATGTACTATAATTCATTATTGACATTGGTGTAAACAAGATCTTCTCCTCTGTACAATTTATTTATATGTAAATAAGCAGATTATCACTGTACTCAAATAAAAGGACCATATACAAACCTTCCTGTTCTTGGTACATTTACAGAAAATCTATATACAGCACTGGATATTTATTCCTCAGAAGCACACAAACACACAGAAGTCATTCACATTTGTTTTTAAGCAGTTAATTTTTTTTTATCTGGACAGTATACAGATATTAAGACCAGACAGCCCTCTAGATGGAATGTATCTCATTTTGCAGATACGTATATCATAACTTTGCGAACATTCAATGTGAACTCATTCCATTCGCATTTTCACTGATCATAACTTTGCTTAGTTATGCAGGTTGTGGTAGTCTGCTGCTTTAAATTCTCCTCCAGCAGGGGGCAGCACTGCCCTCAGAATGGATATTCTGACTTTCTTAAACAATCTTCTTCTTCAGATTTTCTTAAAGCCCCTGAGATTTAAACAAATTACACCCTACAGCATCCTATAAAAGCCACTGAGGATTCTCCTCCCAACATAGGAGCATCACCTATTAGAGAGAGAGGGAGATCTGTGTGTCACAATGGGAGCTATAATAACATTCACACTGTTGCTGGGATCTTTATTTTGTAAGTGTTCATAATGTATTCATTTATTATCTTTTGAAGCAATATTATTCAATATTTACATTTAATTCCTCTCATTTTATTTTTCATAGAGTACATTTAAATACTAGATTTTTAATTAACTATTTTCTTTGATAATTGCATTAACCTGCATAATTATCTTTTCCTTTAATCTCTCATAGAGATGCTCACTGTGTTGAACTCACACAGCCTGGTTCTATGGTTTTAACACCAGGGCAGTCTCTGACCATCTCCTGTAAAGTCTCTGGGTATTCCCTGACTGATAGCAGCTACTGTACAGACTGGATCCGACAGCCTGCAGGAAAAGCTCTGGAGTGGGTTGGATGTTTCTGTGGCAGTGGAAACACCTATTACAAAGATTCACTAAAGAGCAAGTTCACCATCACCAGAGACACCTCCAGTAACACAGTGTTTTTACAAGGGAGCAGCCTGCAGACTGGAGACACAGCTGTGTATTACTGTGCGCGAGATTCACAGTGAGAGAAAGTCATGTGGGAGTGATACAAAAACTGCTTCACACTTCAGTTCACACAGTCAGCAACAGAAACAATATTTTTTACATATGAATTCACTGTATCCAGAAGTTTTAACCTAATATCAAAAATTGAAATAAGCTAATTTAGATTCCTGAGAATTGAATATATTTTTTCACAACAAATATCAATGACGTTTTCATAAAGAATACCTGAATGCAGAATAAGCTGAAAAGTGGTCAGAAACTGAACATGAAGAAAGAGAAGTAAAACACCATGGGAAAACATTTCAAAAGGGTCAAAACTGGAGAATAAATTACTGCAGGTGAAAATTGTATTTGAGCAGGCATTTATATGCATATTCATGGCTTATTGGTTGTAGCTGAATATGGTTTACATATTGATTAACATTGCAATGGTTTCCTATGGTAAAAGACATTTGGAGTTGTTTTTGTTGGATGGGTTTAGTTCTGGGAAATATATGTTGGAATTGCTGTTATTGGGTCTTTTCTCTGTACAAAGCACAATAATCAAAGCCTGAGCACAGTCACTGGGACACTGTACTATAGGAGATTCAGCTGTTCTGACAGGATTTTAAATTGGCATCCTGACTCACTGTTGTCATTAACTATTCCCTGACCCCATTGTCATAAGTGTAGGTGAGAATCAGGGATGCTGATCAGAATGTATGTTTGTTATATGAAGCGCACAATAAAGCCCGTGTCCATCTCAGAATTGTAGACTGTGCGGTTTGTAGGGGGAGGAACATGAGAACCCATTACATTGTTGTTGAGGCAAAAGAGTACAGTAAGATTACAGATTTGTACAGAGTACATTTCAGTACTATTTCTCTTCATGTAAATTAGCATATCACTTAGTATATCACATTAGCATTTTCATTTCGCTTACACCAACACTAGTTCCTGATGCAATGCTACCGGTTCTAGTCATATCTCTAATTTACTAATAAAAACACAATATAATCAGATATATTGAGATATACACCTGCTTTTTTCCTGCACAAACATTTACAAATATCTGCTGTCATTTATTCCCCTGAAGTTACCAAGAAAATGAGAAGGGCAGCACTCTTTTGCGTTTTCATCAATGTAGTTGGAATGTTGTACATTGCGCAGATATTCAAATCATAATATCTTGAACATTCACTCGGTATTAACCCATAAGAAATGTTACAGATCAAAAGTCCAGAGCAATGTTGGTGGAAGCAGTCTTCCGTATTTTATTCTATTCCAAGAGGGGGCAGCAGTGCTCCTCATAATGGATATTCATACCCTCTGAATTTGTTTTGTTTTTCTTCTTCCTCCAACCCCTAGAGATTTAAACAAATTCAGTCCACTGTATTTCCTATAAAAGCCACTGAGAATTCCCCTCCCAACACAGGAGCATTACCTGTAAGACAGAGAGGTAGATCTGTGTGTGACAATGGGCGCTATTGTAGTATTAGCTGTGTTGCTGGGGACTTTATCTTGTAAGTGAACATGCTCTATACATATTTTGCATTTTAAAATGTAAAAATGATGTGATGTTTTCCAAAGTTTTACTTTAAAATAAGGAGTTTCTTTTTGTTTCCACAAACAAATTGAATACTGAAATATTCACAAATGTGTTTTTTTACTTCTGTCTCCACCGATGGTCACTGTGTTGAACTCACACAGCCAGGCTCTATGGCTGTAAAACCAGGAGAGTCTCTGACCATCTCCTGTAAAGTCTCTGGGTATTCCCTCACTGATAC
Source organism: Anguilla pacifica (assembly GCA_039654925.1). Taxonomy (NCBI): domain Eukaryota; kingdom Metazoa; phylum Chordata; class Actinopteri; order Anguilliformes; family Anguillidae; genus Anguilla; species Anguilla pacifica. The sequence continues at coordinate 67,161,683 of CM077285.1, read as the reverse complement.
CTATTGTACAGCCTGGATTCGACAGCCTGCAGGGAAAGCACTGGAGTGGATTGGAGTTTTTTGCTATGATGGAAGCACTGCTTATAAAGATTCACTGAAGAGCAAGTTCACCATCTCCAGAGACACCTCCAGCAGCACAATGTCTTTACAAGGGAGCAGCCTGCAGACTGGAGACACAGCTGTGTATTACTGTGCCCGACAGCCACAGTGAGAGAAAGTCGTGTGGGAGTGATACAAAAACTGCTTCACACTTCAGTTCACGCTGTCACCAATAGAAACAGTATTTCCTACATATGAATTCCCTGCATCCAGAAGTCTTAACCTAATGTCAACAGTTGAAATAAGCAAATTTAGTTTTCTGAGGATTGAATATATTTTTTCCACAACAAATGTCAATAATATTTTTATAAAGAATACCTGAATGTAGAATAAGATGAAAAGTGGTCAGAACCTGACATGAAGTAGGAGCAGAAAAACACCTTGGGATAAGAAATTTCAAATGTAAAACGCTGGGGAAAAAATCACTATTGATCAAGAATGTATTTGAGCAGGCATCTATAAGTGTTACTGATTATTATATCTGCATATGGTTTACATACTGATTAACATTGCAAATGTTCCCTGTGATAAAAGACATTTGGAGTTGTTTCTATTGGATGGGTTTAGTTCTGGGAAATATATGTTGGAATTGCTGTTATTGGGTCTTTTCTCTGTACAAAGCACAATAATCAAAACCTGAGCACAATCACTGGGACACTGCACTGCAGGACATTCAGCTGTTCCGATAGGATTTTAAATTGACATCCTGACTCACTGTTGTCATTAAATATTCCATGACACCCATCACCATAAGAGTTGGTGGGTGGCAGGGAAGTTGATTAGAACATATCTGGAGATCAGCATATCATTTGAGCTGCTGTTACACAATCAGATAACCTTCCTCTGGTATAAATTGTCTTCTGCAAGCAGCATATTTCAGTTTTTACATTTCCTTTAGAGTATCTGCAGACAAATAACTAAATTTTGACTGAAAATCTGTTCGAGAATATGAGTTGACAATAAAAATAATGTGTTTATGTTATTTGTTATCTAGAAAAGAAATGTGTTATCTAGAAAAAAATGTTTAACTTTCAAGGGGTCTGAATACTTTCATAAGTATTCTGGAGATCAGGATATTATATGAGCCACTCTTACACACTGAGACAACATTCATTTGTTTAAAGTGTCCTCTGAACAGCACTACAGTAAAGATCACACTGCTGCAGACAAGATGCTTTGGAGCAGCAGGAATGGAGCAGAGCAGCATGGAACATGGCTCTTTAAATAATGTCATTCCCCTCTTGACTGTAATGTATATTATGTGGGAAACCATAAACTACAACCTTACAATCTAGCAGTTTTCATATTGTATTTGCAGTCTACAACTCTGACTGCGCTATTTAAACAGTGTGTGATCTGCCCACCCAGTAAGGAGGAGTTCATGCAAACTCTGAGCTCTTCCTTCTACATTTACCTCTCTGCACTGAGGGAGGAGGGACAGTTGTTGGAGACAGACTGTAGGACTATCATTACAGACAGCAGTCAAAGACTTTCACCATGTCTGTTATAACCAGCCTGCTTCTGATTACAGTGTTCTTAAGAAGTATGTTTTAATTTTCCATTCATTGCGTTTTTACTGAAATGTTAATTTTGAGGTTATGGATTTTGTGTTCTAAGACTTCTTTAATTTCACAGGTGTTAAATGTCAGACTCTGACTGAGTCTGAACCAGCAGTTAAAAAGCCTGGAGAATCCCACAAATTGACCTGTACAGCCTCTGGGTTCACATTCAGCAACTACTGGATGGGCTGGATCAGACAGTCTCCTGGGAAGGGACTGGAGTGGATCTCAATCATTGAATATGACAGTGCTAGGAAATTCTACTCTAAGTCTGTTCTGGGAAGATTCACAAATAGCGAAGACAACAGCAAGAACCAGCTGTATTTACAGATGAACAGGCTGACAGTTGAAGACACTGCTGTGTATTACTGTGCCAGAGACCCACAGTGAGAGAAGTCAAGCCTGAGCCCTGACAATAACTCTCTACATGAAACTGTCACCACAACCCATCTTTAGGGAATTCATTCTGTTTTTATTGCCCCTACAGCCCAGTGCAGAGAGTAAAAATGCCTGAACATCGAAATTGAACTTGTTTTGTTTGTGTCTGTGAGGGAGAAACTTTATTAAGCCATAATTATGATGCACATTTTATTCAATTTCTGCCTAAACATCTATATTCTATAGATTATTCCACGTATTTCCCTGGAATTAAAAAAAAAAATCAGTTCATCAGAAGGCCCAATCTACTGTATTTGTTTTCGACACTATATTTGCTCTTACTCCCAAATAAATAAAAACATACTGCCACCATATTTAATTAATCTGTATTAGCATGATGAATGTACTATAACACCTTGACGATGCAAATACTGTGACTGATCTCATGGCTTTAATGTCACTTCTTGTGTAATCTCTATAGCATAGTATAAAAGTTCATGAAGGTTCCTTCAAAAGGTGTATATCATAATTATTCAGTTGATTTTATTCCTGATGGAAGCACAGCATATGCAAAAATCTGTCATTTCCATTTGTTTATCCTGTAGTTACATTTGTAACAGGCATAATGTTCTCCTCCGGGAGGGGGCAGCAGTGCTCGTTATAATGGATATTCTGACCCTCTGAATTTATCTTGTTTTCCTCCTTCCTCCAACCCCCAGAGATTTAAACAAATTCAGTCCACAGTATTTCCTATAAAAGCAACTGAGAATTCTCCTCTTAACACAGGAGCATCACCTGTAAGACAGAGAGGAAGATCTGTGTGTCACAATGGGAGCTATTGTAGCATTAGCAGTGTTGCTGGGAACTTTATCTTGTAAGTGAACAGGCTGAATTCATATTTTATTTATTTTAAAATAAAATTCTTCAGTGATAATTTCCAGTTTTACTTACTTTTAGCATTAAATAAGTAAAATTAAGTTCTTAATTCTAATAGATTTTTCTGTTTATTTCTATAATTATATTGTTTATTGATATACCTCCATATCTTATTTTTTATTTCCATCTCCACAGATGGTCACTGCGTTGAGCTCACCCAGCCAGGCTCTATGGTTGTAAAACCAGGGCAGTCTCTGACCATCTCCTGTAAAGTCTCCGGGTATTCACTGACTGATAGCTGCTGCTGTACAAACTGGATCCGACAGCCTGCAGGGAAAGCACTGGAGTGGATTGGATATTTTTGCTATGAGGGAAGCACTGGTTATAAAGATTCACTAAAGAGCAAGTTCACCATCACCAGAGACACCTCCAGCAGCACAGTGACTCTGCAGGGGAGCAGCCTGCAGACTGGAGACACAGCTGTGTACTACTGTGCCCGACACCCACAGTGCAGCAAAGCAACGGCAGACCTGTACAAAAACACATCACACTGAGTCAGCACTGAACGCACACACTCTGCCTGCATGTAGCACTCACTGCCCTCATATCACCCTTATATAATTATAGAATTGCTATATCGATATATTATAGATAAATAAATTAGTTTTTCTTCTTATGTTCTAAATATCCTTTCTTTTAAAAGAATTAAAAGAGACTTTGATCTGAGGCCTGGATTCCATCACATTTGTCCTTCATTTTGGCTTAAATGTGTGTGTTGTTTATTCTTTTCGTAATGTGTTTGGGTATATTTAGGCGATTGTGGAATGCTACTCACATAGGTCGAAGTTAAGCACAGATGTTTATTGAATCCAGTCCTATGTCTGATCCAGCAGTTAAAAACCTGGAGATTCTGGATGTGTCAATACTTCATCATATTGTGACGAGCAATTCACACAATAGTTTGTGAACTGTGCTTGTAGCTCAAAAGTTGTAGCTTCAATTCCCAGCTGGACAAGTCACATTATGGCCTTGAACATGATACTTATTCTTCTTTAACTTAAAGTACAGCTGCATCTTTGGGTTGTATGGAAAACTGTAATTCACACTTACAGTTTTTCTTTAATGGTGACATTAATGAATAGGTAATAAATCAATGACGTACCTTCTAAAGGTGATGTCCATGCATTATGGTACATAAAGTAAAGTGTGACCCACTTTGTAACACTTTATTTTAAAACTTCAGAGCCATGTAGTTAGTTACAGTATTGTCACTGAGAACTTTTTCTCTGTATAATTTCTGAAAATGTAAATGAGTGCATTATCACTGCACAAACTAAAGAATATCTAGACACGGCAAACATCCTGAGATCACCTGATATTTTTACACATGGAAGGCCAAGCATACACAAAAAACTGATGTCATTTAAAGTTCCTGCAGTTAATTTTTTTACTGAGACAATTTACTGAAAATAAGACAACAGTTGATTTTTTTATGCAGCATAGGTGGAATGCATCACGTTATGATTCAAATCCCAACTATGTCAATATTAATTCTGAGTTTATGTCTTAAGCAATGTTACTGTTCTAAATTCCAGAGGAAACAGTCTGTTTTTAATTTACCTCCAGGCGGGGGCAGCAGAGCTTCGATAATGGATATGCTGACTGTTAGAATTTACTTAGCTTTTTATCCTACCTCCTACCTACCTTTATCCTAGAGACTCAAACAAATTAAGTTCACAGTATTTCCCAGTGCTTAGGATTCTGCTCTCAACACAGAAGCATCACCTGGAAGACAGAGAGGGAGATTAGTGTGTGAAAATGGGAGCTATTGTAGCATAGCAGTGTTGCTGGGAACTGTATGCTGTAAGTGAGCTGCTGTATTTGGTTGGATGAGGGAGAGTGAGGAGAGAGCTGCACATAAATCTCTTCCCCTTTATCACACAGAGCTACTGCAGATATTCTTGGATTGAATGAGTGAGTGAGTGAATGATGGAATGAATTAGTGACTATTAACTAGTAACTGTATTAAGACAATTAATCCCTGATGAAAGCATATATTCATGGAATAATGCCAGCATCAGTCTTGTGCCTGAAAACTTCTGCCTAATGGGGTTTATGCGATCACGCCCAGAGGGTGGGGGGGATTTGGGGGGTGGTGTTGGCACCCCTCCAGACTGATGGCTCTCGTGGCGACCACATGGTGGTGCCTCTGCCTAGAACTGAGCCTGTGTACACCTGTCTGCAGGTACAACCAGAGTCACCGTTTCAGTGTTTGAGCCTTTCATATGCAATCATCATTTTCCGTGCCTCAGGAAATCAATATACATCTACTCCTCACAGTTCTCAGCTTTCTTCATTTTTGATTGAGCATTTTTTATTTAAAACAATTTTTTATTTTCTGCTACACAGAATCTGTCCAACAGCTACTGTACCTGTATATACGTAATACCGCAAAGAAGAAAAACAGCGAATTTCTTCAATTTGGCAATGTAAAAAGATAATTATATAATTGTAAAAGATAGCAGTATTTGATTTGTTTCTGAGGAAACTGACAATTAAAAATATTTCATAAGGTAAAACCTGAAAATTTCTTGATAAAATATCCAGGAGGGATCAATATAGTTCTTAATATTCTACACCTATGATACTAACGTTCTTCTTGTAGATCCATGACAGTACCTTTTGTTTTCTAAGCAACCAAAAAAATCTAATGTTATAATCCTTTCACAATTGAAGTGTGCTATCTTTCAACCATGTTCTTGTAACCTGTAGTTATTTATATTAAGTGTATATTTCTGTAATTATACAAAATATTTGTCTGGCATTATGATAAATTTTGTGTGGTTTTTAGATGATGAGAGACTATTCATCTGGTCAGATCCCTCAGGTTAAAAGAGGAGTTACTGCACAAAGCTCCTCCCCTTTCTGAAACTTCTGTTTCTCCAGCATTTAAATCTTGTCTGTTAGCAGTAAGACTCCCAGATACCGAGCTGTCTGCATTCAAACCCTGTCTCACTGTGGTCTGGTCAAGCTCTTCACCATGTGGTCTGTCCTTGCTCTCTTCATACACACAGCTTTTGTCTGTGAGTACCTGTGGTAGTTCTTCTGAAATAGCAGCCATGATTAAATGAGAAATGTGTGATTGACTCTTTCTCTGCCCTCAACAGGTGTCCAGGGAGACTATGTGCTGAGCCAGCCTGGACAGGAAGTGAAGAGGCCAGGAGAGTCAGTGAAGCTGACCTGCTCAGTCTCTGGCTTTAGTCTAGGCGGCTACTGGACTTCTTGGCTTTGACAGAAAGTTGAGAAGAGTCCCGAGTGGCCCAGTATGCTATAAAAATTTTTTTTTGATTGATTGATAGACTGACTGGTGATGTACTGAGTACTGGGGAGCTCCTGACTCCACTCTCCCACCCTCACCTGCCAGGAAACTCCCTGCATTCACTATGAATAATAATGCAATAATCAGCCATGGAAGAGAGACACACGGCTGTAATGCTGGATAATACTTATAACTGCTATATGATCTGCACCCCATCTACAGCTCTGACTGCTCTGTTTAAAGAGCGTGTGATCTGCCCACCCAGTGAGGAGGAGTTCATGCAAACTCTGAGCTCTTCCTTCTACATTTACCTCTCTGCACTGAGGGAGGAGGGGCTGTTGTAGGAGACTGACTGTAGGACTTTCATCACAGACTGCTGTCAAAAACTTTCGCTAGGACTGTTATAACCAGCCTGCTTCTGATTGCAGTGTTCTTTACAAGTAGGTTTGAATCTGTCATACATTTAATATTTACTAAAACTGTATTATGACGTTGTGTGTTCTAAGACTTTTTTTTCAATTCACAGGTGTTAAATGTCAGACACTGACTGAGTCTGGTCCAGCAGTTAAAAAGCCTGGAGAATCCCACACACTGACCTGTACAGCCTCTGGGTTCACCTTTAGCAGCTATGCAATGAGCTGGATCAGGCAGGCTCCTGGGAAGGGACTGGAGTGGGTTGCCTTTATTCACACAGAGAGTTCACCCATCTACTATTCCAAATCAGTTGAGGGAAGATATATTATATCCAGAGATGACTCCAATAGTAAGATGTACCTGCAAATGAGCAGTCTGATAGCTGAAGACTCTGCTGTGTATCACTGTACCAGAAATCCACAGTAAGAGCAGTCAAGCCTGAGCCCTGACAATCACTCTCTACATGAAACTGTCACCACAGCAGACTTCAGGGAATTCATGTTTTTATTGCCCCTACAGCAAAGTACAGAGAGTCTGAATATTGAAAGTCAACTTGCTATTTTTGTCTCTGAAAGGGAGAGACATTCTTTATTTCGATAGATAATGTACATTTCATTTAATATTTTGTTTTGAACTGAACATCTACTCTATGGATAATGCACATTTTTCACTGGCTTAAAGAAATAAGCAGCACAGTGATAAACAGTTCAAGAAAGCACTGGAACAGTGTATGATGTTGTTACATGAGAGTCGTTCCTCAACAGGTCCAATCTAACGTTTTTATGTGTGACACACTATATTTGTATTTACTCCTAACTAATAACAGCCAAAGAGCTGCTGTGATATTTGTTTAATCTGTAGTAGCTTAATGAATACCAAGTACCTCAGCCCTCAGTCTCCTCATCTTGTGAGCTGAACTCTCTCTCTAAAACCTTTACAATACAAAGACTGTGACTGATTTCATAGCTTTAATGTCATTTCCTGTGTAATTTGTGACTACGGTTTACATTAAATTGTATTAAGGTGTTGTGTTTCTTCTAAAGGTGCAATTAATATTAATTCAGTTACACATAATATAAACTGATCCATTTTTATTATACTTTTTTGATAAATTTTAGAGACATGTAAAGTTACTTATTGTTGTTGAGGTAAAAGAGTACAGTAAGAGTACAGATTTTGTATAAAGTACAGTTTAGTACCATTTCTCTTCATGTAAATTGGCACATTGCTTAGTCCATCCCATCCGCATTATAGTTTACGCAAGGAACAGTTCCATATACAATGCTAGCTGTTCTTGTCATACCTGTAATTAATTAATAAAAAATACTATGTAAACAGATATATTGAGATATACTCCTCGTTTTTCATTGAAGCACAAACATATGCAAAGATCTGCTGTCATTTGTTTTCCTTGTGGTTACCGTTTGTCACCCAGAAAATAAGATAAGACAGCTCCCCTGTGTGTTTATATCAATCAAGTTGGAATGTTTTACATCGTGCAGCTATTAAAATCATAATGCATTGAATATTAATTTGGAATGAACCCATAAGCATTGTTACTGATCTTAAAATCCGGAGCAATGCTGGTGGAAGCAGTCTGCTGTTTTAAATTAGCCTCCAGGAGGGGGCAGCAGTGCTCTTTATAAAGGATACTCTGACTCTCCGAATTTATTGTTTTTCTCCTTCCTCCAATCCCCAGAGATTTAAACTAATTCAGCGCACAGTGTTTCCTATAAAAGCCACTGAGACTTCTCCTCCCAGCACAGGAGCATCACCTGTTACACAGAGTGGGAGATCTGTGAGTGACAATGGGAGCTCTTATAGCATTAGCAGTGTTGCTGGGAACTTTATCTTGTAAGTGAACATGCCATATTCATATGTTTATTCAAAAATTAAAAATATTCTTCAGTGTTTTCCAAGTTTTTTCTTTTGAATGACATTAAATTAGCTGTTTTGTTAGTGTGTCTTGCTTGTTTCAATAATTATTGAATTATTGAGTTACTTACTGATGTATTTACGAGTCCAAGTATGTATTTTTTTTCTGTCTCCACAGATGGTCACTGTGTTGAACTCACACAGCCCGGATCCATGGTTTTAACACCAGGGCAGTCTCTGACCATCTCCTGTAAAGTCTCTGGGTATTCCCTGACTGATAGCAGCTACTGTACACAGTGGATCCGGCAGCCTGCAGGGAAAGCTCTAGAGTGGGTTGGATATATATGCTCTAGCGGGGGCACTGCTTATAAAGATTCACTAAAGAGCAAATTCACCATCACCAGAGACACCTCCAGCAGCACAGTGTTTTTACGAGGGAGCAGCCTGCAGACTGGAGACACAGCTGTGTATTACTGTGCCCGATACACACAGTGCAGCAAAGCCACAGCAGACCTGCACAAAAACCCACCCTGATGAGTGTAGTGGCAGAACACAAACATTTAAGAGCACTGTGAAGCTGGAACCCTATGTGTTCAGAATATGAATTAAAATATTTTCTTCCATTTGTGCTGCAGTATGCTGATGAAATGGAAATCCCATAATAGTTTATGTCCTGTGTTTGTAACTCAAAGGTTGCAGATTGAATTTTGAATTGGAGAGGATGCATTGTAGCCTTGAAAATGATTTTTCTAGATTGTTTGACAAAAAATCCAGCTGCATAAATTGACTTTATGTAAAAATAAAATTCTCATTTACTGTTTCTATTATGAAACCATAAATTAACAGGTAATAATTGCATTATCAATATCCAAAAGGTGAGTTAATTATGAAAGCCTTATTCCTCTATTAATAAAATAGAGTGCAACCCATTTCTGACACGCTTTATCACTACATTTTAGCGGCATGTACTATAGTTACTTATTGCCAGTGGTGTAAACAAGATCTGCTCCTCTGTACAATTTATTTATATGTAAATAAGCAGCTCATCACTGTACTCAAATAAAAGGATCAGGTACAAACCTTCCTGTTCTTGGTATATTTACAGAAAATCTATACACAGCACTGGATATGTATCCTTCAAAAGCACAACAGTACACAGAAGACATTCACATTTGTTTTTTCAGCAGTTACATTAAAAAAAAAAAATCAGGACAATATACAGAAATTAAGACAAGACAGCCCTCTAGACAGAATGTATATCATTTTGCAAATACTTAAATCATTACTATGTGAACATTCAATGTGAACTCATTCCATTCGCATTGTTACTGATCATAACTTTGCTTAGTTATGCGGGTGGTGGTAGTCTGCTGTTTTAAATTCTCCTCCAGGAGGGGGCAGCAGTGACCTCAGAATGGATATTCTGACCTTCTCAAACGATCTTCGTCTTCAGGTTTTCTTAAACCCCCTGAGATTTAAACAAATTACACCCACACAATTTCCTATAAAAGCCACTGAGAATTCTCCACCCAACACAGGAGCATCACCTGTAAGACAGAGAGAGAGATCTGTGTGTCACAATGGCAGCTATAATAACATTCACAGTGTTGCTGGGAACTTTATTTTGTGAGTGCCAATACTGTATTAATTTATCATCTTTTGAAGCAATATTATTTAATATTTACATTTCATTCCTCTGATTTTATTTTTCATAGAGTAAATTTAATCTGTAGATTTTGCATTAACAATTTTCTTTGATAACTGCACTAACCTTTGCATAATTAACTTTTCTTTAATCTCTCATACAGATGGTCACTGTGTTGAACTCACCCAGCCTGGATCTATGGTTTTAACACCGGGGCAGTCTCTGACCATCTCCTGTAAAGTCTCTGGGTATTCCCTGACTGATAGCAGCTACTGTACAGACTGGATCCGACAGCCTGCAGGGAAAGCTCTGGAGTGGATTGGATGTTTCTGTGGCAGTGGGAACACCTATTACAAAGATTCACTAAAGAGCAAGTTCACTGTGTCCAGAGACACCTCCAGCAGCACAGTGTCTTTGAAAGGGAGCAGCCTGCAGACTGGAGACTCAGCTGTGTATTACTGTGCCCGAGAGTCACAGTGAGAGAAAGTCATGTGGGAGTGATACAAAAACTGCTTCATACTTCAGTTCACACAGTCAGCAATAGAAACAGTATTTCTTACATATAAATTCCCTCTAGTTAAAAGTATTAACCTAAAGTCAACAAGTGAAATAAGCAAATTTAGATTTCTGAGGATTGAATGTATTTTTTCCACAACAAATATCAATTATGTTTTTACAAAGAATACCTGAATATAGAATAAGCTGAAAAGTGGTCAGAAACTGAACATGAAGAAGGAGAAGTAAAACACCATGGGAAAACATTTCAAAAGAGAACAAACTGGAGAATAAATTATCCCTGGTGAAAATCACATTTGAGCAGGCATTTATATGCATATTCATGGCTTATTGTTTGTAGCTGAATATGGTTTACATATTGATTAACATTGCAACAGTTTCTTATGTTAGAATACATTTGTAGTTGTTTCTATTGGATGTGCTTAGTTCTGGGAAATATAAGTTGGAATTGCTGTTATTGGGTCTTCTCACTGTACCAATCACAATAATCAAAACCTGAGCACAATCACAGGACACTGTACTGAAGATGATTCAGCTGTTCGTATAGGATTTTAAATTGACATCCTGATTTACTGTTGTCATTAAATATTCCATGACACCCATCACCATAATAGTTGGTGGGGGGCACGGAGACTCATCAGAATATACCTGGTGATCAGTATATTATTTGAGCTGCTCTTACACGCTCAGATTACTTTCCTCTGGTTTAAACTGTTCTCTGCAAGCAGCATATTTCAGTTTTTAGTTTTTTTTTTGTTTTTTCCTTCAAAGTATCTGCTGACAAATAACTTATTTTAGACTGATAATCTGTTAGAGAATATGAGTTGACAATAAAAATAGTTCTGTTCATCGAGAAAAAAATACTTTCTATGGGCCTGAATACTTTCTAAAGGCAGTATATATCTGGAGATCAGGATATTATATGAGCCACTCTTACACACTGAGACAACATTCATTTGTTTAAAGTGTCCTCTGAACAGCACTACAGTAAAGATCACACTGCTGTAGACAAGATGCTTTGGAGCAGCAGGAATGGAGCAGAGCTGCATGGCTACTGAACATGGAACACGGCTCTTTAAAAAGTGTCATTTCCCTCTTGACTGTAATGTATATTATGTGGGAAACCATAAAGTACAACCTTACAGTCTAGCAGTTTTCATATTGTATTTGCAGTCTACAGCTCTGACTGCTCTATTTAAACAGTGTGTGATCTGCCCACCCAGTGAGGAGGAGTTCATGCAAACTCTGAGCTCTTCCTTCTACATTTACCTCTCTGCACTGAAGGAGGAGGGACTGCTGTTGGAGACTGACTGTAGAACGATCATCACAGACTGCACCCAAAGACTTCCACCATGACTATTATAACCAGCCTGATTCTGATTACAGTGTTCTTAAAAAGTATGTTTTAATTTTCCATTTATTGTGTTTTTACTGAAATGTTAATTTTTAGGTCATGGATTTTGTGTTCTAAGTCTTCCTTAATTTCACAGGTGTTAAATGTCAGACACTGACTGAGTCTGAAGCAGCAGTTAAAAAGCCTGGAGAATCCCACAAACTGACCTGTACAGCCTCTGGGTTCACATTCGGTGACCACGGTATGAGCTGGATCAGACAGGCTCCTGGGAAAGCACTGGAGTGGGTGGCTGGGATCAGTAATGGTGGTGTCAGCACATGGTATGCCAGTTCTCTAAAGGGAAGATTCACCATCTCCAGAGACAACAGCAAGAACCAGCTGTATTTACAGATTAACAGGCTGGCAGCTGAAGACACTGCTGTGTATTACTGTGCCAGATACACACAGTGAGAGAGAGTGAGGGGAGAGCCGCACAAAAACCTCTTCCCCTTTATCACACTGAGCTACAGCACAGAGCCCCGGAATGAACTCTGTTGTATGAAGTGAAACTCAGGGTTACTGTTTTAAATATCACTGAAGTGTTCTGTTCTTTAGGTCTCATTTATGCTATCAGATGATTAGTAATTCTTGGTCATTTTTCAAATGCCCTTTTGAGTCACCTGCAACTCAGCAGGCTGATACCATGTTCTGTCATTCCAATATTCAATATGAATTCTGCTCAAGGTGACAACAGAGAAAATTGACTTTTCTCAGTGTCATTTCAAGGACCTTTACGAGGACATAAAAAACCTTGCATGAATACGTTGTGTACATACACTAATATTACCCCAATGTGAAATAAAGGGACACCTTTTTTATATGGATGCAGATTTATTCTGATTTCTCACATCATATTCTGAATTCTCATAATGAAATTGCCCTGTGGAATAAATGTGTTGCTTCATTACATCCTCCCATGTTGGAAAACAAGCGATTCAAAGTGATTTATTTCATGGAGTTTAGACCAAAACCAGCTCATGCAAGCACACTGCAGTCCTTTTACTGAACACAAATGTCCATCTCACAAATATTACTAAAGGATTGACCATTCACAGTATAAATGACAAATAACCATTTTTCATATGATCATGTATAAAAAAGTCTCTGAATGCACCAATTATATTTGTAAAATACACCAAATGCAGTCCTTCATTTGCTAGAATTCAACCCACAGATCACTTAATTTCTGACATTGTGGTTTAAAATTTAAATAAATTATACTTTTTACTGTTTATTCATTTTTTCTCATGTCTGTTCCTGCACAGGTTTTTCTTTTTAATTGACAAACCTTGTAGACTGGCTTCACTGTACAATCATCAATTGCCACATCCATTCAGTCTCATTGCATTAAATTCTAATCTTAATGAAACAGGCAAAGTAGACTGTAAATTGATGGTATGGTTACAGAAATAAAAGTGCTTTGCATTGAACATAAGAAACACAGTTTTTCTCTGCAGCACCTGTGAGTTTCCTGTCCTGTTGCTTCTACACTGTTGTGAGTGTGATCAGCAGTGCCCCTCACTCTGCCCTCCCCTAGAGGAGGGTCCAGTGCAAACCTCCCACTGCTTTAAATGGAGCCAGTGTCAGTGTGAGAACCAGAGTAGCAGTCAGTGGGACTCAGTCTGTGCTTTAACTCAGTGCTCCTCCTTCTCCTCCTGCGGTCATGAAGCTCCTACCAGCCCTGCTGCTGCTCACAGCACTCACTCTCTCAGGTCTCTCTCTTATTCTCTCTCCTCTCTTTCTTTCTCTGTGCTTCTTCCGTGTATCACATCTGAAATCTGACATTTATTTTAATTACAGGTGTTCAGGGTGAGCTTGTCCTGACAGAATCTGAAGCAGTGCTAAAGAGACCAGGAGACTCTCACAAACTGACCTGTACAGCCTCTGGGTTCACATTCAGCAGCACCTGGATGGCCTGGATCAAACAGGCTCCTGGGAAGGGGCTGGAGTGGGTGGCCAGCATCAGTGGTGGTGGCAGCACATATTATGCCAACTCTGTTGAGGGAAGATTCACTATCTCCAGAGATAACAGCAAGAACCAACTGTATTTACAGATGAACAGGCTGGCAGCTGAAGACACTGCTGTGTATTACTGTGCCACCCACAGTGAGAGAGTGAGGGGAGAGCTGCACAAAAACCTATTCCCCTTTATCACACAGAGCTGCAGCACAGAGCTCTGGGATGAACACCGTTGTACGAAGTCAAACTCGGTGTTTCTGTTTAAAACATCTCACTGCTGATAACTCTAGACCATCAACCCTCTTTAAGTCACATGCAAACCAGCACACTGTAAAGATTTTCTGTCTCTACAATATTGGACACAGATTCCGATCAAAATGAGAAGTCCAAGTAAATTTAAATTCAAAAACATGTTTAAATTTACAAAAACCTCACAAGGATATTTTTAAATTCCCATAATTCGTGCATAAATTGCACTGGAAAAGTGTTTTATGTTGTTACACTAGAGACTAGTTCCTCAAAAGGTCCAATTTGCCATATCGATGTTTGACACTTTATATTTACATTCACTCCGAAAGAAAAACAGCAACACTGCCATTATATTTGTCTAAACTGCATTAGCATGATGAATATACTTCAGCCCTCAGTTTCCTCATCTTGTATGCTAAACTCTCTCTAAAACCTTGATAGTGCAAAGACTGTGACTGATGTCATGCCACTACTTGTGCAGTTTGTAACTGTAAATAACATATTGTGTTGCTTTGAAATTTCTATTAGTTACCCACTCAGCTGCAGAAAATGTAAGAAGTGCTGTAATACTTTTTAGGTAAACCGTAGAGACATCTAACGTTATTCATTGTCATTGAAGTAAAAGAAGACCACTAGGTATCACATCTACATTCATAAATGAGCACATTATCACTGTACACTAAAAGAGGTCCAGATACAAACGCGCCTGTTCTAGGTGTATCTGTAATCAATGATGAGCGCAGACATGATGAGATATACTGACATCACCTGCTTTTTCACAGCTGTCAATTGCACTAGTGTTTTATCTGTATGTCCATTATGAGGATAATACAGTAAAATCCAAGAAGTAAATGAGTGCTCTAATCAGTTTTAAAGCATTTTTAGCTATCTTTATGGAATGTGTCACATTGCAAAAATATTCAAATCATAACTACAGGAGCATTAATTCTGAACTTAACCCATAAGAATTGTAACAGTATCCACTGTCCATAGTAATGCTGGTGTGAACTGCCTGCTGTGTTTTATTCTCCTCCAGGAGGGGGCAGCAGTGATCCTCAGAATGGACATTTGATCCGCTGAATTTATTTTGTTTTTCTTCTTCCTCCAGCCCCGAGAGATTTAAACAAATTTAGTGCGCAATGTTTACCATAAAAGCCACTGAGAATTCTCCTCCCATCACAGGAGCATCACCTGTAAGACAGAGAGAGAGATCTGTGTGTGACAATGGGAGCTCTTATAGCATTAGCTGTGTTGCTGGGGTCTTTATCATGTAAGTGAGCATGCTATATTGCTATTTGAATTGTAATTAAGATTTTTCTGATAAATCCTGCAAAGACTTACTTCTAGATAAAATAAAATGAGATGTCTATTTGTTTTTACAGTTAATTGTGTGGTTATTTAGCTTATTGATGTACTCACAAATACCTTTTATTTCCATCTCCACAGATAGTCGTTGTGTTGAACTCACACAGCCTGGTTCTATAGTTTTAAAACCAGGAGAGACTTTATCTGTGTCCTGTAAAGTCTCATATTCAGTTACTGATTATCACACACACTGGATCCGACAGCCTGCAGGGAAAGCTCTGGAGTGGATTGGAGTTATGCGGTCAGGTGGAAGCACTGCTTATAAAGATTCACTAAAGAACAAGTTCACCATCACCAGAGACACCTCCAGTAACACAGTGTTTTTACAAGGGAGCAGCCTGCAGACTGGAGACACAGCTGTGTATTACTGTGCGCGAGAGTCACAGTGAGATAAAGTCACGTGGGAGTAATACAAAAACTGCTTCACACTTCAGTTCACGCAGTCAGCAACAGAAACAATATTTTTTACATATGAATTCACTGTATCCAGAAGTTTTTACCTAATATCAACAATTGAAATAAGCAAATTTAGATTCCTGAGAATTGAATATATTTTTTCCACAACAAATATCAATGACGTTTTTATGAAGAATGGCTGAATGTAGAATAAGCTGAAAAGTGGTCAGAAACTGAACATGAAGAAGGAGAAGTAATACACCATGGGAAAACATTTCAAAAGGGTCAAAACTGGAGAATAAATTACTCCAGGTGAAAATCGCATTTGAGCAGGCATTCATATGCATATTCATCAGAATCAGAATATACCTGGTGATCAGTAAATTATTTGAGCTGCTCTTACACGCTCAGGTTACATTCCTCTGGTTTAAATGGTTCTCTGCAAGCAGCATATTTAAGTTTTTACATTTCCTTTAAAGTATCTGCTGACAAATAACTCATTTTAGACTGAAAATTAGTTCTTAGAGAATATGAGTTGACAATAAAAATACTTCTGTTCATCTAAAAAATATAGTTTTTATGGGCCTGAATACCTTCTTAAGGCAGTATATATCTGGAGATCAGGATATTATATGAGCCATTCTTGCACACTGAGACAACATTCAATTGTTTAAAGTGTCCTCTGAACAGCACTACAGTGAAGATCACACTGCTGTAGACAAGATGCTTTGGAGCAGCAGGAATGGAGCAGAGCTGCATGGCTACTGAACATGAAACATGGCTCTTTAAATAATGTCATTTCCCTCTTGACTGTAATACATGGTATGTGGGAAAATGTAAACTACAACCTTATAATCTAGCAGTTTTCATATTGTATTTGTAGTCTACAGCTCTGACTGCTCTATTTAAACAGTGTGTGATCTGCCCACCCAGTGAGGAGGAGTTCATGCAAACTCTGAGCTCTTCCTTCTACATTTACCTCTCTGCACTGAGGGAGGATGGACTGTTGTTGGAGACTGACTGTAGGACTTCCATCACAGACTGCAGTCAAAGACTTTCACTATGACTGTTATAACCAGCCTGCTCCTGATTACAGTCTTCTTAACAAGTAGGGTTGAATTTGTCATACATTTAATATTTACTAAAATTGTATTTGTGAGGCTGTGTGTTCTAAGACTTTTTTTCATTTCACAGGTGTTAAATGTCAGACACTGACTGAGTCTGAATCAGCAGTTAAAAAGCCTGGAGAATCCCACAAACTGACCTGTGCAGACTCTGGGTTCACATTCAACAACTATGCAATGAGCTGGATCAGACAGGCTCCTGGGAAGGGACTGGAGTGGGTTGCCTTTATTCACACACGAAGTACATCCATCGACTATTCCAAGTCAGTTGAGGGAAGATTCATTATATCCAGAGATGACTACAACAGTAAGCTGTACCTGCAGATGAACAGGCTGACAGCTGAAGACACTGCTGTGTATTACTGTGCCAGAGACCCACAGTGAGAGAAGTCAAGCCTGAGCCCTGACAATAACTCTCTACATGAAACTGTCACCACAGCAGACTTCAGGGAATTCATGTTTTTATTGCCCCTACATCAAAGTACAGAGAGTCTGAATATTGAAAGTCAACTTGCTATATTCATCTCTGTAAAGGAGAGACATTATTTATTTTGATAGTTAATGTACATTTCATTTAATATTTTGTTTTGAACAGAACATCTACTCTATGGATAATGCAGACTCTTCACTGGCTTAAAGAAATAAACAGAACAGTGATAAACAGTTCAAGAAAGCACTGGAACAGTGTATGATGTTGTTACGTGAGAGACGTTCCCCAACAGGTCCAATCTAACGTTTCTATGTGCGACACACTATATTTGTATTTACTCTTAACTAATCGCAGCCATAGAGCCGTGATATTTGTTTAATCGGTAGTAGCTTAATGAATACCAAGTACTTCAGCCTTCAGTCTCCTCATCTTGTGAGATGAATTCTCTCTAAAATGTTGACAATACAAAGACTGTGACTGATTTCATAGCTTTAATGTCATTTTCTGTGTAATTTGTGACTGCAATATACAATAAATTATATTAAGGTGTTGTGTTCCTTCTAAAGGTGCAATTAATATTAATTCAGTTATGCATAATGTGTGAGGTGGTGGCACCTCTCACTCTGATTTCTGTGGGTTAATTGACCCTGACGAGGGGCAGGTGGGTGAGTGCTATGGTGAGGTGAGGGCACCTCACAGGCATTTGCTCTGAGCTAATTGTCCCTGATGAGGGTCAGGTGTGGGAGGCCTATATCTAGCCCCTGATTTCTGGGATTCAGCGCAGACTCATTGTTTGTCATGCTCTTGGTGTGTAGGGGTGTAAGAATCGGCAGAAGTTACCGTATTGATCCTATCTGCCAAATTTGATCACCATTTAGTTTCTTCTCGAGTTGATTATCTCTTCGCGCTGTGAAGGACATTTTGCCCTCGTCTCTCAGTTTTCCTTTTGTTTTCTACCCGCCAGGCTGCGAGTGTCCTTTCACTTTTGTAAGAGACTCCACTCTGTTTTTCTAGTGGGGCTTTTCTTTCTGAGTAGCTACGCTGCGGCGGTGTTTCCTTTCTTTTAGTTTTCTGAGCCCGCTGACAGAAGTTTCAGTGAGTGGAGGGAGCGATTACTTAGCTCTTTATTATTTGGTATGTCCTCTGTCCCTTTCTATTGCTCAGCGATTTTGTGGTTACCCCTCAGGGTTAACTTTTAGATCCCCTCGGTCCGCAATTGCGTCCCACCCTCCTCAACCATGACATAATGAAACTGTGATCCGTTTGTATTATACCTTATTGATAAATTTTAGAGATATGTATAGTAACTTATTATCGTTGAGGTAAAAGAGTACAGTAAGAGTGCAGATTTTGTATAGAGTACAGTTTAGTACCAATTCTCTACATGTAAATTAGCACATTGCTTAGTTCATCCCATTAGTGTTATAAATTAGTTTGAGTAAACAGCAGTTCCATATACAATGCAACCTGTTCTTGTCATACCTGTAATTCATTAATAAAAAAACACTATATAAACAGATATATTGAGATATAATCCTCGTTTTTCATTGGAGCACAAACATATGCAAAGATCTGCTGTCATTTGTTTTCCTTGTGGTTACCGTTTGTCACCCAGAAAATAAGATAAGACAGCTCTCATGTGTGTTTTCATCAATCGAGTTGGAATGTTGTACATTGTGCAGCTATTAAAATCATAACGTATTGAACATTCATTTGAAATGAACCCATAAGCATTGTTACTGATCTTAAATTCCGGAGCAATGCCGGTGGAAGGCAGTGTGCTGTTTTTAATTCACTGCTGCCCCCTCCTGGAGGGGGCAGCAGTGCTCTTCATGAAGGATACTCTGACCCTCTGAATTTACTGTTTTTCTCCTTCCTCCAATCCCCAGAGATTTAAACTAATTCAGCACACAGTTTCCTATAAAAGCCACTGAGAATTCTCCTTCCAGCACAGGAGCATCACCTGTTAGACAGAGAGGGAGATCTGCGTGTCACAATGGGAGTTCTTATAGCATTAGCAGTGTTGCTGGGAACTTTATCTTGTAAGTGAACATGTTGTATGCTGCACAAAAACCTCTTCCTCTTTATCACACAGAGCTACAGCACAGAGCCCTGGAATGAACTCTGCAGTATGAAGTTAAACTCAGGGTTTCTACTTTAAATATCTCTGAAGTGTTCTCTTCTTTAGGTCTCATTTATACTATCAGATGATGAATAATTCTTGGTCATCTTTCAAATACCCTTTTGAGTCACCTTTAAACCAGCAGCCTGTAACCGTGTTCTGGCATTCCAATATTCAATATGGATTCTGATCAAGGTGACAACAGAAATGGAAATGGGCAACAGAATAAATGTGTCATTTCAAGGACCTTTACAAGGACATTTAAAACTTCCCGTGAATCCTGCATGAATGTATTATGTACATACATTAATATTTCCCCAATGTGAAATTAATACTGATAATTTTATCACATATAAGCAAATTTCTTTGATCTTATACGTGATAAATTTCTCACATCATATTCTGAAGTCCCCTAATAATATCACCCTGTGGAATAAATGTCTAGCTTCATTACATCCTCCCATGTTCAAAAACAAGCAATTCAAAGTGATTTATTTCATGGAGTTTAGACCCAAACCAACTCATGCAAGCACACTGCAGTCCTTTCACTCAATACAAAATGTCCATCTCACAATTATTACGAAAGGATTGACCATGCACAGTATAAATGTCTAATAAGCATTTTTCATAAAATCATGTAAAATGATCTCTAAAAGCCCCAAAGGTGTTTGTAAAATATACAAAATGCATTCCTTCGTTTGCTGGAATTCAACCCACAGTTCACTTAATTTCTGATATTGTGGGTAGAAATTTCGATTTATTCATTTTTGCTTGTGTCTGTTCCTGCATGGGCTTTTTTTTAAAGAAGTTACGAACCTCTTAGATGGGCTTTAGAGTACAATCATCAATTGCCACTCCCATTCAGTCTCATTGCTGTGAATCCTAGTCCTAATGAAACAGGCAAAGTAGACTGTGGGGTAGGGTTACAGAAATGAAAGTGTTTTGTATTGAACATAAGAAACACAGTTTTTCTCTGCAGCTCCTGTGAGTTTCCTGTCCTGTTGCTTCTACACTGTTGTGAGTGTGATCAGCAGTGCCCCTCACTCTGCCCTCCCCTAGAGGAGGGTCCAGTGCAAACCTCCCACTGCTTTAAATGGAGCCAGTGTCAGTGTGAGAACCAGAGCAGCAGTCAGTGGGACTCAGTCTGTGCTTTAACTCAGTGCTCCTCCTTCTCCTCCTGCAGTCATGAAGCTCCTACCAGCCCTACTGCTGCTCACAGCACTCACTCTCTCAGGTCTCTCTCTTATTCTCTCTCTCCTCTCTTTCTTTCTCTGTGCTTCTTCCATGTATCACATCTGAAATCTGACATTTATTTTAATTACAGGTGTTCAGGGTGAGATTGTCTTGACAGAATCTGAAGCAGTGGTAAAGAGACCAGGAGACTCTCACAAACTGACCTGTACAGCCTCTGGGTTCACATTCAGCAGCTACTGGATGGGCTGGATCAGACAGGCTCCTGGGCAGGGACTGAAGTGGATCTCAATCATTGAAAATGACAGTGATAGGAAATTCTACTCTACGTCTGTTCAGGGAAGATTCACAAATACCAGAGACAACATCAAGAACCAGCTGTATTTACAGATGAACGGCCTGACAGCTGACGACACTGCTGTGTATTACTGTGCCAGAAGCGACCCACAGTGAGAGAAGTCAAGCCTGGGTCCTGACAATAACTCTCTACATGAAACTAATACCACAACCCATCTTTAGGGAATTCATTCTGTTTTTGTTGCCCCTACAGCCCAGTGCAGAGAATAAAAATGCCTGAACATTGAAAGTGAACTTGTTTTGTTTGTGTCTGTGAGGGAGAAACTTTATTAAGCCATAATTATGATGCACATTTTATTAAATTTCTGCCTAAACATCTATATTCTATAGATTACTCCACGTATTTCCCTGGATTAAAAAAAAAAAAAAGTCAGTTCCTCAGAAGGCCCAATCTACTGTATTTGTGTTCAACACTATATTTGCTCTTTCTCCCAAATAAATAAATAAATACTGCCACCATATTTAATTCATCTGTATTAGCATGATGAATGTACTATAACACCTTGACGATGCAAATACTGTGACTGATCTCATGGCTTTAATGTCACTTCTTGTGTAATCTCTGTAGCATAGTATAAAAGTTCATAAAGGTTCCTTCAAAAGGTGTATATCACAATTATTCAGTTATACTAAATAGTAAATTTGACACATTCTTCAAATTCTTTATTGAAAAAATTCTGATATTCTGCACATTTTTTTTGTTTTTCTCCTTCCTCCAACCCCCAGAGATTTAAACAAATTCAGTCCACAGCATTTCCTATAAAAGCAAGTGAGAATTCTCCTCTTAACGCAGGAGCGTCACCTGTAAGACAGAGAGGAAGATCTGTGTGTCACAATGGGAGCTATTGTAGCATTAGCAGTGTTGCTGGGAACATTATCTTGTGAGTGAACAGGCTGAATTCATATTTTATTTATTTTAAAATAAAATTCTTCAGTGATAATTTCCAGTTTTACTTACTTTTAGCATTAAATAAGTAAAATTAAGTTCTTAATTATAATAGATTTTTCTGTTTATTTCTATGATTATATTGTTTATTGATATACCTCCATATCTTATTTTTTATTTCCATCTCCGCAGATGGTCACTGTGTTGAGCTCACACAGCCAGGCTCTATGGTTGTAAAACCAGGAGAGTCTCTCACCATCTCCTGTAAAGTCTCTGGGTATTCCCTGACTGACAGCTGCTGCTGTACACACTGGATTCGACAGCCTGCAGGGAAAGCACTGGAGTGGATTGGATATTTTTGCTATGAGGGAAGCACTGCTTATAAAGATTCTCTGAAGAGCAAGTTCACCATCTCCAGAGACACCTCCAGCAGCACAGTGACTTTGCAGGGGAGCAGCCTGCACACTGGAGACACAGCTGTGTATTACTGTGCCCGAGAGTCACAGTGCAGCAAAACAACACTAGAGCTGTACAAAAACACATCACACTGAGTGTCACCACTGAACACACACACTCTACCTGCATGTAGCACTCACTGTTCCCATATTCACCATTATCTGAAAAAAGAAAGAAAAATAATAAAAAATGGGCAAAACCTCAGACCTGCAGCAACTGAAGTTTTATTGTTTTTTAAAGCACAAAAATAATGTTTGCATATGAAAAGCTCAAAGGTAAAGAAACAAACACAGAATTCAATAACTGGGCACATACCCTATAGACATGTACACACAATGCACTTTGACCCCGGTCTTCCTCAGTGATGCCTGCACGGGCCCAGTGTGGTTTGAGCCATCAGCTCACACAGGTGAACAGGAGAAGGGGGTGACTAGTGTGGATGACTAGATTCAGCAGTGGTGGCCTGTTGCCTGTATGCAGCTGGACGTGTAGAGTGCTGTGCTTTACAGTCTGAAGCGTGTTCTATAGCCAGAGAGGGGAGTTGGGGAGAGATGTGGTGCTTGTGTATTTTGGCTGATGGTAAATGCAGCAGCATCAGCATTCTGAATGAGCAGGAGGGGCCTGATGGTACCTGCAGGGAGACCCAAGGAGAGAGCAGCATCATCCATTAAGGACACCATAAGGGCCTGAATAATGAGCTGGGCAGCATATGCAGGAAGGATAGGACTGATTTTACAGATGTTGGAGATTAAAAAATCAGCAGCTCCAAGTAACAGAGTGATATTCTCAGTGAGAAACTGTGTTAACCTGGATCATTGGCAGTGTGGAATACATATATATATGCCATTGTGTTACTCCCAGTTTAAGATTGTATTGTGTTTTTTCTGACTTTATCAACCTTACCTCAATATCCATAGCAATTTTAAACTTACAGTACAAATATCAAAACGCAGATAGACTGATCCACACCATATTTGGGGGAAAGAAAAAAGAAGAAAAAAATTCTTTTGCTAAAGGTGACAGACATAAGCTCATGGGTGCTTTATCTACTGAAATATCTATAGAATATCTATATACTACACATATACTGAGATATTTATATTTGCTAGATTTTATTCCTGGTGGAAGCACAGCATATGCAAAAAATTTGTCATTTACATTTGTTTTCTTCTAGTTACATTTGTAACAGGCATAATGTTCTCCTCCAGGAGGGGGCAGCAGTGCTCGTTATAATGGATATTCTGACCCTCTGAATTTATCTTGTTTTCCTCCTTCCTCCAACCCCCAGAGATTTAAACAAATTCTGTCCACAGTATTTCCTATAAATGCCTCAGAGAATTCTCCTCCCAACACAGGAGCATCACCTGTAGTACAGAGAGGTAGATCTGTGTGTGGCAATGGGAGCTATTGTAGCATTAGCAGTGTTGCTGGGAACTTTACCATGTAAGCATGCTGTATTGATATTTTTATTTCACATTGAAGTTATTCTATGCTTTTCCCAAAGTTTGTCTTTTAAATAAGATGGAATCAGTTTCAATATTTATCCTGAATATATTTTATTTAAAAAAGGTTATTCAACTGTTTATGGTTTTATTCAATTAATATATTACTTATTGATATACTCACAAAAATCTTTTTTATTTCCGTCTCCACAGATGGTCACTGTGTTGAACTCACACAGCCAGGCTCTATAGTTGTAAAACCAGGACAGTCTCTGACCATCTCCTGTAAAGTCTCTGGGTATTCTGTGACTGATGACAGCTATGCTACAGGCTGGATTAGACAGCCTGCAGGGAAAACTCTGGAGTGGATTGGAGATATGTGGGGAAGAGGCGCTTTGTATTACAAGGATTCATTGAAGAGCAAGTTCACTATCACCAGAGACACCTCCAGCAGCACAGTGAGTTTACAAGCAAGCAGCCTAGAGACTGGAGACACAGCTGTGTATTACTGTGCCCGATATACACAGTGCTGCAAAGTTACAGCAGACCTGTACAAAAACACACCCTGATGAGTGTAGTGGCAGAACGCAAACGGAGTTATGTGAAGTTTGCACCCCCTAGTGATCAGAATATGAATTAAAATATTTTCCTCCATTTGTGCTGCAGTGTGCTGATGAAATGCAAATCCCATAATGGTTTAGGTCCTGTGTTTGTAACTCAAAAGTTGTAGATTGTAGATTGTAAAATTTTCATTTAGTGTTTCTATTATGCAACCATTAATGAACAGGTAATAAATGAATTATGAACATCCAAAAGGTGAGTGTTTTATGAATGCATTATTCCTCTATAAATAAAATAGAATGCAACCCATTTCTGACACACTTTATCACCAAATTTTAGAGGCATGTACTGTAATAAATTATTGCCACTGGTGTAAACAAGATCTGCTCCTCAGTACAATTTATTTATACGTAAATAAGCAGATCATCACTGTACTCAAATAAAAGGACCATATACAAACCTTCCTGTTCTTGCTATATTTACAGAATATCTATATATAGAACTGGCTATGTATTCCTCAGAAGCACAAAATGGAAGGGAGGCTCATCAGAATATACCTGGAGATCAGTATATTATTTGAGCTGCTCTTACACGCTCAGATTACATTCCTCTGGTTAAAATTGTCTTCTGCAAGCAGCATATTTCAGTTTTTAGATTTCCTTTAAAGTATCTGCTGACAAATAACTCATTTTAGACTGATAATCTGTTGTTAGAGAATATGAGTTGACAATAACAATACTTCTGTTCATCTAGAAAAAAATACCTTCTATGGGCCTGAATACTTTCTTAAGGCAGTATATATCTGGAGATCAGGATGAGCCACTCTTCCACACTGAGACAACATTTATTTGTTTAAAGTGTCCTCTGAACAGCACTACAATAAAGATCACACTGCTGTAGAAAAGATGCTTTGGAGCAACAGGAATGAAGCAGAGCTGCATGGCTACTGAGCATGGAACATGACTCTTTAAATAATGTCATTTCCCTCTTGACTGTAATGTATATCATGTGGGAAAAAATGAACAACAACCTTTCAATCTAGTCGTTTTCATAATGTATTTGCAGTCTGCTGCTCTGACTGCTCTATTTAAACAGTGTGTGATCTGCCCACCCTGTGAGGAGGAGTTCATGCAAACTCTGAGCTATTCCTTCTACATTTACCTCTCTGCACCGAGGGAGGAGGTACTGCTGTTGGAGACTGAATGTACTACAATCATTACAGACTGCAGTGAAAGACTTTCACCATGACCATCATAACTAGCCTGCTTCTGATCTCAGTGTTTTTTACAAGTATGTTTTAGCATTTATCTTTTTTACTGAAATGTTATTTTTACGAGGTTGGGAATTGTGAGTTCAAAGTTTTTCTTAATTTCACAGGTGTTGAAAGTCAGACACTGACTGAGTCTGAACCAGCAGTTAAAAAGCCTGGAGAATCCCACACACTGACCTGTACAGCCTCTGGGTTCACATTCAGCAGCCATGATATGCACTGGATCAGACAGTCTCCTGGGAAGGGGCTGGAGTGGGTGGCCTACATTAATAGTGGTGGTGGCAGCACATATTATGCCACGTCTGTTAAAGGAAGATTCACCATCTCCAGAGACAACAGCAAGAACCAGCTGTATTTACAGATGAACGGCCTGACAGCTGAAGACACCGCTGTGTATTACTGTGCCAGAGACACACAGTGAGAGAAAGTGAGGGGAGAGCCGCACAAAAACCTCTTCCCCTTTATCACACAGAGCTACAGCTCAGAGCCCATGGGGATAAATATGTTAAATGTTTGTATGTATGTATGTATGTATGTATGTATGTATGTATGTATGTATGTTCATATGCATGCATGTATGTATGTATGTATGTATGTATGTATGTATGTATGTACAGTTGCTACTTTAAATTATACATTCATTGTTTATTAAAAGTTGTAAATAAACAAGAACAGTACATTTTGAGAAATTAACTTGATAACCAAGTATAAACATATCTTTTCTGGAGTGTAAGTGTTTTTGAGGGTGAAGTTTCTGGTTTCATCCCCTCTGTTTCATTATGGGCCCAAGTGATGCCGTGGTGAACACCTAAATGAAACACAACATATATGCAGTGTTATCAGTGAAAATAAAAGAAAACACAGGCACACTGTTAGGACTCATGCAATGCTCATAAAAATTATATATACAGTACCTCACAATGAAAAATTGATCAAAGTAAGTACTGTTTCAATATTCCAGAATGAGTAAAAATGTACTTTACATTTACTGTTTCATTAATACTACTGTCAATGGACAGGTAATAAATGTATTATGTGCCTCCTGAAGGTAGTGTATTTGCTTTAAAATATCTTTATCTACAAAAGCATAATTTGAAGTGTGACCCATTTTTTGTTATATTTCATGGGAACATTTTAGATATATTAAAGTTGTTTATTGTCACTGAGGTTATGGAATACCACTCAGTGTAATTTAGCACAATGTCACTGCACACTAACAAAAGGTCCAGATACAAACCCAGCTGTTCTTGGTATATCTACAGGATATCTGTATGTGACAAATATACTGGGATCATCTAATTCTTTCTCCAAAGGAAGCACAATCACACAAGAAATATGCTATCATTTACGTTTGTTAAAAGAATGATTCACTTAAAATTAGATGACAGCCTTCGAGTAAATTTTTAGGAAACTAGATGGAATGTATTACGTTGCACAGATATTCAAAGCGTAACTCCTTCATACAATACCTACATGTATGCATTCAGTCAGAATATGGCAAAGCTACAACATCATCTGCCTATTTCAGTTTTTAAAAAATCCACTGATAAAATCTAATTTATATTGTCCCCATTTTCACTGTGGAGCTCATAACCTAGTAATGGACAGTATAAAAAACCATCCAACTGGCATCGATAACTTTACAAATACCAGAATCATAATTTTTGTGGAGCTAGATTAGAATACATTTGGAAGCATCTTGAGGACCTGCTTACCCATAGCTGGTTGTGTGGACAGTTGGTCAGCCATATTGCAATTTGGCACGAAGACATAAATGGGATAAAGGAATGACCAGTCTCTTTGTACACTTTGTATGAAGATAAAAACTAAAAGAGTTAACTGTCACACTGTGTATAACCCTTACTCATGTGAAATAATGAGATAACCCATAAGTCCTACAAAGATACTGTAATTTGCCTAAATTATTAATATATCGTATACCGGTTAAAATGATCAGGAGGTGATGGACAAACAGGCAGACCTTTGTCAAAAGGGGGGGGGGGGGGGCAGAGAGAGCATGGTATGGACTGGGATGTAAATTAGTAAATTTTACAATTTGTAAATGGACAGGGGTGTAATTTGGTTTTAAACAGTAGGTATATAACAGAATTACACCTGCGATTCTGTACCCTGAGTGCTGAAAGAGAACACCAATCATCCACCCATCATTTACCTCCTCCATATTTCACCGGACCCAAAGACCAGGTGAGTAAAACTTTTTCACAATTTAAGTGTTCAGGTGTTAAAATGAATAAGTGCTAAAATAAGTGCTGCTGAATGTTTGCCATTTGAATTCTTCATTTTGATTGGCTGAAAGGGCGTACTGTGGCAGGGTTTAAAATTGTACTCTGTATCTGTATTGTCAAATGAAATCACCTACATGATACGAAGGATAGTTACTGTGTTGGTTTCCTGACTGCTCGTGCAACCCCCAAGTAGTAATGTTTTTTCTCTTAAGTAGCCAGAAAGCAATCGTCTGAAGCACTCTTTAACTCACAGCTGCTACTAGGAGAATGGAATTTGTTTATAAGCCACAGATATAGAGGGGAAATGGCACTAACAATATGGACAAAAATGCTACAGTACATCCATCCATTGGTTAGAATTAAGGTAAAAGAATCATTCAGGATCGTGAGATTTTCTGCTGCTGTCTTTATAATTTACATTGAATATCTCGGAAATCCTACAAGTACGGTACTATGACACTCACGAATCAGTGCACTTTCTGTTAAATTGTTTATTGTGAAATTAAATTGAAAAAAATTCAAATTGTTTTTACAAGATGAAAGCAATCCAATTATGTTAAGTACAGAAACTTCTGAACAAATGCAATACGTAATTTAATCAAATAATTTTCTACACGGACTTGCATCAGTGATTTCAGGACTTTGAAGACCATGGAGAATAGACTTGTTTTGTTCCTCTTCATCAGGTAAGTATCATAATACACATTGTAAGGTTTAAAAAGGACCAAAGATTAAAAGCTGCACATTAGCTCATTCTGAATGAATTCACTCCTAATGAACATTCCAAATTTACAGTTTATATGGCCGCTACAATAGGTGAGCCCCTTTTTGCTGATGTTTGATGTTTGTTTGATGTTCAAACTCTAAATCCCAATGGTAAAACTTACTGCAGTCTTCTTGAGTCCCACCACAGTGCTGAATGAGCATGCTAGGGCTACTTTGCACAAATCTGGTGTTTCTCATCTTTTTTAAATTAGACAGGCTTAATGCAATTTAAAAAAGATGCACAGAAGCACAAAAATACACAGAAGACATTCACATTTGTTTTTTTAAGCAGTTACATTTATTTATCAGGACAATATGCATAATTAAAGACGAGACACATTCCATCGAAAGGGCTATCTCATTTTGCAGATACTTATATCATAACTATGTGAACATTCAATGTGAACTCATTCCCTTTGCATTGTTACTGATCTTAACTTTGCTTAGTTATGCGGGTTGTGGTAGTCTGCTGCTTTAAATTCTCCTCCAGGAGGGGGCAGCAGTGACCGCATAATGGATATTCTGACCTTCTGAAATGATCTTCATCTTCAGATTTTCTTAAACCCCCTGAGATTTAAACAAATTACACCCACACTATTTCCTATAAAAGCCACTGAGAATTCTCCTGCCATCACAGGAGCATCACCTGTTAGAGAGAGAGGGAGATCTGTGTGTCACAATGGGAGCAATAATAACATTCACAGTGTTGCTGGGAACTTTATTTTGTAAGTGTGGATACTGTATTCATTTATTATCTTTTGAAACAATATTATTCAATATATACATTTCCTTCCTCTCATTTCATTTTTCAGTAAACTTAACTAGTTGATTTTGCATTAACTGTTTTCTTTGATAATTGCATTAACCTTTGCATAATTATCTTTTTCTTTAATCTCTCATACAGATGGTCACTGTGTTGAACTCACCCAGCCTGGATCTATGGTTTTAACACCAGGGCAGTCTCTGACCATCTCCTGTAAAGTCTCTGGGTATTCCCTGACTGATAGCAGCTACTGTACACACTGGATCCGACAGCCTGCAGGGAAAGCTCTGGAGTGGGTTGGACGCATCTGTGGCAGTGGAGGCACTGCTTATAAAGATTCACTAAAGAACAAGTTCACTATCAGCAGAGACACCTCCAGCAGCACAGTGACTTTGCAGGGGAGCAGCCTGCAGACTGGAGACACAGCTGTGTATTACTGTGCCCGACAGTCACAGTGAGAGAAAGTCATGTGGGAGTGGTACAAAAACTACTTCACACTTCAGTTCACACAGTCAGCAACAGAAACAGTATTTCTTATATATGAATTCCCTGTATCCAGAAGTCTTAACCTAACGTCAACAATTGAAATAATCAAATTTAGATTTCAGTGGATTGAATATATTTTTTCCACAACAAATATCAATTACATTTTTATAAAGAATATCTGAATGTAGAATAAGCTGAAAAGTGGTCATAAACTGAACATTGAGAAGGAGAAGTAAAACACCATGGGAAAACATTTCAAAAGAGACAAAACTGGAGAATAAATTTCTCCTGGTGAAAATCACATTTGAGCAGGCATTTAGATGCACATTCATAGGTTATTGGTTGTAGCTGAATATGGTTTACATATTGCATAACATTGCAACCATTTCCTAAGGTAAAATACATTTGGAGTTGTTCCTGTTGGATGTGCTTAGTTCTGGGAAATATATGTTGGAATTGCTGTTATTGGGTCTTCTCTCTGTACTAATCACAATAATCAAAACCTGAGCACAATCACAGGCACACTGTACTGAAGAAGATTCAGCTGTTCGGATTTTAAATTGACATCCTGATTCACTGTTGTCATTAAACATTCCATGACACCCATCACCATAAGAGTTGGTGGGTGGGCAGGGAGGCTCATCAGAATATACCTGGTGATCAGTATATTATTTTAGCTGCTCTTACATGCTCAGATTACATTCCTCTGGTTTAAATTGCCCAGCATATTTCAGTTTTTACATTTCCTTTAAAGTATCTGCTGACAAATAACTCATTTTAGACTGAAAATCAGTTCTTAAGAGAATATAAGTTGACAATAAAAATATTTCTGTTTATCTAAAAAAAAAAAATTTCTATGAGCCTGAATACTTTCTTAAGCAGTATATATCTGGAGATCAGGATATTATATGAGCCATTCTTACACACTGAGACAACATTCATTTGTTGAAAGTGTCCTCTGAACAGCACTACAGTAAAGATCACATTGCTGCAGACAAGATGCTTTGGAGCAGCAGGAATGGAGCAGAGCTGCATGGCTACTGAACATGGAACATGACTCTTTAAATAATGTCATTTCCCTCTTGACTGTAATGTATACTATGAGGGAAACCATAAACTACAACCTTACAATCTACCAGTTTTCATATTGTATTTGCAGTCTACAGCTCTGACTGCTCTATTTAAACAGTGTGTGATCTGCCCACCCAGTGAGGAGGAGTTCATGCAAACTCTGAGCTCTTCCTTCTACATTTACCTCTCTGCACTGAGGGAGGAGGGACTGCTGTTGGAGATTGACTGTAGGACCATCATCACAGACTGCACCCAAAGACTTCCACCATGACTATTATAACCAGCCTGATTCTGATTACAGTGTTCTTAAAAAGTATGTTTAAATTTTCCATTTATTGTGTTTTTACTGAAATGTTAATTTTGAGGTTATGGATTTTGTGTTCTAAGTCTTCCTTAATTTCACAGGTGTTAATTGTCAGACACTGACTGAGTCTGAACCAGCAGTTAAAAAGCCTGGAGAATCCCACAAACTGACCTGCACAGCCTCTGGGTTCACATTTAGCAGCTATGCAATGAGCTGGATCAGACAGGCTCCTGGGAAGGGACTGGAGTGGGTTGCCTTTATTCACACACAGAGTACACCCATCTACTATTCCAAATCAATTAAGGGAAGATTTATTATATCCAGAGATGACTCCAACAGCAAGCTGTACCTGCAGATGAACAGTCTGACAGTTGAAGACACTGCTGTGTATTATTGTGCCAGAGACCCACAGTGAGAGAAGTCAAGCCTGAGCCCTGACAATAACTCTCTACATGAAACTGTCACCACAGCAGACTTCAGGGAATTAATGTTTTTATTGCCCCTACAGCAAAGTTCAGAGAGTCTGAATATTGAAAGTCAACTTGCTATTTTTATCTCTGTAAGGAAGAGAAATCATTTATTTCAATAGATAATGTACATTTCATTTAATATTTTGTTTTGAACTGAACATCTACTCTATGGATAATGCACATTCTTCTCTGGTTTAAAGAAATTAACAGCACAGTGATAAACAGTTCAAGAAAGCACTGGAACAGTGTATGATGTTGTTATGTGAGAGATGTTCCTCAACAGGTCCAATCTAACGTTTCTATGTGTGACACACTATATTTGTATTAACTCCTAACTAATAACAGCCAAAGAGCCATCATATTTGTTTAATCTGTAGTAGCTTAATGAATACCAAGTACTTCAGCCCTCAGTCTCCTCATCTTATGAGCTGAACTCTCTCTAAAGCCTTGACAATACAAAGACTGTGACTGATTTCATAGCTTTAATGTCATTTTCTGTGTGATTTGTGACTGCAATATACAATAAATAATATTAAGTTGTTGTGTTGCTTCTAAAGGTGCAATTAATAGTAATTCAGTTACACATAATATAAACTGATCTATTTTTATTATACTTTTTTGATAAATTTTAGAGACATGTAAAGTTACTTATTGTCGTTGAAGTAAAAGAGTACAGTAAGAGTACAGATTTTGTATAAAGTACAGTTTAGTACCATTTCTCTTCATGTATATTAGCACATTGCTTAGTCCATCCCATTAGCATTATAGTTTACGCAAACAGCAGTTCCATATACAATGCTACCTGTTCTTGTCATACCTGTAATTCATTAATAAAAAACTCCATAGAAACAAATATATTGAGATATACTCCTCGTTATTCACTGGAGCACAAACATATGCAAAGATCTGCTGTCATTTGTTTTCCTTGTGGTTACTGTTTGTCACCCAGAAAATAAAATAAGACAGCTCTCCTGTGCGTTTTCATCAATAAAAGTTGAATGTTTTACATTGTGCAGCTATTCAATCATAACGTATTGAATATTAATTTGAAATGAACCCATAAGCATTGTTACTGATCTTAAAATCCGGCGCAATGCTGGTGGAAGCAGTCTGCTGTTTTAAATTAGCCTCCAGGAGGGGGAAGCAGTGCTCTTCATAAAGGATACTCTGACCCTCCGAATTTATTGTTTTTCTCAATCCTCCAGTCCCCAGAGATTTATTTCAGCGCACAGTATTTCCTATAAAAGCAACTGAGATTTCTCCTACCAGCACAGGAGCATCACCTGTTAGACAAAGAGGGAGATCTGTGAGTGACAATGGGAGCTCTTATAGCATTAGCAGTGTTGCTGAGAATTTTATCTTGTAAGTGAACATGCTGTATTCATATTTTTATTTTTAAATTAAACATATTCTGCAGTGTTTTCCAAAGTTTTTCTTTTGAATGACATTAAATTAGCTGTTTTGTTAGTGTTTCTTGCTTCTTTCAATTATTATATTGCTTAGAGATGTATTTAGGAGTCCAAGTATACATATTTTTTCTGTCTCCACAGATGGTCACTGTGTTGAACTCACACAGCCAGGATCCATGGTTTTTACACCAGGGCAGTCTCTGACCATCTCCTGTAAAGTCTCTGGGTATTCCCTGACTGATAGTAGCTATGCTACACATTGGATTAGACAGCCCACGGGGAAAGCTCTGGAGTGGATTGGATTAATAGATTCTGATGGAGACACTTTTTTAAAAAATTCATTAAAAAGCAAGTTCACCATCTCCAGGGACACCTCCAGCAGCACAGTGTCTTTGCAGGGGAGCACCCTGCAGACTGGAGACACAGCTGTGTATTACTGTGCCCGAGAGTCACAGTGAGAGAAAGTTATGTGGGAGTGATACAAAAACTGCTTCATACTTCAGTTCACACAGTCAGCAACAGAAACAGTGTTGCTTACATATGAATTCCCTGTAGGCAAAAGTATTAACCAAATGTCAAAAATGGATACAAGAAAATTG
Source organism: Anguilla pacifica (assembly GCA_039654925.1). Classification (NCBI taxonomy): domain Eukaryota; kingdom Metazoa; phylum Chordata; class Actinopteri; order Anguilliformes; family Anguillidae; genus Anguilla; species Anguilla pacifica. Next base: position 67,127,688 of record CM077285.1, on the reverse strand, counting down.
AGATATCTGAGAATTTAATATATTTTTTCCACAACAAATATTAATGGCATTTTTATAAACAATATCTGAATGTAGAATAAGCTGAAAAGTGGTCAGAGACTGAGCATGGAGAAGGAGAAGTGAAACACCATGGGAAAACATTACAAAAGGGAAAAAACTGGAGAATAAATTATTCCTGGTGAAAATCACATTTGAGCAGGCATTTACAGGTATATTTATATTCATGGGTTATTGGTTGTAGCTGATTATGGTTTACATACTGATTAACAATGCAACAGTTTCCTATGTTAAAAGACATTAGGAATTGTTCCTGTTGGATGTGCTTAGTTCTGGGAAATACAAGTTGGAATTGCTGTTATTGGGTCTTCTCTCTGTACCAGTCACAATAATCAAAACCTGAGCACAATCACCGGGACACTGTACTGAAAAAGATTTAGCTGTTTGGATAGGATTTTAACACTGACAGCCTGATTCACTGTTGTCATTAAATATTCCATGACACCCATCACCATAAGATTTGTTGGGGGGGGGGGCAGGGAGGCTCATCAGAATATACCTGGAGATCAGTATATTATTTGAGCTGCTCTTACACGCTCAGATTACGTTCCTCTGGTTTAAATGGTTCTCAGCGACCAGCATATTTCAATTTTTACATTTCCTTCAAAGTATCAGCTGACAAATAACTCATTTTAGACAGAAAATCTGTTGTTAGAGAATATGAGTTGACAATAAAAATACTTTGTTCATCAAAAAAAAAAATACTTTCTATGGGCCTGAATACTTTCTTAAGGCAGTATATATCTGGAGATCAGGATATTATATGAGCCACTCTTACACACTGAGACAACATTCATTTGTTTAAAGTGTCCTCTGAACAGCACTACAGTAAAGATCACACTGCTGTAGACAAGATGATTTGGAGCAGCAGGAATGGAGCAGAGCAGCATGGCTACTGAACATGGAACACGGCTCTTTAAATAATATCATTTCCTTCTTGACTGTAATGCATATTATGTGGGGAAAATGTAAACTACAACCTTACAATCTAGCCGTTGTCGTATTGCATTTGCAATCTACAGCTCTGACTGCTCTATTTAAACAGTGTGTGATCTGCCCACCCAGTGAGGAGGAGTTCATGCAAACTCTGAGCTCTTCCTTCTACATTTACCTCTCTGCACTGAGGGAGGAGGGACTGTTGTTGGAGGCTGACTGTAGGACTATAATCACAGACTGCAGTCAAAGACTTTCACCATGACTGTTATAACCAGCCTACTTCTGATCACAGCAATCTTTGCCAGTATGTTTTAATTTCTCATTAATTTAGTTTTTACTGAAATGTTGATTTGTGAGGTTGTGGATTGTGAGTTCTGAATCTTCCTTAATTTCACAGGTGTTAAATGTCAAACACTGATTGAGTCTGAACCAGCAGTTAAAAAGCCTGGAGAATCCCACATGCTGACCTGTACAGCCTCTGGGTTCACATTCAGTAGCTACTATATGCACTGGATCAGACAGGCTCCTGGGAAGGGACTGGAGTGGGTGGCCCAGATCAGGCCTGATAGCAGTGCCACATGGTATGCCAATTCTGTTCAGGGAAGATTCACCATCTCCAGAGACAACAGCAAGAACCAGCTGTATTTACAGATGAACAGGCTGGCAGCTGGAGACACTGCTGTGTATTACTGTGCCAGAGAAACACAGTGAGAGAGAATGAGGGGAGAGCCGCACAAAAACCTCTTCCCCTTTATCACACAGAGCTACAGTACAGAGCCCTGGAATGAACTCTGTTGTATGAAGTGAAACTCAGGGTTTCTGTATTAAATATCACTGTTATGTTCTTTAGGTCTCATTTGTGAATTTAAATGGCGGATAATTCTCAATCATCATTCACATACCCTTTTGAGTCTCCTGCTAACCAGCAGGTTGTAAACCTTTTCTGTCACCCCAATATTAGATATGGATTCTAATCAAGACGACAAGCCAGAGAAAATGGCATTACTCAGAATCTTTCCAAACTTATGAAAACCTCACAATGATATTTTGAAATTCCCATAAATATTGTGTTAATATGTTACGTACACTATGTCTTACCCCATGTTATTTCATTATATGAAATAAACTGCCATTTTATCATGTAGAAGCAGATTGATTTTTCACATCATATTCTGAAGTCTCATAATGAAATCAACCTGTGGAATAAATGTGTAGCTTCATTACATCCCCCCATGTTGGCAAACAAAAAAACCTGATTTATTTCATGGAGTTTTAACCCAAACCAACTCATGCAAGCACACTACAATCCTTTCACTGACCACAAAATCTCACAATAATGACTAAATGATTTACCACAAACAGTATAAATGAGAATTTTTCATAAAATCATGTAAAATTGTCTCTAAAAGCCCCAAATAAGTTTGTTAAATATTTAAAATGCATTCTTTCATTTGCTGGAATTCAACAGCAAAAAAAAAAAAAAAAAAAAAAAAACAGCAAGAAGCAGCTGTATTTACAGACGAACAGGCTGACAGCTGAAGACACTGCTGTGAGAAGTCAAGCCTGAGCCCTGACAATAACAAAACTGTCGCCACAGCAGACTTCAGGGAATTCATTCTGTTTTGATTACTCCTAAAGCCCAATGAAGAGAGACTAAAGTAACCTGGATATTGAAAATGAACTTGCTTTCTCTGTGTCAGTGAGGGAGAGACATTATTCATTTAGGGAGATATTGCGCATTTTATTCCATGAACTGGTTATAACAAAACACCTACTGACCTCAGATGGATTATACATAATTGGTGGATACTGATTGGTCATATATGGATGCTCTGAGTCTTCACTGGCATTTAAAACAGGAAAATCAAATAAATAAATAAATTAAACAGCATGGTAAATAACAGTTAAATAAAGCACTGGAAAAGTATTCTATGTAAATACATGAGTGACGTTCCTGAAAATGTCCCATCAACCATGTCTATTTTCAACATACTAAATTTGCATTTTAATTAAAACAGCCAAACTGCAATCATACTTGTTTAATCTGTAGTAGCTTAATGAATACCAGGTACTTCAGCTTTCAGTCTCCTCATCTCGTGAGCTGAACTCTAAACAAAATAAAACACAATACGGACGGGGAATTCACACACTGCATCCCTCCCGCGTACGTCTCTTGTTCCAGCGCCCTAGTCTCACTGCAGGCCGAGCATATAAACAATTAGCAATTCATTGTCATCACCCAAACCTGGGTTGTAGCAAAACCGCCCCCTTTCCGCCTAACCACATCACCACTCCACACAGATATTCAAATTATAATATCTTCAACATTCATTCAAAATTAACCCATAAGTGTTGTTATTGATATAATTTCCAGAGCAATGCTCATGGTATCAGTCTTCTGTTTTTAATTCTTCTCCAGCAGGGGGCAGCAGTGCTTCTCATAAAGGATACCCTGACCCTCTGAGTTCGTTTTGTTTTTCTCCTTCCTCCAGTCCCCAGAGACTTAAACAAATTCAGTCCACAGCATTTCCTATAAATGCCACCGAGAATTCTCCTGCCAACACAGGGGCATCACCTGTAATACACAGAGAGAGATCTGTGTCTGACAATGGGAGCTATTGTAGCATTAGCAGTGTTGCTGGGAACTTTATCTTGTAAGTGAACAGGCTGGATTCATATTTTATTTACTTGAAAACATATTAATTCTGTGATATTTTCCAGTTTTACTTACTTTTAGAATTAAACAATTTAAATTCAGTACTTCATTATTGTGTTTTGTGTACTATTTATTTCTATGATTATATGGCTTATTGATATACTCACATACCATTGTTCATTTCCATCTCCACAGATGGTCACTGTGTTGAGCTCATACAGCCAGGCTCTGTGGTTGTAAAACCAGGACAGTCTCTGACCATCTCCTGTAAAGTCTCTGGGTATTCCCTGACTGATAGCAGCTACTGTACTTTCTGGATCCGGCAGCCTGCAGGGAAAGCTCTGGAGTGGGTTGGACATATATGCTCTAGTGGGGGCACTGATTATAAAGATTCACTAAAGAGGAAATTCACCATCACCAGAGACACCTCCAGCAGCACAGTGACTTTGCAGGGGAGCAGCCTGCAGACTGGAGACACAGCTGTGTATTACTGTGCCCGATACACACAGTGCAGTAAAGCCACAGCAGACCTGTACAAAAACCCTGATGAGTGTAGTGGCAGAGCACAAACATTTAAGAGCTCTGTGAAATTTGCACCCCTAGTGATCAGAATATGAATTAAAATATTTTCCATTGTTTGTGTAGCATCTGTGCTGATGAAATACAAATCCCACAATGGTTTAGGACCTGCCTTTGTAATTCAAAGGTTGTAGATTGAATTTTGAGCAGGAGAGCATGCATTGTAGCCTTGGAAATGATTTTTCTAGATTGTTTGACTAAAAATCCAGGTGGATCAATTGACTTTGTGGAAAATAAAAATTTTCATTTACTGTTTCTATTATGAAACCATTAATCAACAGGTAATAAATGCATTATGAACATCCAGAAGGTGAGTGCTTTATGAAGTCCTTATTCCTCTATAAATAAAGTGGAATGCAACCCATTTCTGACACACTTTATCAGTACATTTTAGAGGCATGTACTGTAATTAATAATTGCCCCTGGTGTAAACAAGATCTTCTCCTCTGTACAATTTATTCATATGTAAATAAGCAAATCATCACTGTACTCAAATAAAAGGATCAGATGCAAACCCTCCCTGTTCTTGGTATATTTATGGAATATCTATACACAGCACTGAATATGTATCCCTCAGAAGCACAAAAATACACAGAAGACATTCACATTTGTTTTTTGATGCAGTTACATTTTTTTTATCAGGACAATATGCATAATTAAAGACAAGACAGCCCTCTCGATGGAATGTATCTCATTTTGCAGATACTTATGTCATAACTTTGTGAACATTCAATGTGAACTCATTCCATTCGCATTTTTACGGATCTTAACTTTGCTTAGTTATGCGGGTTGTGGTAGTCTGCTGCTTTAAATTCTCCTCCAGGAGGGGGCAGCAGTGACCGTATAATGGATATTCTGACCTTCTGAAATGATCTTCATCTTCAGATTTTCTTAAACCCCCTGAGATTTAAACAAATTACACCCACACTATTTCCTATAAAAGCCACTGAGAATTCTCCTGCCATCACAGGAGCATCATCTGTTAGAGAGAGAGGGAGATCTGTGTGTCACAATGGGAGCAATAATAACATTCACAGTGTTGCTGGGAACTTTATTTTGTAAGCGTGGATACTGTATTCATTTATTATCTTTTGAAACGATATTATTCAATATATACATTTCCTTCCTCTCATTTAATTTTTCATTAAACTTAACTAGTAGATTTTGCATTAACTATTTTCTTTCATAATTGCATTAACCTTTGCATAATTATCTGTTTCTTTAATATCTCATACAGATGGTCACTGTGTTGAACTCACCCAGCCTGGATCTATGGTTTTAACACCAGGGCAGTCTCTGACCATCTCCTGTAAAGTCTCTGGGTATTCCCTGACTGATAGCAGCTACTGTACTAACTGGATCCGACAGCCTGCAGGGAAAGCTCTGGAGTGGGTTGGATGTGTCTGTGGTGATGGGAACACCTATTACAAAGATTCACTAAAGAACAGGTTCACTGTGTCCAGAGACACCTCCAGCAGCACAGTGACTTTGCAGGGGAGCAGCCTGCAGACTGGAGACTCAGCTGTGTATTACTGTGCCCGAGACTCACAGTGCAGCAAAGCAACGCTAGAGCTGTACAAAAACACATCACACTGAGTGTCACCACTGAACACACACACTCTACCTGCATGTAGTGCTCACTGGCCAAGCATGTATTGTCATACCATTGCAGAATTGTAAATTGTATGTTTAAGAAATTAGTTTTTATTCAGCTAATAAATATCCTTTCTTTTGTTTGAATTAACATTAACAAAAACATTGAACTGATGCCTGGCTTCAGTCCACACTCCTCCTTCATTTTGAATTAAATGGAAGTGTTTGTACTTTAGTCTTCACATAATCACGTGTCAAAGTTAAGCACAGATGTTTATTGAGTCCTGGCCTGTGTCTGAACCAGCAGTTAAAACCCTGCAGATTCTGAATCTGTCAGTCACACACTAAAGGCCCTGAACAGGTCCTGGTGGTGTTGGTCACCTGCTTCTCCCCATCTCTGTGAAGATCTCCTAAAAGCACATGAGCAGCACTGGAAATCTGTTTCAAACACAACAGCCAGCAGCCTTTGGCCCACAGAGGGGACACTGTGACCACTGTGCAAAGGGTGTGTCCCGTGGAACTGTGGGAAGTTCGGCCTTTTTCCTAATAATGAGCAGCAGTACTTCCCCATATAAGGAAATGTGATGAAAAATTGGCTCACAAAAATTGAAGAACTATAAAAAGATGATTTTTTATTTACCACAATTTCAATTGCAATGGTGGTTGAAGCAGCCTGCTATTTTTAATTCTCCTCCAGGAGGGGGCATCATAACATCAGGATGCTCTCTATATTCAGATGCTGTCTGTCTTGGACACTCTCATTAGCCTGACTTGTGATGTACTGAGTACTGGGGAGCTCCTGGCTCCACTCTCCCACCCTCACCTGCCAGGAAACTCCCTGCATTCACGATGAATAATAATGCAATAATCAGCCATGGAAGAGAGACACAGGGCTGTAATGATGGATAATACATGTAACTGCTATATGATCTGCACCCCATCTACAGCTCTGTCTGCTCTATTTAAACAGTGTGTGATCTGCCCTCCCAGTGAGGAGGAGTTCATGCAAACACTGAGCTCTTCCTTCTACATTTACCTCTCTGCACTGAGGGAGGAGGGACAGTTGTAGGAGGCTGACTGTAGGACCATCATCACAGACTGCAGTCAAAGACTTTCACCATGACTGTCATAACCAGCCTGATTCTGATTACAGTGTTCTTAAGAAGTATGTTTTCATTTTCCGTACATTGTGTTTTTACTGAAATGTTAATTTTGAGGTTATGGGTTTTGTGTTCTAAGTCTTCCTTAATTTCACAGGTGTTAATTGTCAGACACTGACTGAGTCTGAACCAGCAGTTAAAAAGCCTGGAGAATCCCACAAACTGACCTGTACAGCCTCTGGGTTCACATTCAGCAGCTACTATATGCACTGGATCAGACAGGCTCCTGGGAAGGGACTGGAGTGGGTGGCCAGCATCGATAGTGGTGGTGGCAGCACATGGTATGCCAGTACCCTGAAGGGAAGATTCACCATCTCCAGAGACAACAGCAAGAACCAGCTGTATTTACAGATGAACAGGCTGACAGCTGAAGACACTGCTGTGTATTACTGTGCCAGAGACCCACAGTGAGAGAAGTCAAGCCTGAGCCCTGACAATAACTCCCTACATGAAACTGTCACCACAGCAGACTTCTGGGAATTCATGTTTTTATTGTCCTTACACCATCATGATATTTTTGTCTCTGTAAGGGAGAGACATTATTTATTTCGATAGATAACGTATTTATTTCTATCTTTTATTTTGAACTGAACATCTACTCTATGGATAATGCACATTCTTCACTGGCTTAAAGAAATAAGCAGCACAGTGATAAACAGTTCAAGAAAGCACCGAAACAGTGTTTTATGTTTTTACATGAGAGACGTTCCTCAACAGGTCCAATCTAACATTTTGAATATGACACACTGTATTTCTATTTACTCCTAACTAATAACAGCCAAAGTGCTGTCATATTTGTTTCAACTGTATTGGCTTGCAACACATTTTAAGAGTTTACTTTTATATTTAAAATTGAGGCACATACTGATGCTCTTATCCACAGTGGCTCAACAGAGTGCAATTGTCAGGCTATGGCACCCGGGGGATATGTAATTTTTTGTCATCATAATTAACATGTGGAAGGGAAGGGGGGGTGGTGTGAGGGGTTTGGAACTGTAGGATAGATATGTGAAAATGTGGAAGAGTGAAATAGAAATCAGCGTAGAGAAGGGGAAGATGTGCTATATATCATGGAAAACTGGGGCTTCAGGTTACGTCTGAAGGTAGGGAGGGACTCTGCTGTCCTGGCTGAGGTGGGCAGGCTGTTCCACCATTGGGGAGGCAGTAGGAAGAAGAGTCGAGGCTGGGAGGAGTGATGACCAGGTCACTGCAGGGAGGGGAGAGCTAGGCGCCCAGAGGCAGCAGAGCATAGAGCACAGGTTGGGGTGCAGGACTGCACCAGGGTCTGAATGTATGGGGTGCAGCTCATTTAGCAGCCTTGATGCCGGCAGCCGCCAGGAGCCAGTGTAGGGAACGCAGGAGGGAGGTAACGTGGTAAAATTTGGGGAGGCTGAAAACCAGGTGGGTTGAGACAAGAGGGTAAGATTTTCCAGGAAAAAAGAGCAGCTCTGTGTATTAGGTATTTATTTTCAGTGAGATAAGGGGGGGCCGTTCTGTACAATTAAAAAAGAATGTAAATGAGCACATTTACAGAGCGCACTCGCAATAGATTCAAACATACCTGTTTGTGCAATATCTGTATTCCATGAATAAAAGATAAACAAGTATACTGAGATCACGTTTTAACATAGGGGATATCTGTTAATAAACTAAACTGATAGAAGTGCAATAATGCATAAAATGTCTGCTGTCTTTTAAATTTAGCTTTTCCCGGTACATACATTTATTACAAGGGTAATAACACATTCAAATCTAAGAACTAAATCAGCACTCTAATGAATTTGATTGCATTCTTAGCAATCTAGACGAATGTGTCACATTGCACAGATATTTAGATAATAACTACTGTACGTGAATGTTCATTATGAATTTAATCCATTCGTTTTGTCATTGATATACTTTCCAGAGTAACGCTGGTGGGAGCAGGCTGTTGTGTTTTATTCTCCACCAGGAGGGGGCGGCAGTGAACACCACTGAACACACACACTCTACCTGCATGTAGCGCTCACTGGCCTCATATCCACCATTATATAATTATAGAATTGAAAGGTAAGTAAATTAGTTTTTTTATGTTCAAAATATCCTTTTTTTAAAACAATAATTAAAAGAGAGACATAGATTGCAGAATGCTGCTCACATGAGTCAAAGTTAAGCACAAATGTTTATTAAATCCCAGCCTGTCTGTGAACCAGCAGTTAAAACCCTGCAGATTCTGAATCTGTCAGTCACACACTAAAGGTCCTGAACAAAGCTCCTGCTGGGGCTGGTCACCTGCTGTCTCCACCCCCCCCCCACCGCACCACCTCAATGAAGTTCACTCTCCTAGAAGCACATGAGGAATGCTACAGCTTTACATTAAACACATGTATTGCATTCATGGGGTATTCCTGAGAAAAACAATTATTCAAAATACTACAATATCATTTCAAAAATGTGAAATTATGTATCAATACAACATCTGAAACTTGATTTAGCTTCTTCAGAATGTTTAAGATTTTTACAGGAAATCTACAGCATATTCAGCTGCAATCATCATCATCGGTGGTCATTTGAGGCGAGTATGACTGTCCTCTCCCTTGGGTCGTCTACTTGTGGGTCTTCAGATGGCTGTGGAGGTCGATCCGCGATCCACATACTTTGGTGCAGTGTGGGCAGGGGAGAGTGGTGGTGGTTGGTGGTGGTTGAGCCTTTTTCTCTCTCTCCTTGCGGTGCTGTCGCTTTGCCTCTGTGGCACGGCGGAGTTCCATTTCATGACGTGCAGCTCCTTCCTGCACGGATTTCTTCCAGGAGCGCCTGTCCAGTGCAATGTGCTCCCTGTTGCTAGTTGTGATGTGGAATTTCTTCAGACTTCAGAATTTCTTCAGACTTCAGAAATTTCTTCTCCTCCAGGAGGGGGCATCATATTATAACAAGATTGGCACAAGACTTGTATTACAAATACAGGGCCAGGGATGTACCCCTGGATATCAGGATGCTTTCTACATGGTGTGGTCATGTGCTGTCACTCTCATTAGACTGACTTGTGATGTACTGAGTACTGGGGAGCTCCTGACTCCACTCTCCCATCCTATCCTGCCAGGAAACTCCCTGCATTCACTATGAATATTAATGCAACAATCAGCCATGGAAGAGAGACACACGGCTGTAATGATGGATAATACTTATAACTGCTATATGATCTGCACCCCATCTACAGCTCTGACTGCTCTATTTAAACAGCGCGTGACCTGCCCACCTAGTGAGGAGGAGTTCATGCAAACTCTGAGCTCTTCCTCCTACATTTACCTCTCTGCACTGAGGGAAGAGGGACTGTTGTTGGAGACCGACTGTGGGACTATAATCACAGACTGCAGTCAATGACTTTCACCATGACTATTATAACAAGCCTGCTTCTGATTACAATGTTCTTCACAAGTATGTTCGAATCTCTCATTCATTTAATATTTACTAAAATTGTATTTGTGAGGTTGTGTATTATGGAATTCAAAGTCTTTCTAAATTTCACAGGTGTTAAATGTCAGACTCTGACTGAGTCTGAACCAGCAGTTAAAAAGCCTGGAGAATCCCACAAACTGACCTGTACAGCCTCTGGATTCACATTCAGTGACTACAGGATGAACTGGTCAGACAGGCTCCTGGGAAGGGACTGGAGTGGGTTGCCTACATTGACACACAGAGTACACCCATCTACTATTCCAAATCAGTTGAGGGAAGATTCATTATATCCAGAGATGACTCCAACAGCAAGCTGTACCTGCAGATGAACAGTCTGACAGTTGAAGACACTGCTGTGTATTACTGTGCCAGAGACCCACAGTGAGAGTAGTCAAGCCTGAGCCCTGACAATAACTCTCAACATGAAACTGTCACCACAGCAGACTTCAGGGAATTCATGTTTTTATTGCCCCTATGGCAAAGTACAGAGAGTCTGAATATTGAAAGTCAACTTGTTATGTTTGTCTCTGTAAGGGAGATACATGTTTTAACTTTATAGATAATGTACCTTTCATTTAATATTTTGTTTTGAACTGAACATCTACTCTATGAATAATGCACATTCTTCACTGGTTTAAAGAAATAAACAGCACAGTGATAAACAGTTCAAGAAAGCACTGGAACAGTGTGTGATGATGTTACATGAATAACATTCCTCAAAAGGTCCAATCTAACGTTTCTATGTGCGACACACTATATTTGTATTTACTCCTAACTAATAACAGCCAAAGAGCTGTGATATTTGTTTAATCTGTAGTAGCTTAACGAATACCCAGTACTTCAGCCCTCAGTCTCCTCATCTTATGAGCTGAACTCTCTCTCTAAAACCTTGACAATACAAAGACTGTGACTGATTTCATAGCTTTAATATCATTTCCTGTGTAATTTGTGACTGCAGTTTACATTAAATTGTATTAAGGTGTTGTGTTCCTTCTAAAGGTGCAATTAATATTAATTAAGTTACACATAATATAAACTGATCCATTTTTATTATACTTCTTTGATAAATTTTAGAGACATGTAAAGTTACTTATTGTCGTTGAGGTAAAAGAGTACAGTAAGAGTGCAGATTTTGTATAAAGTACAGTTTAGTACCATTTCTCTTCATGTAAATTGGCACATTGCTTAGTCCATCCCATTAGCATTATAGTTTAGGGAAACAGCAGTTCCATATACAATGCTACCTGTTCTTGTCATACCTGTAATTCATTAATAAAAAACTCCATATAAACAGACATATTGTGATATACTCCTCGTTTTTCATTGGAGCACAAACATATGCAAAGATCTGCTGTCATTTGTTTTCCTTGTGGTTACCGTTTGTCACCCAGAAAATAAAATAAGATGGCTCTCCTGTGTGCTTTTATCAATCGAGTTGGAATGTTTTATATTGCGCAGGTATTCAAATTATAACGTCTTGTATATTAATTTGAAATGAACCCATAAGCATTGTTACTGATCTTAAATTCTGGAGCAATGCTGGTGGAAGCAGTCTGCGGTTTTAAATTAGCCTCCAGGAGGGGGCAGCAGTGCTCTTCATGAAGGATACTCTGACCCTCTGAATTTATTGTTTTTCTCCTTCCTCCAGTCCCCAGAGATTTATTTCAGCGCACGGTGTTTCCTATAAAGGCAACTGAGACTACTCCTACCAGCACAGGAGCATCACCTGTTACACAGAGAGGTAGATCTGTAAGTGACAATGGGAGGTCTTATAGCATTAGCAGTGTTGCTGGGAACTTTATCTTGTAAGTGAACATGCTGTATTCATATTTTTATTTTAAAATTAAACATATTCTGCAGTGTTTTCCAAAGTTTTTCTTTTGAATGACATTAAATTTGCTGTTTTGTTAGTGTTTCTTGCTTCTTTCAATTATTATACTACTTAGAGATGTATTTAGGAGTCCAAGTATACATATTTTTTCTGTCTCCACAGATGGTCACTGTGTTGAACTCACACAGCCCGGATCCATGGTTTTAACACCAGGGCAGTCTCTGACCATCTCCTGTAAAGTCTCTGGGTATTCCCTGACTGATAGCAGCTACTGTACACACTGGATCCGGCAGCCTGCAGGGAAAGCTCTAGAGTGGGTTGGATATATATGCTCTAGCGGGGGCACTGCTTATAAAGATTCACTAAAGAGCAAATTCACCATCACCAGAGACACCTCCAGTAACACAGTGTTTTTACGAGGGAGCAGCCTGCAGACTGGAGACACAGCTGTGTATTACTGTGCCCGATACCCACAGTGCAGCAAAGCCACAGCAGACCTGTACAAAAACCCACCCTGATGAGTGTAGTGGCAGAACACAAACATTAAAGAGCTCTGTGAAGTTTGCACCCCTAATGATCAGAATACGAATTAAAATATTGTCCTCCATTTGAGCTGTAGTGGATGATGAAATGGAATTCCCATAATGGTTTAGGACCTGTGTTTGCAACTCAAAGTTTGTAGATTGAACTTCGAGCTGGAGAGCATGCATTGTAGCCTTGAAAAGGATTTTTCTAGATTTCTTGTTTGACTAATAATCCAGCTGCATAAATTGACTTTATATAAAAATAAAATTTTATTTAGTGTTTCTATTATGAAACCATAAATGAACAGGGAATAAATGCATTATGAACATCCAAAAGGTGAGTGCTTTATGAAAGCATTATTCCTCTATATATAAAATAGAATGCAACCTATTTCTGATGCACTTTATCACTACATTTCAGAGGCATGTACTGTAATAAATTATTGCCACTCGTGTAAACAAGTTCTGCTCCTCTGTTCAATTTATTTATATGTAAATAAGCAGATCATCACTGTACTCAAATAAAAGGACCATATACATACCTTCCTGTTCTTGGTATATTTACAGAAAATCTATATACAGCACTGGATATTTATTCCTCAGAAGCACACAAATACACAGAAATCATTCACATTTGTTGCTTAAGCAGTTACATTTTTTTTATCAGGACAATATACAGAAATTAAGACAAGACAGCCCTCTCGATGGAATGTATCTCATTTTGCAAATACATAAATCATAACTATTTGAACATTCAATGTGAACTCATTCCCTTTGCATTGTTACTGATCTTAACTTTGCTTAGTTATGCGGGTGGTGGTAGTCTGCTGCTTTAAATTCTCCTCCAGGAGGAGGCAGCACTGCCCTCAGAATGGATATTCTGACCTTCTCAAATGATCTTCATCTTCAGATTTTCTTAAAGCCCCTGAGATTTAAACAAATTACACCCTACGCCATCCTATAAAAGCCACTGAGAATTCTCCTCCCAACACAGGAGCATCACCTGTAAGACACAGAGGGAGATCTGTGTGTCAATGGGAGCTATTATAACATTCACACTGTTGCTGGGAACTTTATTTTCTAAGTGTCCATACTGTATTAATTTATAATATTTTGAAGCAATATTATTCAATATTTAGATTTCATTCCTCTGATGTTATTTTTCATAGAGTAAATTTAAATGCTAGATTTTGAATTAACTATTTTCTTTGATAATTGCATTAACCTGCATAATTATCTTTAATCTCTCATACAGATGGTCACTGTGTTGAACTCACACAGCCTGGTTCTATGGTTTTAACACCAGGGCAGTCTCTGACCATCTCCTGTAAAGTCTCTGGGTATTCCCTGACTGATAGCAGCTACTGTACACACTGGATCCGACAGCCTGCAGGAAAAGCTCTGGAGTGGGTTGGAAGCATCTGCGGCAGTGGGAACACCCATTACAACGATTCACTAAAGAACAAGTTCACTGTGTCCAGAGACACCTCCAGCAGCACAGTGACTTTGCTGGGGAGCAGCCTGCAGCCTGGAGACACAGCTGTGTATTACTGTGCCCGATACACACAGTGCAGCAAAGCCACAGCAGACCTGTACAAAAACTCACCCTGATGAGTGTAGTGGCAGAACACAAACATTTAAGAGCTCTGTGAAGTTCATGCCTCAAGTGATCGGTTCATGAATTAAAGTAGTGTCTATCATTTGTGCTATGTTTGCACTGATGAAATGTAAATTCCGTAATGGTTTATGACCTGTGTTTGTAACTTAAAATTTGTAAATTGAATTGCCAGTTGGACAGCATGCATTGTAGATTTGAATATTCTTTTTCTAGATTGTTTGTCTAAAGATCCAGCTGCGTAAATGGACTGTATTTAAAAAATATATAATTCACATTGACTGCTTTTATTGTGTAACCATTAATGCAGAGGTAATAAATGCATTATGATCCAAAAGGTGAGTGCTTTATGAAAGCCTAATTCTTTTATAAATGAAATAGAATGAAACCCATTTCTGACACACTTTATCGCTACATTTTAGAGGCATGTACTGTAGTTAGTTATTGCCGCTTACATAAAGGAGATCTGCTCCACATTACAATTTATGTACAGTACATGCAAATGAGTAGCTCATCACTGTACTCTAATAAAAGGACCAGAAACAAACCTTCCCGTTATTGGAAAATCTACAGTTTATCTGCATACAGCAATATACTGAGATCACTTCACATTAGTCCCCAGAGAAGCACAACAGAGCACAAAATCTGCTGTCATATTTGTGTTTCAAGTAGTTAATTATTTTTTACCTGGGTAATATATAGAAAATACGACAGCCCTCTAGATGGAATGTATGACATCTTGCAGATATTCAGATCATATCTGTGTCAACATTCATTCCGAATGTAATCCCTCATCAATTTTACTGGTCTAAATTCCTGACTAATTCCGGTGAGAGCGGTCTCCTATTTTCAATTCTCCTCCAGTTGGGGGCAGCAGTGCTCCTTTTTGTAGTTATCCTGCAGTATCTGACTTTGCCTCCCTGAATTTGTGTTGTTTTTTTTTGTCTTCCTCCAAGACTGTGCATTCCTGGAACATAAGCATTTAACACTTGTTGCAGTAGACAACTCAACCATTGTAGGTGAGCTTCATTATTGGCATTATATAAATAGTAATAACATGATCGTTCATTGGAGTGAAATTTAATCAACCCATGAGCATTGTATTTTATCTACAAAATATTTAGCTGTAATAGTGGTGGAAGCAGCTTGCTGTTTCTAGTTCAACTCCAGGTGGGGCATCATAACATCACAATATTAGCATAAGACATGTATTAAAAATACAGGGTCAAGGATTTAACACTGGATATCAGGATTCTCTCTGTATTCATATGCTGTGTGTCTTGGACACTCTCATGAGACTGACTGGTGATGTACTGAGTACTGGGGAGCTCCTGACTCCACTCTCCCACCCTCACCTGCCAGGAAACTCCCTGCATTCACTATGAATAATAATGCAATAATCAGCCATGGAAGAGAGACACAGGGCTGTAATGATGAATAATACTTATAACTGCTATAGGATCTGCAACCCATCTACAGCTCTGTCTGCTCTATTTAAACGGTGTGTGATCTGCCCACCCAGTGAGGAGGAGTTCATGCAAACTCTGAGCTCTTCCTTCTACATTTACCTCTCTGCACTGAGGGAGGAGGAACTGTTGTTGGAGACTGACTGGAGGACCATCATCACAGACTGCACCAAAAAATTTTAACCATGACCATTATAACCAGGCTACTACTTATTACTGTGTTCTTTACAAGTATGATTTATTCTGACGTTCATTTCATTTTTACTAAAATTTTATTAATGAAATTGTGAATTGTGAGTTCTAAGTATTTTTTATTTTACAGGTGTTAAAAGTCAGACACTGACTGAGTCTGAACCAGCAGTTAAAAAGCCTGGAGAATCCCACACACTGACCTGTACAGCCTCTGGGTTCACATTTAGCAGCTACTATATGGGCTGGATCAGACAGGCTCCTGGGAAGGGGCTGGAGTGGGTGGCCAGCATCAGTGGTGGTGGCAGCACATATTATGCCACATCTGTTAAAGGAAGATTCATCATCTCCAGAGACAACAGCAAGAACCAGCTGTATTTACAGATGAACGGCCTGACAGCTGAAGACACCGCTGTGTATTACTGTGCCAGAGACCCACAGTGAGAGAGAGTGAGGGGAGAGCTGCACAAAAACCTCTTCTCCTTTATCACACAGAGCTACAGCACAGAGCCCTGGAATGAACTCTGTTGTATGAAGTCAAACTCAGTGTTTCTGTTTTAAACTTCTGACTGCTGATAATTCTAGACCATCAACCCTCTTTAAGTCACCTGCAAACCAGCACACTGTAAACCTTTTCTGACTCTACAATATTGGATACAGATTCCGATCAAAATGAGAAGTCAAAGTAAATTTAAATTAAAAAACATGTTTAAATTTACAAAAACCTCACAAGGATATTTTTTAATTCCCATAAATTGTGCATAAATTGCACTGGAAAAGTGTTTTATGTTGTTACATGAGAGACGTTCCTCAAAAGGTCCAATTTGCCATATCGATGTTTGACACTTTATATTTACATTCACTCCAAAAGAAAAACAGCATCACTGCCATTATATTTGTCTAAACTGCATTAGCATGATGAATATACTTCAGCCCTCAGTTTCCTCATCTTGTATGCTGAACTCTCTCTAAAACCTTGATAGTGCAAAGACTGTGACTGATGTCATGCCACTACTTGTGCAGTTTGTAACTGTAAATAACATATTGTGTTGCTTTGAAATTTCTATTAGATACCCACTCAGCTGCAGAAAATGTAAGAAGTGCTGTAATACTTTTTAGGTAAACCGTAGAGGCATCTAAAGTTATTCATTGTCACTGAGGTAAAAGAAGACCACTAGGTATCACATCTACATTCATAAATGAGCACATTATCACTGTGCGCTCAAAGAGGTCCAGATACAAACGCGCCTGTTCTAGGTGTATCTGTAATCAATGATGAGTGCAGACATGATGAGATATACTGACATCACCTGCTTTTTCACAGCTGTCAATTGCACTAGTGTTTTATCTGTATGCACATTATGAGGATAATACAGTAAAATCCAAGAAGTAAATGGGTGCTCTAATCAGCTTTAGAGCATTTTTAGCAATCTTTATGGAATGTGTCACATTGCAAAAATATTCAAATCATAACTACAGGAGCATTCATTCTGAACTTAACCTATAAGAATTGTAACAGTATCCACTGTCCATAGTAATGCTGGTGTGAACTGCCTGCTGTGTTTTATTCTCCTCCAGGAGGGGGCAGCAGTGATCCTCAGAATGGACATTCTGATCCCCTGAATTTATTTTGTTTTTCTTCTTCCTCCAGCCCCGAGATATTTAAACAAATTTAGTGTGCAGTGTTTACCATAAAAGCCACTGAGAATTCTCCTCCCAACACAGGAGCATCACCTGTAAGACAGAGAGGAAGATCTGTGTGTGACAATGGGAGCTCTTATAGCATTAGCTGTGTTGCTGGGAGCTTTATCGTGTAAGTGAGCATGCTATATTGCTATTTGAATTGTAATTAAGATTTTTCTGTTAAATCCTGCAAAGATTTACTTCTAGATAAAATAAAATGAGTTGTCTATTTGTTTTTGCAGTTAATTGTGTAGTTATTTTGCTTATTGATGTACTCACAAATACCTTTTATTTCCATCTCCACAGATAGTAATTGTGTTGAACTCACACAGCCTGGTTCTATAGTTTTAAATCCAGGAGAGACTTTATCTGTGTCCTGTAAAGTCTCATATTCAGTTACTGGCTATCACACACACTGGATCAGACAGCCTGCAGGGAAAGCACTGGAGTGGATTGGATATATAGCAGCGGGTGGTGGCACTGCTTATAAAGATTCACTAAAGAACAAGTTCACCATCACCAGAGACACCTCCAGCAGCACAGTGACTTTGCAGGGGAGCAGCCTGCAGACTGGAGACACAGCTGTGTATTACTGTGCCCGAGACCCACAGTGCAGCAAAGCAACGCTAGAGCTGTACAAAAACACATCACACTGAGCGTCAGCACTGAACACACACACTCTACCTGCATGTAGCACTCACTGGCCAAGTATGTATTGTCATACCATTATAGAAATGTAAATTGTATATTTAAGAAATTAGTTTTTATTCAGCGAATAAATATCCTTTCTTTTGTTGGAATTAACATTAACAAAGACATTGAACTGATGCCTGGCTTCAATCCACACTCCTCCTTCATTTTGAATTAAATGGAAGTGTTTGTACTTTAGTCTTCACATAATCACGTGTCAAACGTAAGCACAGATGTTTATTGAATCCTGGCCTATGTCTGAACCAGCAGTTAAAACCCTGTAGCCCCGAGAGATTTATACAATATAATAATATAAGATAACAATATAATATAATAAGATTCTAAATCTGTCAGTCACACACTAAAGGTCCTGAACAAAGCTCCTGCTGGAGTTGGTCACCTGCTTCCCCCCACCTCAGTGAAGGCCTCCTAGAACACATTAGGGATGTTACAACAGCGCTGGAAACCTGCTTCAAATACATCAGCCAGAAGCCTATCTTTGGTCCACAGAGTGGACACTGTGATCTCACAGGAACCTATGTAAAGGGTGCTTCCTGAAAAAACGTGGGAATTTTTGGATTTTTTTACAATGAGGAGCAGTGCTTTGCCATATCAAGGCACGTAAATATCATCATGGTTGGGGAACTGGGCTTGTAACGCTGAAGTTATTGGTTCAGCTCCCAGCTGGAACATAGGTGTCTTACCTTTGAACACGATACTTGACCTGGGTTTTGCACAAAAAAATCTAGCAGCATTAACCGGTCACATTAACTGAGGGGCTTTTAAATTCATAAAGGGGATCAACAAAGTAAACTACAAGAGATTCTTCAGGTCGAGTTTTGTTAGTAGAACGAGGGGACACAAATGGAAATTAGCAAAAATTAAATTCCATCCAGACATTAGGAAGAGTTTCTTCACGCAGAGAGTAGTCAATGTGTGGAATAGTCTGCCAGGTCATGTGGTAGAGGCAGAAACTCTGATACAGTGTTAGACACTATCTTGTCTGTAGGTAATCAGAGCACTAATTTTGTTAGATAAATGGCGAGCATTGTTTGGCTGAATGGCCTGTTCTTGTCCTTATGCTATGTTATGTTATGTATGTGCAAAATGTCTGGCTGTGATGGATGCACTCGTCACTGCAAGAGCCTCATCCCTCTCCTCTGTCCTGATCCTCCCAGACTTGTCTGCAGCATTCAACACATTCAACCACCAACTACTCATCTCCACTTTGGCTGAAATGGGAATTTCTGGGACTGCCCTCTCTTGGTTTTCTTCATATCTTGCAGATAGGTCCTACCAGGTCACCTGGATGGGATCTGTCACTGCACCTCACCCCCTTATTACAGGAGTCCCACAGGGATCTTTACTGGGGCCTCTGCTGTTCTCCATATACACGAAATCTCTTGGTACAGTCTTGAATTCACATGGCTTCTTCCATCACTGTAATGCAGATGATACACAACTCTTCTTCTCTTTCCCTTCCTCTGCCTTACAGGGCAACGAGACAATATTGTATCTTCCTGCTTGGCTGACATCTCAACTTGGATGGCCAGGCATCATCTGAAGCTCAACCTCAGCAAGTCTGAGCTGCTGTTCATTCCCCACAAAACCTCCCTACTACGCAAGCTATCAATCACTGTTGATGACATCACAGTGGCTGCCTCTCACTCTGAAAAGAGCCTAGGCGTGGTCCTGGATAACCAGCTCGACCTCAAGGAGCACATCAAGGCAATATCAAGGTCCTACAGATTCCTCCTGTACAACATCAGGAGGATTCGACCTTACCTTACCGCCCACTCCACCAACCTACTTGTCCAGGCTATGGTGACCTCCCGTCTTGATTACTGCAACTCCCTCCTTGCAAGCCTGTCAGCTTGTGCCATACAACCACTGCAGACGATTCAAAATGCTGCTGCCCGACTTGTCTTCAACCTTCCTAAGTTCTCTCACATTACTCCTCTGCTGAGGTCACTCCACTGGCTACTGGTTGCTACCAGGATCAGTCATTGTCCATCTTCCACTGTGGTCTGAAGATACATCTCTTCACACTATACCTGGACTAACTATCACCACTCTGCAGGGCACTCCCAGTCTAGAATCACTTATCACTTATATCCTTCCACTTTATTCCTGTAGTACTTTCATGTTACACATGTACCTTCTGTACCACCTTCATATTACATGTACTTCCATCCAGCACTTATATTGAACTTGTATTGCTATTTTGATGTTGTAGCTTGTTGTCATGCCTCCTAGTTTGATTTAACTTTACTGTCTGACCTGGCCTATGCTTACTGTATGAACTGCACTTAACGTGTTCATGGCTATGAATAACTGTTAGTTAATACGTATTGTACCTTATCAGACCTGTGTTTTGTATTTCTTCAAATGACCTACGGCATGCACTTCTTGCACAATTGTACGTTGCTTTGGTTAAAAGTGACTGCCAAATAAATGTAATGTAATGTAATGTATACAGATACATTCTAGAGAATTGTGTGCTTCCAACTTTGTGGAAACAGTTTGAGGAAGTCCCTTTTCTGTTTCAGCATGACAATGCCCCTGTGCACACAGTAATTCTGGTGGAAACAGCCTGCTGTTTTCAATTCTGCTCCAGGAGGGGGCAGCAGTGCTCCTCATTATAGATATTCTCACTCTCTGATCTGATCATATTGTTTTTCTCCTTCCTCCAACCCCACAGATATTTAAACAAATTCAGTCAACAGTATTTCCTATAAAAGCCACTGAAAAATCTCCTCCCAACACAAGAGCATCACCAGTTCACTGTGTCCAGAGACATCTCCAGCAGCACAGTGTTTTTGAAAGGGAGCAGCCTGCAGACTGGAGACACAGCTGTGTATTAGTGTGCGTGAGAGTCACAGTGAGAGAAAGACACGTGGGAGTGATACAAAAACTGCTTCACACTTCAGTTCACAGTCAGCAACAGAAACAGTATTGCTTAAATATGAATTCCCTGTATCCAGAAGTATTAACCTAATGTCAACAAGTGAAATAAGCAAATTTAGATTTCTAATGATTGAATATATTTCATCAGTGACATTTTTATAAAGAATATCTGAATGCAGAATAAGCTGAAAAGTGGTCAGAAACTGAACATGAAGAAAGAAGTAAAACACCATGGGAAAACATTTCAAAAGGGGAAAAAACTGGAGAATAAATTACTCTTGGTGAAAATCATATTTGAGCAGGCATTTATATGCATATTCATGAGTTATTGGTTGTAGCTGAATATGGTTTACATATTGATTAACATTGCAACCGTTTTCTATGGTAAAATACATTTGGAGTTGTTTCTGTTGGATGTGCTTAGTTCTGGGAAATATAAGTTGGGACTGCTGTTATTGGGTCTTCTCTCTGTACCAATCACAATAATCAAAGCCTGAGCACAGTCACTGGGACACTGTACTGTAGGAGATTCAATTGTTCTGACAGGATTTTAAATTGACATCCTGACTCACTGTTGTCATTAAATATTCCATGACACCCATCACCATAAGAGTTGGTGGGTGTGCAGGGAGGCTCATCAGAATGTGCCTGCTGATCAGTATATTATTTCAGCTGCTCTTACACGCTCAGATAACATTCCTCTGGTTTAAATGGTTCTCTGTGAGCAGCATATTTCAATTTTTACATTTCCTTCAAAGTATCAGCTGACAAATAACTCATTTTAGACAGAAAATCTGTTGTTAGAGAATATGAGTTGACAATAAAAATACTTCGTTCATCTAGAAAAAAAATACTTTCTATGGGCCTACTTTCTATATATCTGGAGATCAGGATATTATATGAGCCATTCTTACACACTGAGACAACATTCATTTGTTTAAAGTGTCCTCTGAACAGCACTACAGTAAAGATCACACTGCTGTAGACAAGATGCTTTGGAGCAGCAGGAATGGAGCAGAGCTGCATGAAACATGGCTCTTTAAATAATGTCATTTCCCTCTTGACTGTAATGCATATTATGTGGGAAAATATAAACTACAACCTTACAATCTAGTAGTTTTTATATTGTATTTGCAGTCTACAGCTCTGACTGCTCTATTTAAACAGTGTGTGATCTGCCCACCCAGTGAGGAGGAGTTCATGCAAACTCTGAGCTCTTCCTTCTACATTTACCTCTCTGCACTGAGGGAGGAGGGACTGTTGTTGGAGACTGACTGAAGGGCTAGCATATCAACTGTCGAAGTCTTTCACCATGAGTATTATAACCAGCCTGTTTCTGATTACAGTAATCTTTACCAGTAGGTTTAAATTTCTTATTCTTTTAGTTCTTACTTAAATTTTGATTTGTGAGGTTGTCAATAGTGAGTTCTCAATCTCTCTTAATTTCACAGGTGTTAAAAGCCAGACACTGACTGAGTCTGAACCAGCAGTTAAAAAGCTTGGAGAATCCCACAAACTGACCTGTACAGCCTCTGGGTTCACATTCAGTGACTACTACATGGCCTGGATCAGACAGGCTCCTGGGAAGGGACTGGAGTGGGTGGCCCGCATCAGTGATGGTGGTGGCAGCATATATTATGCCACGTCTGTTAAAGGAAGATTCACCATCTCCAGAGACAACAGCAAGAACCAGCTGTATTTACAGATGAACGGCCTGACAGCTGAAGACACTGCTGTGTATTACTGTGCCAGAGACCCACAGTGAGAGAAAGTGAGGGGAGAGCTGCACAAAAACCTCTTCCCCTTTACCACACAGAGCTACAGCACAGAGCCCTGGAATGAACTCTGTTGTATAAAGTGTAACTCAGGGTTTCGATTTTAAATACCTCTGAAGTGTTCTGTTCTTTAGGTCTCATTTATACTATCATATGATTAGTAATTCTTGGTCGTCTTTCATATACCCTTTTGAGTCACCTGCAACCCAGCAGGTTGTAACCATGTTCTGTCGCTCCAATATTCAATATAAATTCTGCTCAAGGTGACAACAGAAAAAACTGACTTTTCTCAGTATCATTTCAAGGACCTTTGCAAGGACATTTAAAACTTCTTGTAAATCCTGCCTGAATATATTATGTACATACATTAATATTACCCCAATGTGAAATTGGTACTGATACTTTTATCACACACAAGCAGATTTCTCTGATTTTGTATATGTGATATATTTCCCACATCATATTCTGAAGTCCCATAATAAAATCGACCTGTGGAATAAATGTGTAGCTTCATTATATCCTCCCATGCTGGAATCCAAGCGATTCGAAGTGATTTATTTCATGGAGTTTAGACCCAAACCAACTCATGCAAGCACACTGCAGTCCTTTCACTGAACACAAAATGTCAATCTCACAATTATTACTAAAGGATTGACCATCCACAGTATAAATGACTAATAAGCATTTTGCATAAAATCTTGTAAAATCGTCTCTAAAAGCCCCAAATGTATTTGTACAATATACAAAATGCATTCCTTAATTTTCTGGAATTCAACCCACAGTTCACTTAATTTCTGACATTGGTTTAAAATTTCAATAAATTATAATATTTACTATTTATTCATTTTTTTCATGTCTGTTCCTGCACAGCATTTTCCATTTAACTAACAAACCTTGTAGACTGGCTTCACAGTACAATCATCAATTGCCACATCCATTCATTCTCATTGCTGTAAATCCTAATGTTAATGAAACAGGTAAAGTAGACTGTAAATTGTTGGGTAGGGTTACAGAAATGAAAGTGTTCTGCATTGAATGTAAGAAACCCAGTTTTTCTCTGCAGCACCTGTGAGTTTCCTGTCCTGTTGCTTCTACACTGTTGTGAGTGTGATCAGCAGTGCCCCTCACTCTGCCCTCCCCTAGAGGAGGGTCCAGTGCAAACCTCCCACTGCTTTAAATGGAGCCAGTGTCAGTGTGAGAACCAGAGCAGCAGTCAGTGGCACTCAGACTGTGCTTTTACTCAGTGCTCCTCCTTCTCTCCTGCGGTCATGAAGCTCCTACCGGCCCTGCTGCTGCTCACAGCACTCACTCTCTCAGGTCTCTCTCTTATTCTCTCTCTCCTCTCTTTCTTTCTCTGTGCTTCTTTCTGCCTATCACATCTGAAATCTGACATTTATTTTAATTACAGGTGTTCAGGGTGAGATTGTCTTGACAGAATCTGAAGCAGTGGTAAAGAGACCAGGAGACTCTCACAAACTGACCTGTACAGCCTCTGGGTTCACATTCAGCAGCTACTGGATGGGCTGGATCAGACAGGCTCCTGGGAAGGGACTGGAGTGGATCTCAATCATTGAAAATGACAGTGATAGGAAATTCTACTCTACGTCTGTTCAGGGAAGATTCACAAATACCAGAGACAACAGCAAGAACCAGCTGTATTTACAGATGAACAGCCTGACAGCTGAAGACACTGCTGTGTATTACTGTGCCAGAGACCCACAGTGAGAGAAGTCAAGCCTGGGTCCTGACAATAACTCTCTACATGAAACTAATACCACAACCCATCTTTAGGGAATTCATTCTGTTTTTATTGCCCCTACAGCCCAGTGCAGAGAATAAAAATGCCTGAACATTGAAAGTGAACTTGTTTTGTTTGTGTCTCTGAGGGAGAAACTTTATTAAGCCATAATTATGATGCACATTTTATTCAATTTCTGCCTAAACATCAATATTCTATAGATTATTCCACGTATTTCCCTGGATTAAAAAAAAAAAAAATCAGTTCCACAGAAGGCCCAATCTACTGTATTTGTGTTTAACACTATATTTGCTCTTACTCCCAAATAAATAAATAAATACTGCCACCATATTTAATTCATCTGTATTAGCATAATGAATGTACTATAACACCTTGACGATGCAAATACTGTGACTGATCTCATGGCTTTAATGTCACTTCTTGTGTAATCTCTGTAGCATAGTATAAAAGTTCATAAAGGTTCCTTCAAAAGGTGTATATCACAATTATTCAGTTATAATAAATAGTAAATTTGACACATTCTTCAAATTCTTTATTGAAAAAATTCTGATATTCTGACGCATTTTTTTTGTTTTTCTCCTTCCTCCAACCCCCAGAGATTTAAACAAATTCAGTCCACAGTATTTCCTATAAAAGCAACTGAGAATTCTCCTCTTAACACAGGAGCATCACCTGTAAGACAGAAAGGAAGATCTGTGTGTCACAATGGGAGCTATTGTAGCATTAGCAGTGTTGCTGGGAACTTTATCTTGTAAGTGAACAGGCTGAATTCATATTTTATTTATTTTAAAATAAAATTCTTCAGTGATAATTTCCAGTTTTACTTACTTTTAGCATTAAATAAGTAAAATTAAGTTCTTAATTATAATAGATTTTTCTGTTTATTTCTATGATTATATTATTTATTGATATACCTCCATATCTTATTTTTTATTTCCATCTCCGCAGATGGTCACTGTGTTGAGCTCACACAGCCAGGCTCTATGGTTGTAAAACCAGGAGAGTCTCTCACCATCTCCTGTAAAGTCTCTGGGTATTCACTGACTGATAGCTGCTGCTGTACACACTGGATCCGACAGCCCGCAGGGAAAGCACTGGAGTGGATTGGATATTTTTGCTATGAGGGAAGCACTGCTTATAAAGATTCTCTGAAGAGCAAGTTCACCATCTCCAGAGACACCTCCAGCAGCACAGTAACTTTGCAGGGGAGCAGCCTGCACACTGGAGACACAGCTGTGTATTACTGTGCCCGTGACCCACAGTGTAGCAAAACAACACTAGAGCTGTACAAAAACACATAGCACTGAGTGTCACCACTGAACACACACACTCTACCTGCATGTAGCACTCACTGTCCCCATATTCACCATTATCTGAAAAAAGAAAGAAAAATAATAAAAAATGGGCAAAACCTCAGACCTGCAGCAACTGAAGTTTTATTGTTTTTTAAAGCACACAAATGATGTTTGCATATGAAAAGTTCAAATGTAATGAAACAAACACAGAATACAATAACTGGGCATATACCCTATAGACATATAGACACAATGACATGTACACACAATTCATGACCCCGGTCTTCTTCAGTGGTGCCTGCATGGGCCCAGTGTGATTTGGGGCATCAGCTCACACAGGTGAACAGGAGGAGGGGGTGACTAGTGTGGATGACTAGATTCAGCAGTGGTGGCCTGTTGCCTGTATGCAGCTGGACGTGTAGAGTGCAGTGCTTTACAGTCTGAAGCGTGTTCTATAGCCAGAGAGGGGAGTTGGGGAGAGATGTGGCGCTTGTGTATTTTGGATGAAGGTAAATGCAGCAGCAGCAGCATTCTGAATGAGCAGGAGGGGCCTGATGGTACCTGCAGGGAGAACCAAGGAGAGAGCAGCATCATCCATTAAGGACACCATAAGGGCCTGAATAATGAGCTGGGCAGCATATGCAGGAAGGACAGGACTGATTTTATAGAGGTTGGAGATTTTAAAAAATCAGCAGCTCCAAGTAACAGAGTGATATTTTCAGTGAGAAACTGTGTTAACCTGGATCAGTGGCAGTGTGGAATACATATATATGCCATTGTGTTACTCCCAGTTTAAGATTGTATTGTGTTTTTTCTGACTTTATCAACCTTACTTCAATATCCATAGCAATTTTATACTTACAGATAAAATATCAAAACGCAGATAGACTGATCCACTCCATATTTGGGGGAAAGAAAAAAGAAGAAAAAAATTGTTTTGCTAAAGGTGACGAACATATTGTTCATGGGTGGTTTATCTACTGAAATATCTATAGAATATTGATATACTACAAATATACTGAGATATCTATATTTGCTTGATTTTATTTTTGATGGAAGCACAGCATATGTAAAAATCTGTCATTTCCATTTGTTTATCCTGTAGTTACTTTTGTAACAGGCATAATGTTCTCCTCCAGGAGGGGGCAGCAGTGCTCGATATAATGGATATTCTGACCCTCTGAATTTATCTTGTTTTCCTCCTTCCTCCAACCCCCAGAGATTTAAACAAATTCTATCCACAGTATTTCCTATAAAAGCCGCTGAGAATTCTCCTCCCTATACAGGAACATCACCAGTAAGACAGAGAGGGAGATCTGTGTTTGACAATGGGAGCTATTGTAGCATTAGCAGTGTTGCTGGGAACTTTACCATGTAAGCATGCTGTATTGAATTTTTTATTTCACATTAAAGTTATTCTGTGCTTTTCCCAAAGTTTGTCTCTTAAATAAGATTGAATCAGTTTCAATATTTATTTTATTTTATTATATTTTATTTAAAAAAAGGTTAAGTCAGCAGTTTAATACTGTTCATGGTTTCTTTCAGTTATTATATTACTTATTGATATACTCACAAACATCTTTTTTTATTTCTTTCTCCACAGATGCTCACTGTGTTGAACTCACACAGCCTGGCTCTGTGGTTGTAAACCCAGGACAGTCTCTGACCATCTCCTGTAAAGTCTCTGGGTATTCTGTGACTGATGACAGCTATGCTACAGGCTGGATTAGACAGCCTGCAGGGAAAACTCTGGAGTGGATTGGGAATATGTGGGGAGGAGGGAGTTTGCCTTACAAGGATTCACTGAAGAACAAGTTCACCATCTCCAGAGACACCTCCAGCAGCACAGTGACTTTGCAGGGGAGCAGCCTGCAGACTGGAGACACAGCTGTGTATTACTGTGCCCGATACCCACAGTGCAGCAAAGCAACACCAGAGCTGTACAAAAACACATCACACTGAGTGTCACCACTGAACACACACACTCCACCTGCATGTAGCGCTCACTGTCTCCATATTCACCATTATATATATATATATGTTTAAAAAAATATATTAAAAATGGGAAAAATCCTGTTGCAGCAGACATGTACAAAAACCCACCCTATTGATTATCACTGCAGACTATGCATTGAGCTCATGTGTGGATAATAACAGTAAGATCATTTCTACATAAAGTCAGCAGGAATCTCTGAGTGTACCCTGCTCCTGCTGAATGGCTGAGACTAAGCAGGGTAACCTCTCAAGGTTGATCCTGTGACATTTATCTGAAAGAGTAGGGACTTCCCCAGAGTCCTGGCAAAATTCACAAACTGACTTTCTCATTGTGGTTGTGTAATTATTCACCAGAACTACACACTGCTGATGGCTACTTCGTCTTAATTAGGTGATTTGAGATCATAACTATGAAAGGCACTATAATAATGCAATCCATAATTCTTATGTTTTTTAATAATTATTAGTGCATATCTACATAGATTTGTACCACTACTTGGAGAAATGTAGGAAGTTACAGAAAGGTGCAATATTCCCCACAGATCCGATTCAGACTGTACTACACAGCCTATCTGGTTACATCACCTTGTCTTGATTACACACCTGCACCTGAAACCTACTTGTATGTGCATGTGTATGGGTGTGTGGCATAAGCGGGGAACAGAACTTGGATGAGACACAAAGCAGTTCCCCAGAGAATGATGATAGAGTGAAATCTTCTTCTCTGGACTGTGTTCTCTCAGGAAGAGCTCCTGCACAGGCTCTGGTTGTTTATAAACAGCATGTGATCTGCCCACCCAGTGAGGAGGAGTTCATGCAAACTCTGAGCTCTTCCTTCTACATTTACCTCTCTGCACTGAGGGAGAAGGAACTGTTGTTGGAGGCTGACTGAAGGACTGTCATCAGACTGCAGTGAAAGACATTTACCATGATGACTACAACCAGCCTACTTGTGATCACTGTGTTCTTTTCAAGTATGTTTTAATCTGACTTCAATTTAATTTTTACTGAAATTGCATTTGTGAGGTCTTGGATGGGAGTTTCAAATTCTTCTTAATTTCACAGGTATTAAATGTCAGACACTGACTGAGTCTGAATCAGCAGTTAAAATGCCTGGAGAATCCACACACTGACCTGTACAGCCTCTGGGTTCACATTCAGCAGCTCCTGGATGGCCTGGATCAGACAGGCTCCTGGGAAGGGACTGGAGTGGGTGGCTGAGATCAGTGGTAGTGGTGGCAGCACATGGTATGCCACGTCTGTTAAGGGAAGATTCACCATCTCCAGAGACAACAGCAAGAACCAGCTGTATTTACAGATGAACAGCCTGACA
Source organism: Anguilla pacifica (assembly GCA_039654925.1). Classification (NCBI taxonomy): domain Eukaryota; kingdom Metazoa; phylum Chordata; class Actinopteri; order Anguilliformes; family Anguillidae; genus Anguilla; species Anguilla pacifica. The sequence continues at coordinate 67,098,210 of CM077285.1, read as the reverse complement.
GCTGAAGACACTGCTGTGTATTACTGTGCCAGAGACCCACAGTGAGAGAGAGTGAGGGGAGAGCTGCACAAAAACCTCTTCCCCTTATCACACTGAGCAACCATAGAACTGGATTAATTGGCCAAATTAAATAACAATACATTTTTAAAATTAAAATAAATATCAAATAATTTTGGTGTCCATAGTTTATTGGATACACATGTCTATATCAGAAGGAAAAGAAGCATGTTCCCATAAGCCTTTCATATTGATGAAATAATAATGCAATTTTGGTGAAACAAAAGCTGAAAGACCTCCACCACTCAGAAACGTGTTTTCTTAATGTCAATTCTTTTTGGAAGCATGCCTTTCACTATACCGATTGATTTTTGAGCAGAACTTGTCACAAGAGCGTCTGTTTCACGTTCTTCCACGGAAGGCGAAGAGCATCTACTTACTTCCCTGAAAATTGTGCTGATAGGATTTAAAACTGACATCCCGACTCACTGCTGTCATTAACTATTCCCTGACTCCCATTGCCATAAGTGTAGGTGAGAATCAGGGATGCTGATCAGAATATACGTTTGTTATATGAAGCGCACAATAAAGCCTGTGTGCGTCTCAGAATTGCAGACTGTATGGTTTGTAGGGAGAGGAACATCAGAACCCATTACATTGTTGTTGAGGCAAAAGAGTAGAGTAAGATAACAGATTTGTACAGAGTACCATTCAGTAGTATTTCTCTTCATGCAAATTAGCACATCACTTAGAATATCACATTAGCATTTAGTTTACTCCAATACTTACTCCAACACTGATACAATGCTACCAGTTCTAGTCATATCTGTAATTTTCTAATAAAAACACAATATAAACAGAGATATTGAGATATACACCTGCTTTTTCATGGGAGCACAAACATTTACAAATATCTGCTGTCATTTGTTTTCCCTGAAGTTACCAAGAAAATGAGAAGGACAGCACTCTTTTGTGTTTTCATCAATCTAGTTCGAATGTTGTACATTGTGCAGATATTCAAATCATAATATCTTGAACATTCATTCGGTATTAACCCATAAGTAATGTTACTGATCTAAAGTCCAGAGCAATGTTGGTGGAAGCAGGCTTCTGTTTTTCATTCCACTCCAGGAGGGGGCAGTAGTGCTCCTCATAATGGATATGCATACCCTCTGAATTCATTTTGTTTTTCTTCTTACTCCTACCCCTAGAGAATTAAACAAATTCAGTCCACTGTATTTCCTATAAAAGCCACTGAGAATTCTCCTCCTAACGCAGGAGCATCACCTGTAATACAGAGAGGTAGATCTGTGTGTGACAATGGGTGCTATTGTAGCATTAGCAGTGTTGCTGGGAACTTTTCCACGTAAGTGAAGAAGTTAATATTGCTGTTAATAATAATGCTCCAATGCTGTTGTGTTGTTCTTTGGAGCAGCTGTCATAAAGTAGATTATAAGTCATTTCTGTGTGAAGTATGAGCTTTTTGGTTGTAATATTGTCGTCTTTTCACAGACAGTCACTGTGTTGAACTCACCCAGCCAGATTCTTTGTATGTGAAACCAGGGCAGTCTCTGACCATCTCCTGTAAAGTTTCTGGGTATTCCCTGACTGATAGCAGCTATAGTACACACTGGGTTCGACAGCCTGCAGGGAAAGCTCTGGAGTGGATTGGACAATATTGGAAGAATGACGCTAACACTGCTTATAAAGATTCACTAAAGAGCAAGTTCACCATCTCTGTAGACATGACCAGCAGCACAATTACTTTGCAGGGGAGCAGCCTGCAGACTGGAGACACAGCTGTGTATTACTGTGCCTGAGAGTCACAGTGAGAGAAAGTCATTTGATAGCAAAACAAAAAGCCTTTTACACTTCATTTGAGTGAGTCAATTCATTGAAATGGGAGAACCAGTCTTCAGTCATAAATATTCTCCCTCGTAATTTGTACCTTTCCTGGCTATTCTTAATTTACCAGAAGTAAAAAAACTGCAACAAAAAGTATTTTGAGTTAAGCGCCACCCCACCCCCAACAATAAAGATTTAAGTTACTAAAATTGCTATTTAGAGTACATTCGTCCATCCATCCATTATCTATACCCACTTATCCTGGTCAGGGCAACGGGGGTGCAGGAGCCTGTCCCTGCATGCATTTCGCTAGAGGCAGGAACACACCCCGGACAGGTTGCCAATCTATTACATGGAGTATAATTTTACACATTATATATTTAGACATACATACTGTTTAAACTCCTAAGTCTCCTGTAAGGATATACCAGACTTCACTTTCAAAAAAATTTGATTTAGCTTTGAGCTCATCTGATTTTTTTCTCCATGGAACCGGAGGCATACACAAAAATCTGCTGTCGTTTACATTTTGCCTGCAGTTAAATTTATTAGCAGGATAATGTACTGAAAATAAGACAAGACAGAATTCAAGTGTATTTCTAGCAATATTTTCTAGAATGTATTGCATTGCACAGATATTCACATCATAACTAAATAAACAATAATTGCATCCATGAGGACTTTTTCTGATCTAAATTCCGGAGTAATGCAGGTTTAAAAAGCCTCCTGCATTTAATTCTACACCAGGAGGGGGCAGCAGTGCTCCTCATAATGGAAATTCTGACCCTCTGAATTAACACTGGGGCATTACCTGTAGGACACAGAGGGGAACTGTAATCTCTTGGAAGCACGAACACCAGCAGACCCGTAGATGACACCCTGAGAAACCATTTCATAAAGGGACAGAAGAGCAGTCTTCAACTGTCAGTTTTGAGCTTTTCAGTAAATGTAGTTAAAATGCCAGATTGTGATATAAATAAGAGTAAATAAATATGTGAATAAATAAAAGTAGAAGTTTGCAGCGAATTTAGTAACAGTTATAGCCCAGCAGCATGGTTCCACACCCGCCTCCTGAAACATACCTCTGAGTGCAGGGGTCTCAGACCCCAGTTCTGGAGGTCTGCAGTCTCTGGTGTGTTTTGAGAAGTCCTTTCAATCAGCCAAGTCAAGTCAAGTTTATTTAAAGCGCAATATCACAAAGGTTGGGAAAAAAGTGCAAGGGTAATTTCAGGCATAAAGTTCTATTGCACTGGAGGCTGAGAACTCTATCCTGCGGTGTCCTGTGTTAACTCTACTCCGCTGACACGGGGGGTTAGAGTTTACTTTGTTGATTGAACTCTTCTTTGAACGTGACTCTCCTGTTATGTTTTGACTCTGCTGAATTGACCGTTTCCCCATGCATTGGCTCAACTGATTTGATTCCAGTTTTGCGCTCAAACTCTAACTAATAAATTCTAAACTGGCCTCATTAGTCATATTCCTCTATTCAGCATTGGCTCCTGTGGCATGGCACCCCAATGTGACGGCTTTTCTTCCACTGATTCACCTCCCGTAGCCTGCACTGCCTCCACAGGTATGACTCTTCCAGTCTGCACTGACTCCCTGGGGGTGACATCTCAATGTGTGGAAACAGGAAGAGCTGTATGCAAATCTGGCCTGTGTGTCACCATCTATAACAGACCGTTCCTGTGAGAGCAGAGAGACAGTGATGCGCGCCAGTCAAAGTCGTCCTCACTGCAACTGCACTGCAAATATGATCCGTCTGCTCCTTCCCCTCTTGGCCTTTCTGCCATGTAAGTGATTGATGACTTCAGTCTGGGATCTTTACATCGCCACTGTAATGTCGTTTATGTCAAATATGTTCCATTTAGAATGGGACTAAACTAGATACATCACCCAGTCATGGCGGCAGTTTGCGATAACGCGGATGAACCCACATTTTAATCCTGCCTTTAATCTCCTGTTTTAGGTCTGGACGCCATCACTTTGACCTCCTCCCCCGCTCAGACCAAGTCACCTGGTGGGTCCGTGAAGGTGTCCTGTCAGGTTTCTGGGTACGCCTTGACAGATTACGGCACAAGCTGGATTCGGAAGCGTCCGGGGAAAGCCATGGAGTGGATGGGAATCATCTGGGGAAGCGGAAGCATCGACTCTCCCGCACCGTTCAAGAGCCGGTTCACCATCTCCAGAGACAGCAGCAACGTGCTGTACTTGGATATCAGCAGCCTGCAGACTGAGGACACAGCCGTGTATTACTGCGCTCGACTCACACAGTGACGCAGGGCAGTGCTGCGTCTGTACATGAACCCACAGACTGCCTCAGAGACAAACGGCCTCCTGCTCCCCTCCAGATCAGTGAGAGAATCCTAATGCTGGGCCAGCTGCGTCTTATTAAGACTCCTGAAGGGGTACAGGCACAGCATCGTTGCTACATAAAAAAGCGATAGAAATATTAATATACTGTGATTCACACAAATCCATAATCTACAGTTTTTACCTCTCTCCCGTCCCCACATTCTTTCCTATGGTACAGAGCCACAGACACATATTCAGCTTATATTTGTACATTTTCACTTGAGTCTTCCCTGTAGTTTTTTTTTTTTTTTTTGGCTTTATTTAGCATTTAGATTTTTGTTTCTTTTATGTCTCATTTTATTGCGAATAAATGTGTTTCAAAATTGAATTTCAGGTGGATTTTGAGCATGGGAATAAAATAAATAATTAATTGATCATTTTTATTAAAACAAATTCAAAACGTTTTAGAGCGAACAAGCACTGAAAAGAAATGGAGATGAGTTTTGCAAAAATGGAAGTTTTGTTATCAAACTCCTGTTGACATATAAATGAATGTATTGTGATGAAATGTGGTTTGCATAGCTGCAGTATATGTGAAGACTGTTCATTTTCCCTTTGCTGTCCTGAACTGATGACTGATGACATTTAACAAGTAATGAATGAATGAATGAATGAATTAATTAATTTATTTGATGATTAAAACACACATATAACACTGCACTGCAGTCATTACATACACTAAAAATCACCGAGGATGAAAACACAATAAAGGCTTATTTCCATTGTGGTCCTCCAGTATAACAGTTAACACTCTACAAGATAAAAGCAAGAAAACAACAAGACAGCAAGCGATGACAATACAATCAACATATAAATAGCAGGCGGTGGGGTAGCTATGTCAACATGCTCATGCTTTCTTGGTCATAAAATTTGAAATTAAAATGGAATATTCTACATGGTACTTTGTAACCATTTCTTTAAGGCCACTTTAAACGTGCTGTGTGAAACATTCAATTTCAGATTTGTGGACAGATTATTCCACTATACTGCTGCACAGCAGAGAGATGTGTTTTTGCCCATTAGGCTATTGAATCAAAAAGGTATGAAGTCTGTCGAGCTACCTCTTGTAAAGTAGCTATGAGTGTCTCTTAGTAGTAGGACAGGTCTAAGAATACGTGCATTCTCCAAACAAGGAGAACAGAAAACAATCAGGGTTAGAAAGGACCTGATGGACCCTGTGTGATCCCAGCATCTCACACCACAGTCCTACTAAACAAAGCTCAGCCCCTTTTCTGTTTAAATATGACCACAGCCTCTAAGCCCTGGAGAGGTGAGAAGAGCAGCTCACTGCAGCTCATTTGCAACACAAACCATGTTCCCTGCATCTCTGCAGAAGGTCCTGGCAGCTGCATCCTGTGAGTTTCTGTTTCTGACCAACTGTGTAAAACCAGAGGAACGCCCCACCCAAAAATACATTATAATAACAGTAATTATTATTCTGGCTTCTGACTACTGCCGCACAGCCATGCAATTTTTATATTTTCGGTTGAAATGTCATGAAATTCATTTTTTTTTCTGTCTCAAAGTGTCCATTTCAAAATTTTGCTAGATTTCCAACAATTTTATAAGAAACATTCATTTTTCAGCAATCAAATAAAATTTATTCTTTCACATTATTTTGTGTGGTATTAAGTAACATTCTCACACATCTGCTGGAATGTTCTGAGATTTGAACAGCATCTGGAGAGTTAGGGCATTTTAATTACGGGAAAATAGCTATCAAAACTTAATTTAGATGTGTTGCGTTAGAATTTTAAATGCCTATATTTTACAATATTGCCAATATTTGCACAGGAAAGGAACATTTCCTGTAATGAAACATTCAATAAGTAATATTTGTAGAACATTCAGACCAACTAAGCGTTTATATACACACTGTACACTTTATGTAAATAGGAATTCCCATGAGAGGCGGTTATGTAAATCTCATGAGCCCCATGTTCTTTAAAACACAGAAATTACAGTACATATTCAGTGGCGAGCAGCGCTGTTCACTTCTTGTCTTTTGTTGCTGTAAATGAAATAAAATGGAGGCCTTAGTATTCATCATAGCTTTGCTGTTTGCGTTTAAATGTAAGGACACAGCTGATTTCATTCCCTCTTTCCTCCTGTCTCACAACACTTGATTGAGTGGTGCTACAGCACTGGCTATAGAACTGCTGTAAAACTGTGTTTTTGTCCCCTTCTGCAGATGCTCATTGTGACATCACACTGACAGAGTCTGCTCCACAGATGAAGAAGCCTGCAGATTCCGTGAGGCTCTCCTGCAAAATTACTGGATTCTCACTCAGCAGTTACAATGTGCACTGGGTTCGACAGGCTCCAAATAAAGGGCTGCAATGGGTCGGATACCAAGGCGGTTCTTCTGACGATCGTTTCAAAGTTACAGAAGATTCATCGAACAGCATTGCTTACTTAGACATCACTGATCTCCAGTCCTCAGACACAGCTGTGTATTACTGTGCCCGAGAGACACAGTGAGAGAGTTTAAGGCCCTGCTGTACAAAAACCCTCCACAGATGATTTAGCAGGCAGTGTGTGACTGGCTGTGCTGTGTGGCCTAAAGACATTATCTGTTATTGTTTTTCTCCTGGATTTCCACCATAAGGCTTCATCACACATTTTTAAACAAAGTTGAAATTAAGAAAATAACAAATACATTTAATCCAACTTAATTATATGTGTTCAATTATTCCTCTATATTAAGCTCCCAGTGGATTCAAAGTGAGCAATAGCTTGAGTAACAAGTGAAAGTTTGTGAAACACAAAGATTGCAAATCTTTGGCATGATTAATATTTTCTTTGTAATATTTTAAGGGATATATGATGTACAAAACAAGCTCCTGAATCAAAACCCTTAAACATAATGGATATACACTTCAACGTTATGGCAATAAACAACACAAACTTTCAATTAGTCCTTTATTATTCTCATTATATAAATGGTAATAACATAATCATTAATTCCACTGAAATTTCTTAAACACATAATCATCCTAATTTGCATAAACTGGGTTGCAATGTTGGTGCACAGACATGCATATTTAACTAGACAGGCAAGCACACCTTCAGCTAACCTAATCTTGTGAAGCCCCAGAAGTAAGCCTGCACTGTACATGTTGAGTGCAAAACACTGGGGCTCCCATTGAAGTGAATGAGGAATATCAGACTTTTGGAGGCAAAATAAAACTTTCCAGATGATATTTTGAAACTCCATTAATGACCATAACATTTCATATGTAAAGCAGATATTTTTTAAATGCAATATGTAATAAAACATTTTTATGGATTTACTAACCATTGTTTTCAAACATAATGAAATGTATGAAGACTGAAGAGATTACCTTTGGTTGTTAAATCACCTTAGTTTTCTACATTGAATTCAAATCGGCAAGTGAATTGCCGTTACTTCCTAGGCTTCACTGCTTGGACCCTCCTAGACTCCAACCCTCACCCGTTCCTATGTACACTCTATGCATTGGTGGAAGCAGTCTGCTTTTTAACATTCTCCTCCAGAAGGGGGCAGCAGCACTGATCATTCCATCCATTATCTATACCCGCTTATCCTGAGCAGGGTCACAGGGGGGTGCTGGAGTCTATCCCAGCATGCAATGGGCAAGAGGCAGGAATACACCCAGGACAGGCTGCCAATCTATCACAGGGCACACACACACACCATTCACTCACACACTCATACCTATGGGCAATTTAGAGTCTCCAATCGGCCTACCTGCATATCTTTGGACTGTGGGAGGAAACCGGAGTACCTGGAGGAAACCCATATGGACACAGGAAGAACATGCAAACTCCACACAGAAAGGCCTAAGCCGAGATTCGAACCCATAATCTCCTTGCTGTAAGGCGACGGTGCTACCCACTACACCACCGTGCCACCCAGCACTGCTCATAATATGAAAATATTGGTTAAACAAGACTAGTGTTACAAATACAAGGTCCAGCGTTTAACAGTGGATATCAAGCTGCTTTCTGTAGTGTGGTCAGATGCTGTCTGTCTTGGACACTCTAATTAGACTGATTTGTGTAATGTTGTGGAATGTAATGAAACAAACAAGGAACACAATGACAGGGCATTTACCCGCAGACAGGTGCACACAATGCACTTTGACCACAGTCTTCTTCAGTGCTGCCTGCATGGGCCCAGTTTGGTCTGGGGCATCAGCTCACACAGGTGAACAGGAGGAGGGGGTGACTAGTGTGGATGACTAGATTCAGCAGTGGTGGCCTGTTGCCTGTATTCAGCTGGATGTGTAGAGTGCTGTACTTTACAGTCTGAAGTGTGTTCTATAGCCAGAGAGGGGAGTAGGGGAGAGATGTGGCGCTTGTGTATTTTTGGCTGATGGTAAATGCAGCAGCATCAGCATTCTGAATGAGCAGGAGGGGCCTGGTAGTACCTGCAGGGAGACCCAAGGAGAGAGCAGCATCATCCAGTCAGGACAGCACAAGGGCCTGAATAATGAGCTGGGCAGTATATGCAGGAAGGATAGGACTGATTTTACAGACGTTGGAGATTTTAAAAAATCAGCAGATCCAAGTAACAGAGTGATATTCTCAGTGAACAACTGAGTTATCCAGGATCATTGGCAGGTTGGAATATATACGCCATTCTGTTACTCCCAGTTTAAGATTTTATTGTTTTTCTTTCTGACTTTATCAACCTTACCTCAATATTCACAGCCATTTTACTCATACAAATATCAAAACACAGATAGACTGATCCACACCATATTTTGGGGGAAGACAAAAGAAGAATCAAATTGTTTTACTAAAGGTGACGGACATATTGTTCATGGGAGGTTTATCTACTGGTTTATCTATAGAATATCTAAATACTACACCTACGATATTTATATATACTTGATATTATTTCTCCTGGAAATACAAACATATACAAAAATCTGTGATGTACATTTGTTTTTCCTGTCATTACTTGCGTAACAAGCATAATGTACTGAAAATAAGACATGACAGCTCTCTATTGTATGTTTTAGCAATCCACATGAATGCATCCCATTGTACAGATATTAAAATCATAACTATGTGAACATTTATTCTGAATATAATCCTTTAGCATTGTGACTGGTGTAAATTCCAGAGTGATGCCGGTGAAAGAGGCCTGCTGTTTTAAATTTTTCTCCAGGAGGGGGCAACAGTGCTCCTCACAATGGATATTCTGACTCTGAATTTGTCCTGTTTTTCTCCTTCCTCCAAGATTTAAACAAATTCAGTCCACAGAATTAACTATAAAAACCACTGAGAATACTCCTCCTAACACAAAAGCATCACCTGTTAGACAGAGAGGGAGATCTGTGTGTCACAATGGGAGCAATTATAGCTTTTGCAGTGTTACTGGGAACTTTATTTTGTAAGTATACTGTACATGCCGTATTCATATTTTCAATTCAAAGAAAAATTAGTTTTGCTTTCATAATTGTATTACTTTTGATGTTTGTTCAAATATCTTTTCTGTCTCCACAGATGGTCACTGTGTTGAACTCAAACAGCCAGGCTCTATACTTGTAAAATCAGGACAGCCATTATCTGTCTCCTGTAAAGTCTCTGGGCATTCCCTGACTGATAGCGGCTATGGTATAGCCTGGATTCGACAGCCTGAAGGGAAAGCACTGGAGTGGATTGCAACCATATGGTGGGATGAAGACATTCATTTTAAAGATTCTTTGAAGAGCAAGTTCACCATCACCAGAGACACCTCCAGCAGCACAGTGACTTTGCAGGGGAGCAGACTGCAGACTGGAGACACAGCTGTGTATTACTGTGCCCAATACACACAGTGCAGTAAAGCCACAGCAGACCTGTACAAAAATCCACGCTGATGAGTGTAGTGGCAGAACACAATCATTAAAGAGCTCTGTGAAATTTGCACCCCCTAGTGATCAGAATATTAATTAAAATATTTTCCATTGTTTGTGTAGCATTTGTGCTGATGAAATGCAAATCTCAGGAGAGCAGGAGAGCAGGCATTGTAGCCTTGGAAATTATTTTTCTAGATTGTTTGACTAAAAATCCAGCTGCATCAATTGACTTTATGTAAAAATAAGATTCTCACTTACTGTTTCTATTATGAAGCCATTAATGAACAGGTAATAAATGCATTATGAACATCCAAAAGGTGAGTGCTTTATTAAAGCCTTATTCCTCTATTAATAAAATAGAATGCAACCCATTTCTGACACACTTTATCAGTACATTTTAGAGGCATGTACTATAATTCATTATTGACATTGGTGTAAACAAGATCTTCTCCTCTGTACAATTTATTTATATGTAAATAAGCAGATCATCACTGTACTCAAATAAAAGGACCATATACAAACCTTCCTGTTCTTGGTATATTTACAGAAAATCTATACACAGCACTGGATATTTATTCCTCAGAAGCACACAAACACACAGAAGTCATTCACATTTGTTTTTAAGCAGTTAATTTTTTTTTTTTTATCTGGACAGTATACAGATATTAAGACAAGACAGCCCTCTAGATGGTGTAGGAAAATTTTGAGACTCCCCATGATTGTGATGACGTCACATGTTAAAGTTAGGGTGTTCCCATCAATGTTGATCAAACTGGTTCCTCCAAACTCTTGATGCGTCATGATAAAAATATATCACATGTATAACTATATACTCATATAATCAATATGTAATCCAATAAACCTGTATCAGTAGTTGTAGATAAGCTTATGGAAACGCAAGAAACCACAGTATCCACTGTAGAAAAAGAGCAAGAGAACGCAGTAGTCTTAGAAATCACATTTACTCACTCAGCAGAAAAACTGCTCACTCAGCAGAAAAAACTGCTCACTCAGCAGAAAAGAACTAGTCACTGAGCAGAAAACACTAACCAAAAAACTAATCATATACTGCCAAAATATAACAGAGAACAATAATCCAAAACTAACAAATAAAAGTGCTAGAAAACTAATATTTTACAGTGACCCCTATGTAACCTGAATACATAATGGAAAAGTACAGAACAAAGACCACTGGTTCTTAAGAGAAAGTTGGGGTAACTTTCCACAATGACGTTATCACATAAGAACAAAGAAAGTCATGTTGGTGCCAAGAAGGTCAGATAAGACACAAAATCAGACGTCTGGAATAACACCATATGGTGCCAAAAAGAACAGGTGGCTGGGATTTATGTGAATGTATAAAGGGGTCAGGGAGTTTGTGGAATACATTTTGTGTATAAAAGGATTGCAAAACGAGCAGTCGGGGTTCAATTCGGCGGAATTGATCCGGCTTTGTTATGCACTTGTGCAAATAAAGTCTAACCTTTCTGAAGAGCTTGCTGCCGTGGTGTCTTTTCCCTCGTGAAGTAGTTTTCTACAGATTGGCGATTGGACTCAGAATTCTGTTGGTTCCTAGACACGACAATGGAATGTATATAATTTTGCAAATACTTAAATCATAACTATGTGAACATTCAATGTGAACTCATTCCCTTCGCATTGTTACTGATCTTAACTTTGCTTAGTTATGCGGGTGATGGTAGTCTACTGTTTTAAATTCTCCTCCAGGAGGGGGCAGCACTGCCCTCAGAATGGATATTCTGACTTTCTTAAACGATCTTCTTCTTCAGATTTTCTTTAACCCTCTGAGATTTAAACAAATTACACCCTACACTATCCTATAAAAGCCACTGAGAATTCTCCTCCCAACACAGGAGCATCACCTGTAAGACAGAGAGGGAGATCTGTGTGTCACCATGGGAGCTATAATAACATTCACACTGTTGCTGGGAACTGTATTTTGTAAGTGTCCATACTGTATTCATTTATTATCTTTTGAAGCAATATTATTCAATATTTACATTTAATTCCTCTGATTTTATTTTTCATAGAGTAAATTTAAATACTAGATTTTTAATTAACTATTTTCTTTGATAATTGCATTAACCTGCATAATTATCTTTTCCTTTAATTTCCCATACAGATGCTCACTGTGTTGAACTCACCCAGCCTGGTTCTATGGTTTTAACACCAGGGCAGTCTCTGACCATCGCCTGTAAAGTCTCTGGGTATTCCCTGACTGATAGCAGCTACTGTACACACTGGATCCGACAGCCTGCAGGGAAAGCTCTGGAGTGGGTTGGATGTGTCTGTGGCAGTGGAAACACCTATTACAAAGATTCACTAAAGACCAAGTTCACTGTGTCCAGAGACACCTCCAGCAGCACAGTGTCTTTGAAAGGGAGCAGCCTGCAGAGTGGAGACACAGCTGTGTATTACTGTGCCCGACAGCCACAGTGAGAGAAAGTCATGTGGGAGTGATACAAAAACTGCTCCACACTTCAGTTCACACAGTCAGCAACAGAAACAGTATTTCATACATATGAATTAACCAAATGTCAAAAATTAATATAAGAAAATTAAGATATCCGATGATTGAATATATTTTTTCCACAACAAATGTCAATAATATTTTTATGAAGAATACCTGAATGTAGAATAAGATGAAAAGTGGTCAGAAACTGAACATGAAGTAGAAGCAGAAAAACACTTTGGGATGTAATTGAGCAGGCATTTATAAGTGTATTCATAGGTTATTGATTACTATATCTGCATATCGTTTACATACTGATTAACATTGCAACAGTTCCCTATGTTAAAAGACATTTGGAGTTGTTTCTATTGGCTGTGCTTAGTTCTGGGAAATATATGTTGGAATTGCTGTTATTGGGTCTTTTCTCTGTTCCAAGCACAATAATCAAAGCCTGAGTACAGTCACAGGGACACTGCACTGTAGGAGATTCAGCTGTTCCGATAGGATTTTAAATTGACATCCTGACTCACTGTTGTCATTAAATATTCCAGGACACCCATCACCATAAGAGTTGGTGGGTGGCAGGGAGGTTGATTAGAAAATATCTGGAGATCAGCATATTATTTGAGCTGCTCAGATAACCTTCCTCTGGTTTAAATCGTCTTCTGCAAGCAGCATATTTCAGTTTTTACATTTCCTTTAGAGTATCTGCTAATAACTAAATTTTGACTGAAAATCTGTTAGAGAATATGAGTTGACAACAAAAATAATGTGTTCATGTTATTTGTTATCTAGAAAAGAAATTTGTTATCTAGAAAAAAATTGTATAACTTTCAAGGGGTCTGAATACATTCATAAGTATTCTGGAGATCAGGATATTATATGAGCCACTCTTACACACCGACACATCATTCATTTGTTTAAAGTGTCCTCTGAACAGCAATACGGTAAAGATCACACCGCTGTAGACAAGATGCTTTGGAGCAGCAGGAATGGAGCAGAGCTGCATGGCTACTGATCATGGAACATGGCTCTTTAAATAATGTCATTTCCCTCTTGACTGTAATGTATGGCATGTGGGAAAACATGTAAACTATATCCTTTACTACACAACACTTTTGTGTGGTATTTGTAGTCCACAGCTTTGTCTGCTCTATTTAAACAGTGTGTGATCTGTCCACCCAGTGAGGAGGAGTTCATGCAAACTCTGAGCTCTTCCTTCTACATTTACCTCTCTGTACTGAGGGTGGAGGGACTGTTGTAGGAGACTGACTGTTTCTTCATATGAAGTATGTTTTAATTTTCCATTCATTGTGTTTTTACTGAAATGTTAATTTTGAGGTCATGGATTTTGTGTTCTAAGTCTTCCTTAATTTGACAGGTATCAATTGTCAGACACTGACTGAGTCTGAACCAGCAGTTAAAATTAGAACCCGTCGGATATATCGGTTTGGCCGACATATCGGCCATTATTTGACTTTGACGACATCGGGATCGGCAGTTATGCAGCCGATGTGTCCCGATATACTTTTAAATAAGTAGGCCTATAATAAACTAAAAAAAAACATTGATTATTTATATGTACTTGTCTGTTCGAACGTTGTAATTGTTGTTTACTAGAATTATCCAGTAGAGGAAGCTCTAATACAAGTGTGCACTGCAGCAGCTGACGCGCTACTTCTGTAATAAGACGTTTGTCACTCGTGCCTCATCCAATATTCTCCACTGCAAGACTTGTCCGCACAGATTCGATTGCCGCAATAAAGGTATGTATATTTAGTGAAAGTTTTTAATTAAATGCGTTTATACGACCACTATGTTTATCAATCCTCATTATCAAGCGAGCGAGCTAGCTAACATATTTGGTTCACTTTAGCAAGCTAGCTGGCTAGCAAGCCTTTATTTTTTACAGTCTCTGGTGTCATCTATCTTGTCACTCGTCATCGTAGCAAGCTAATCAGACAGTAAAAACCCCGATAAAACACTTCTAACGTGGATCATTTTAAGCCATGTTATCTAGCTTTGTGGTGATAACATGAGAGAAGGATTGCTGTTGGAGAAGTGAATCAACCAACAGTTAGCACGGGTAACCTGCACGAAAGCGCATTGTAGTTTTTCTCACCACCGAATTCTTATGGACAAGCCTCACGTTAGGTATTTCATCCAGTCAATTTAGTTTCATCTAACGTTACACTTGATTCACTCATTAGCTCCGCTAGATAGAAGTCTTACTCTTTGAGATCATGTAGTAGGAATAAAATAAGAAAATATATTTAATTTAACTTACTGAGAATAAATAATAAGAAATAATGAGGCTATGTCAACAGCTAATGCGTTATTGCAAGTGAATGTGTGTCATCTAGTCACGCGTCAGAGCGCGTTGTAGTTTTTTCACCGCCGAATTCTTATGGACAGGGAAGCTTGCTAGATGAAGTCTTACTCTTTGAGATCATGTAGTAGGAATAAAATAAGAAAATATAATTCATTTACTGAGAATAGATACTAAGAAATAATAATAACAAATTAATAATAACAACAATAATAATAATATTCATAAAAATACATGTTTGAAACTGGAAAAATGATTTTTTAAAATTAATTTTTTTATAGATGCTGGAAAAGAAAGGAGCAAAAGCAACGTGTGGAGTTATTTTGAATTCACACCACTTGAAGATGGTGTTAATATATATATATATATATATATATATATATATATATATATATATATATATATATATATATATATAATTTAATATCATCTTTTACATTTTTCCTGCATGAATATATTATGTACATACATTAATATTACCCCGATGTGAAATGAAGGGACATTTATTCACATATTGTCAGATTTCTGATTTCTCACCATATTCTGAAGTCCCATAATAAAATCACCCTGTGGAATAAATGTGTAGCTTCATTACATCCTCCCATGTTGGAAAACAAACAATTCAGAGTGATTTATTTCATGGAGTTTAAACCCAAACCAGGCAAGCACACTACAGTCCTTTCACTGAACACAAAATGTCCATCTCACAATAATGACTAAATGATTGACCATGCACAGTTTAAACAACAAATAAGCATTTTTCATAAAATCATGTAAAATTGTCTCTAATAGCCCCAAATATATTTGTAAAATATACAAAATGCATTCCATTTATTGCTGGAATTCAACCCACAGTTCACTTAATTTCTGACATTGGTTTAAAATTTCAATAAATTATAATATTTACTATTTATTCATTTTTTTCATGTCTGTTCCTGCACAGGATTTTCTGTTTAACTGACAAACCTTGTAGACTGGCTTCACAGTACAATCATCAATTGCCACATCCATTCAGTCTCATTGCTGTAAATCTTAAGTGTTAATGAAACAGGCAAAGTAGACTGTAAATTGTTGGGTAGGGTTACAGAAATGAAAGCGTTTTGTATTGAATGTAAGAAACACAGTTTTTCTCTGCAGCACCTGTGAGTTTCCTGTCCTGTTGCTTCTACACTGTTGTGAGTGTGTTCAGCAGTGCCCCTCACTCTGCCCTCCCCTAGAGGAGGGTCCAGTGCAAACCTCCCACAGCTTTAAATGGAGCCAGTGTCAGTGTGAGAACCAGAGTAGCAGTCAGTGGGACTCAGTCTGTGCTTTAACTCAGTGCTCCTCCTTCTCTCCTGCAGTCATGAAGCTCCTACCAGCCCTGCTGCTGCTCACAGCACTCACTCTCTCAGGTCTCTCTCTCTTATTCTCTCTCTCCTCTCTTTCTTTCTCTATGCTTCTTCCGTGTATCACATCTGAAATCTGCCTTTTATTTTAATTACAGGTGTTCAGGGTGAGATTGTCCTGACAGAGTCTGAAGCAGTAGTGAAGAGACCAGGAGACTCTCACAAACTGACCTGTACAGCCTCTGGGTTCACATTCAGCAGCTACTGGATGGGCTGGATCAGACAGGCTCCTGGGAAGGGACTGGAGTGGATCTCAATCATTGAATATGACAGTGATAGGAAATTCTACTCTAAGTCTGTTCAGGGAAGATTCACAAATAGCAGAGATAACAACAAGAACCAGCTGTATTTACAGATGAACGTCCTGACAGCTGAAGACACTGCTGTGTATTACTGTGCCAGAAGAGACCCACAGTGAGAGAAGTCAAGCCTGAGCCCTGACAATAACTCTCTACATGAAACTGTCACCACAGCAGACTTCTGGGAATTCATGTTTTTATTGCCCCTATGGCAAAGTACAGAGAGTCTGAATATTGAAAGTCAACTTTCTATTTTTGTTTCTGTAAGGGAGAGACATTATTTATTTCGATATATAATGTACATTTCATTTAATAATTTGTTTTGAACTGAACATCTACTCTATAGAAAATGCACATTCTTCACTGGTTTAAAGAAATAAACAGCACAGTGATAAACAGTTCAAGAAAGCACCGGAACAGTGTATGATGTTGTTACATGAGAGACGTTCCTCAACAGGTCCAATCTAACGTTTCTATGTGCGACACACTATATTTGTATTTACTCCTAACTAATAACAGCCAAAGTGCTGTCATATTTGTTTAATCTGTAGTAGCTTAATGAATACCAAATACGTCAGCCCTCAGTCTCCTCATCTTGTGAGCTGAATTATCACGAATACACTGAGAATACAAAGACTGTGACTGATTTCATAGCTTTGATGTCATTTCCTGTTAAAATATATTAAGGTGTTGTGTTCCTTCTAAAGGTGCAATTAATATTACTTCAGTTACACATAATAAAACTGTGATCCATTTTTATTATACCTTATTGGTAAATTTTAGAGACATGTAAAGCTACTTATTATCGTTGAGGTAAAAGAGTACAGTAAGAGTGCAGATTTTGTATAGAGTACAGTTTAGTACCATTTCTCTTCATGTAAATTAGCACATTGCTTAGTCCATCCCATTAGCATTATAAATTAGTTTACGCAAACAGCAGTTCAAGATACAATGGAGCACAAACATATACAAAGATCTGCTGTCATTTGTTTTCCTTGTGGTTACCTTTTTTTTACCCAGAAAATAAGACAAGACAGCTCTCCTGTGTGTTTATATCAATTGAGTTGGAATGTTTTACATTATGCAGCTATTCAATCATTACATATTGAATATTATTTTGAAATGAACCCATAAGCATTGTTACTGATCTTAAAATCCGGAGCAATGCTGGTGGAAGCAGTCTGCTGTTTTTAATCATCCTCCAGGAGGGGGCAGCAGTGCTCTTTATAAAGGATACTCTGACTCTCCGAATTTATTGTTTTTCTCCTTCCTCCAGTCCCCAGAGATTTAAACTAATTCAGCACACAGTGTTTCATATAAAAGCCACTGAGACTTCTCCTCCCAGCACAGCAGCATCACCTGTTAGACAAAGAGGGAGATCTGTGAGTGACAATGGGAGCTCTTATAGCATTAGCAGTGTTGCTGGGAACTTTATCTTGTAAGTGAACATGGTGTATTCATATTTTTATTTAAAAATTAAAAATATTCTGCAGTGATTTCCAGAGTTTTTCTTTTGAATGACATTAAATTAGTTGTTTTGTTAGTGTTTCTTGCTTCTTTAAATTATTATATTACTTAGAGATGTATTTACGAGTCCAAGTATACATATATTTTCTGTCTCCACAGATGGTCACTGTGTTGAACTCACACAGCCAGGATCCATGGTTTTAACACCAGGGCAGTCTCTGACCATCTCCTGTAAAGTCTCTGGGTATTCCCTGACTGATAGCAGCTACTGTACTTTCTGGATCCGGCAGCCTGCAGGGAACGCTCTGGAGTGGGTTGGGCATATATGCTCTAGCGGGGGCACTGCTTATAAAGATTCACTAAAGAGCAAATTCACCATCACCAGAGACACCTCCAGCAGCACAGTGTTTTTACGAGGGAGCAGCCTGCAGGCTGGAGACACAGCTGTGTATTACTGTGCCCGATACACAAAGTGCAGTAAAGCCACAGCAGACCTGTACAAAAATCCACCCTGATGAGTGTAGTGGCAGAACACAATCATTAAAGAGCTCTGTGAAATTTGCACCCCCTAGTGATCAGAATATGAATTAAAATATTTTCCATTGTTTGTGTAGCATTTGTGCTGATGAAATGCAAATCCCAGGAGAGCATGCATTGTAGCCTTGGAAATTATTTTTCTAGATTGTTTGACTAAAAATCCAGCTGCATCAATTGACTTTATGTAAAAATTAAATTCTCACTTACTGTTTCTATTATGAAGCCATTAATGAACAGGTAATAAATGCATTATGAACATCCAATGCTGATCTCTCCCTCCTGGAAATTCTCTGTTCTCCCCCTCTTTCACCTCTCCATCTCTACCTTTGAATACCACTCTGTCTCAATCACCTATCCTGTTAACTTGTATATTGCTGTTATCTATCGCCCTCCAGGGCCCCTGGGAAGCTTCCTGGATGAGCTTGACACCCTGCTCAGCTCCTTCCCAGAGGATGGCACCTCACTGATCCTCCTGGGAGACTTCAACATCCACCTTGATGCCTCCCGCTCAGCAGCCTTCCTGCCCCTACTCCACTCATTCGACCTCTCCCTAATGCACTCCCCACCAACACACAAGGCTGGCAACCTCCTAGACCTGGTCATCCTGAGGAATTGCTCCTCCTCCGATCCCACAGTGACCCCTCTGCACCAGTCTGACCACCACTTCATTTCCTTCTCCCTCCCTCTTGCTCCCCTCCCTCCCTCCCCTCCATCCACTCCTACTGTCGTGGTCCGCCGTAACCTCTGCTCCCACTCTCCCTCCTCTCTCGCTTCTAGTGTCACTGCCTCACTCTCCCCTCTTGAATCCTTCTCCAACCTTCCCACTGACTCTGCATCCTCCTCTCTGTCTTCCTCACTTTCCTCAGCACTTGACTCTCTCTGTCCTCTAGTCTCCAGGCCGGCACGCTCGTCCCCTCCCAGTCCGTGGATGTCTGACCCCCTCCGAACCAACCGGGCCAGCCTACGTGCAGCGGAGAGGAAGTGGAGGAAATCCATGGCTCAATCTGACCTGTCTGCCTACCAGTCTCTGCTAGCTGCATTTTCTACTGCTGTAACCTCTGCTAAAATTAATTATTATCAAACAAAAATTCATAAATCTGCCTCTAACCCTCATCAACTGTTCTCCATTTTCTCTTCTCTCCTCAGCACTCCTCCTCCCCCACCTCAGTCCATTCTTCGATGAGAAGATATCCAGACATCCGCAGCTCCTTCACGTCCACCGCCACCCTTCCCCACTCCCCCCTCTCTGTTCCCTCCCCTTGTTTCTCCACTTTCTCTCCCCTCACTGACTCTGATGTTTCCCAGCTCCTACTCTCCCACCGCCCTACCACCTGTGCTCTTGACCCTATCCCTTCCTCTCTCCTCCAGACTATCACACCTGACATCCTCCCGTTCATCACCTCCCTTGTGAACTCCTCCTTGTCTTCTGGATGTTTCCCCTCTTCCTTCAAGCTGGCCCACATCACCCCACTGCTGAAAAAGCCCACTCTGGATCCCTCCATCATCCAGAACTACCGTCCTGTTTCCCTTCTCCCTTTTTTATCCAAAACAATTAAACGAGCTGCTTCTAACCAACTCTCCTCTTTTCTCTTGCTGAACAACCTCCTAGACCCCCACCAGTCCGGCTTCAGACCTGGCCACTCGACAGAGACCGCACTCCTCTCGGTCAGTGAGTCGCTTCACGCCGCACAAGCAGCCTCCCATTCGTCTGTCCTGATCCTCCTAGACCTTTCTGCTGCCTTCGACACAGTCGACCACCCCATCCTCCTGTCCTCCCTGGCAGCTATGGGGATCTGTGGCACAGCACTAGACTGGATCGAGTCTTACCTCTCTGGTCGCTCCTTCCAAGTCGCCTGGGCTGGTGCAGTATCGGCACCTCGCCCCCTTGCCACAGGAGTTCCCCAGGGCTCAGTCCTTGGTCCCCTCCTATTCTCCCTGTACACCCAATCTCTTGGTCCTGTAATCTCTGCCCATGGTTTGTCCTATCATTGTTATGCCGATGACACCCAACTCTTTCTCTCCTTTCCCCCCTCTGACACACAGGTCTCTGCTCGCATCTCTGCTTGCCTGAGGGACATCCAGAGCTGGATGGATAACCACCATCTTAAGCTGAACCCAGGTAAGACAGAGATGATCTTCATCCCTGCTCCATCCTCTAACCTCCTTGACTTTTCCATTTCCCTAGGGGACACCGTGGTGTCATCACCCAACGCAAAAAACCTCAGAGTGGTGATGGACAACAGACTGTCCCTCTCCCAGAACATCACGGCGGTGAGTCGAACGTGCAGGTTCTTCCTGTACAACATCTGGAGAATCCGCCCCTTCCTCACCACCTAGGCAACCCAGCTCCTGGTTCAAGCGATGGTCCTGTCCCGCCTGGACTACTGCAACTCGCTGCTGGCTGGTCTGCCAGCATCCGCCATCAGACCCCTGCAGCTCATCCAGAATGCTGCAGCGTGTCTGGGCTACAACCTCCCCAGACATTCCCATGTCACCCCCCTGCTCACTGACCTCCACTGGCTGCCTGTTATGGCTCGCATCAAATTTAAGACTTTGGTGCTTGCATACCAGGCAGCTAAGGGGTCAGCACCAGGATACATCCATAGGATCATCAGACCCTACACACCAGCCAGACCTCTCCATTCTGCCACCTCTGGACGCTTGGCACCTCCCCCTCTTCGTGTCTGTACTTCCCGCTCGCGTCTGCTGTCTGTCCTGGCCCCTCGCTGGTGGAATGACCTCCCCGTGGCGGTCAGAACAGCAGAGAATCTGACTACCTTCAAATGCAGACTAAAGACTCATCTCTTCAGGCTGCACCTCTCCCCACCCCTCCCTAGCCTATAGCTTAGCTCAATGTACCTAGTTAGGCTAATGTGATCACGTTAGTTTTTATTTGGCAGGATTGTTTTTGTCTGATTCTGATTAGGCAAATATGATTTCAGTGCTAGTTTGTACTTGGCAGGATTGTTTGTTTGCTGAACAGGTTACCCTACATGGTTGGAGTCCTGATCTATGTGGTCACTTCTGGCACTACGATCTTTACTTCACTCTAGTGTTTTTCTTTTGTGCCTCTGCACCTTGAACTGGTGCACTTGTTGTACGTCGCTCTGGATAAGAGCGTCTGCTAAATGCCTGTAATGTAATGTAATGTAATGTAATGTAATCCAAAAGGTGAGTGCTTTATTAAAGCCTTATTCCTCTATTAATAAAATAGAATGCAACCCATTTCTGACACACTTTATCAGTACATTTTAGAGGCATGTACTATAATTCATTATTGACATTGGTGTAAACAAGATCTTCTCCTCTGTACAATTTATTTATATGTAAATAAGCAGATTATCACTGTACTCAAATAAAAGGACCATATACAAACCTTCCTGTTCTTGGTATATTTACAGAAAATCTATACACAGCACTGGATATTTATTCCTCAGAAGCACACAAACACAGAGAAATCATTCACATTTGTTTTTAAGCAGTTAATTTTTTTTTTATCTGGACAGTATACAGATATTAAAATGGTAAATGGACTGCATTTATATAGCGCTTTTATCCAAAGCGCTTTACAATTGATGCCTCGCATTCACCAGAGCAATTAGGGGTTAGGTGTCTTGCTCAGGGACACTTCGACATGCCCAGGGCGGGGGATCGAACCGGCAACCCTCCGACTACCAGACAACCGCTCTTACCTCCTGAGCTATGTCGCCCCTGTTAAGACCAGACAGCCCTCTAGATGGAATGTATATCATTTTGCAAATACTTAAATCATAACTATGTGAACATTCAATGTGAACTCATTCCCTTCGCATTGTTACTGATCTTAACTTTGCTTAGTTATGCGGGTGGTGGTAGTCTGCTGTTTTAAATTCTCCTCCAGGAGGGGGCAGCACTGCCCTCAGAATGGATATTCTGACTTTCTTAATCTTCTTCTTCAGATTTTCTTTAACCCCCTGAGATTTAAACAAATTACACCCTACACCATCCCATAAAAGCCACTGAGAATTCTCCTCCCAACACAGGAGCATCACCTGTAAGACAGAGAGGGAGATCTGTGTGTCACCATGGGAGCTATAATAACATTCACACTGTTGCTGGGAACTTTATTTTGTAAGTGTTCATACTGTATTCATTTATTATCTTTTGAAGCAATATTATTCAATATTTACATTTAATTCCTCTGATTTTATTTTTCATAGAGTAAATTTAAATACTAGATTTTTAATTAACTATTTTCTTTGATAATTGCATTAACCTGCATAATTATCTTTTCCTTTAATTTCCCATACAGATGCTCACTGTGTTGAACTCACCCAGCCTGGTTCTATGGTTTTAACACCAGGGCAGTCTCTGACCATCGCCTGTAAAGTCTCTGGGTATTCCCTGACTGATAGCAGCTACTGTACACACTGGATCCGACAGCCTGCAGGGAAAGCTCTGGAGTGGGTTGGATGTGTCTGTGGCAGTGGAAACACCTATTACAAAGATTCACTAAAGACCAAGTTCACTGTGTCCAGAGACACCTCCAGCAGCACAGTGTCTTTGAAAGGGAGCAGCCTGCAGACTGGAGACACAGCTGTGTATTACTGTGCGCGAGAGTCACAGTGAGAGAAAGTCATGTGGGTGTGATACAAAAACTGCTCCACACTTCAGTTCACACAGTCAGCAACAGAAACAGTATTTCTTACATATAAATTCCCTGTAGTCAAAAGAATTAACCAAATGTCAAAAATTCATATAAGAAAATTAAGATATTTGATGATTGAATATATTTTTTCCACAACAAATGTCAATAGTATTTTTATGAAGAATACCTGAATGTAGAATAAGATGAAAAGTGGTCAGAAACTGAACATGAAGTAGAAGCAGAAAAACACCTGGGATAAGAAATTTAAAAAGTAAAACGCTGGGGAAAAAATCACTATTGGTCAAAAATATAATTGAGCAGGCATTTATAAGTGTATTCATAGGTTATTGATTACTGTATCTGCATATATCTGCAATATCTGGAGATCAGCATATCATTTGAGCTGCTGTTACACAGATAACATTCCTCTGGTTTAAATTGTCTTCTGCAAGCAGCATATTTCAGTTTTTACATTTCCTTTAGAGTATCTGCAGACAAATAACTAAATTTGACTGAAATCTGTTAGAGAATATGAGTTGACAATAAAAATAATGTGTTCATGTTATTTGTTATCTAGAAAAGAAATGTGTTATCTAGAAAAAAAATGTATAACTTTCATGGGGTCTGAATACTTTCATAAGTATTCTGGAGATCAGGATATTATATGAGCCACTCTTACACACTGAGACAACATTCATTTGTTTAAAGTGTCCTCTGAACAGCACTTCAGTAAAGATCACACTGCTGTAGACAAGATGCTTTGGAGCAGCAGGAATGGAGCAGAGCTGCATGGCTACTGAACATGGAACATGGCTCTTTAAATAATGTCATTTCCCTCTTGACTGTAATGCATGGTATGTCGGAAAATGTAAACTACAACCTTACAATCTAGTAGTTTTCATATTGTATTTGCAATCTACAGCTCTGACTGCTCTATTTAAACAGTGTGTGATCTGCCCACCCAGTGAGGAGGAGTTCATGCAAACTCTGAGCTCTTCCTTCTACATTTACCTCTCTGCACTGAGGGAGGAGGGACTGTGGTAGGAGACTGACTATAATCACGGACTGCATTCAAAGACTTTCACCATGACTGTCATAACCAGCCTGCTCCTGATTTCAGTGTTCTTTACCAGTATGTTTAAATTTCTCATTCACATAGTTTTTACTGAAAGATTATATTGTGAGGTTGTGGATCGTGAGTTCTGAATCTCTCTTAATTTCACAGGTGTTAAAAGTCAGACACTGACTGAGTCTGAACCAGCAGTTAAAAAGCCTGGAGAATCCCACAAACTGACCTGTACAGCCTCTGGGTTCACATTCAGTGACTATGGTATGCACTGGATCAGACAGGCTCCTGGGAAGGGACTGGAGTGGTTGGGATATCAGTATGACAGCTCTAACGTGCACTACGCCCAGTCTATTCAGGGAAGATTCACCATCTCCAGAGACAACAGCAAGAACCAGCTGTATTTACAGATGAACAGGCTGACAGCTGAAGACACTGCTGTGTATTACTGTGCCAGAGACACACAGTGAGAGAGAGTGAGGGGAGAGCCGCACAAAAACCTCTTCCCCTTTATCACACAGAGCTTATGTAAATAACTGGATTTACTGGCCGAATTAAATAACAATACAAATAAAAAATAAATATCAAATAATGTTGGTGTCCATAGTTTATTGGATACACATGTCTACATCAGGAAAAAGAAAAAGGAAAAGAAGCATGTTCCCATAAGCTTTTCATATTGATCAGATAACAATGCAATTTTTGTGAAACCTAAGCTTAAAAACCTCCTCCACTCAAAAACGTATTTTCTTAATGTTAACTCCTTTTGGATGCATGCTTTTCGCTATGCAGATTGATTTTTGAGCAGAACTTGTCACCAGAGTGCCCTTTTCACATTCTTCCACTGAAGACGAAGAGCTTCTCCGTACTTCCCTGAAAATTGTTCTGATAGGATTTTAAATTGACATCGTGACTCACTGCTGTCATTAACTATTCCCTGACTCCCATTGCCATAAGTGTAGGTGAGAATCAGGGATGCTGATCAGAATATATGTTTGCTATATGAAGCGCACAATAAAGCCTGTGTGTGTCTCAGAATTGCAGTCTGTGTGCTTTGTAGGGAGAGGAACATTAAAACCAATCACATTGTTGTTGAGGCAAAAGATTACAGTAAGATTACAGATTTGTACAGAGTACAGTTTAGTACCATTTGTCTTCATGTAAATTAGCACATCACTTAATATATAACATTAGCATTATCAATTAGTTTATGCCAAGACTAGTTCCTGATTAAATGCTACCTGTTCTAGTAATCTCATAATTTACTAATAAAAACACAATATAACCAGAAATATTGATATATACACCTGCTTTTTCATGGGAGCACAAACCAAATATTTGCAAATATCTGCTGTCATTTATTTTCCCTGAAGTTACCAAGAAAATGAGAAAGACAGCACTCTTTTGTGTTTTTATTAATCTAGTTGGTATGTTTGGATATTCAAATCATAACATCTTGAACATTCATTAGGAATTAACACATAGAAATCCTTACTAATCTAAATTCCAGAGTAATGCTAGTGGAAGCAGTCTTCTGTTTTAAACTATCCTCCAGGAGGGGGCAGCAGTGCTCCTCATAATGGATATTCTGACCCACTGAATCTTGTTTTTCTCTTCCCTCCAACCCCCAGAGATTTAAACAAATTCAGTCCACAGTATTTCCTATAAAAGCAACTGAGAATTATCCTCTTAACACAGGAGCGTCACCTGTAAGACAGAGAGGAAGATCTGTGTGTCACAATGGGAGCTATTGTAGCATTAGCAGTGTTGCTGGGAACTTTATCTTGTAAGTGAACAGGCTGAATTCATATTTTATTTATTTTAAAATAAAATTCTTCAGTGATCATTTCCAGTTTTACTTACTTTTAGCATTAAATAAGTAAAATTAAGTTCTTAATTATAATAGATTTTTCTGTTTATTTCTATGATTATATTGTTTATTGATATACCTCCATATCTTATTTTTTATTTCCATCTCCACAGATGGTCACTGTGTTGAACTCACACAGCCAGGCTCTATGGTTGTAAAACCAGGACAGTCTCTGACCATCTCCTGTAAACTCTCTGGGTATTCTGTGACCGATGGCAGCTATGCTACACACTGGATTAGACAGCCTGCCGGGAAAGCACTGGAGTGGGTCGGGCGATATTGGGTCAAAGGAAAAGACCAATATCTTTATAAAGATTCTCTGAAAAGCAAGTTCACCATCTCTATAGACACTTCCAGTAACACAATATCTTTACAAGGGAGCAGCCTGCAGACTGGAGACACAGCTGTGTATTACTGTGCCCGAGACCCACAGTGCAGCAAAGCAACTCTAGAGCTGTACAAAAACACATCACACTGAGTGTCACCACTGAACACACACACTCTACCTGCATGTCGCGCTCACTGGCCTAATATTCACCATTACATATTACAAAATTTTATGTCGAATAAATTATTTTTGATATCAACTTTTGTATGTCCTTTTTTTCATCAGCATTAAAAGAGAAACATTCAATTCAATCAACATTTGGGGTTCGATCAACATTTGTCTTTCATTTCAATTTAAATGCCAGCGTTTGTTTGTGTCACGGGTCGAAGTTCGGTGGACCCAAATGCAGACTCAGACAGCGAAGTGGCGAAACTCCCGTAGGAGATGTTTAATGCAACGTTACACAATACAGCAGGCAGTCTCATAATCAGTTTGTGCATAAGATCAAAACAAGAAAATCCACCCGGGCAAAAGTACAATAACAGAAGGCAAAATCAAAGTCGAGAAACAGCTGAAGGTCAAAACAGGAAATCAACAAAGCAAAGACAGCAGGCAAAAATCAGTGGTTGGGGAAAAACAGGCAAGATCAAGCACGAGAGAAACTAACAAGAGAAAACCGCTGGAAAGGCATTGTAAACAAAGGCACAATCTGGCACGGAAGAGCAGGGAAACAGAGAATGTACCATGTGAACCAGGTGAGTGAAATTAGAGATAATTGAACAGAGCGTGAGAATGCAAACAGGGAACAGGTGAATGAAATGAGAGTGATTAACCAGTGCATGAGAATGCGACCAGAACAGGTGAGAGTGATCAGCTGAGGGGAGAGAGATTTAGAGGAAACCACGCCCATACTGCAAACCAAAACAAAGATTGTGCAGGAGAGAAACAGATAATCAACTAGAAAGTGAAGTGACAACAGAAACATAACAGTTTGTTCTTCACATACTGTAATGTGTTTGGTAAGTTACATTTTGGAGACGCTGAATGCTGCTCACGAGTCAAAGTTAAGCACAGTTGTTTATTGAATAAAGGCCTGTGTTTGAACCAGCAGTTAAAACCCTGCAGATTCTGAATCTGTCAGTCACACACTAAAGGCCCCCCCCCCCATGAGGGATGTTACAGCGGCGCCAGAAATCCACTTCAAACACATCAGCCAGCAGCCTGTCTTTGGCCCACAGAGGGGACACTGTGACCTCTGTGCAAAGAGTATGTCCTGTGGAATAGTGGGAAGTTTTGTATTTTCCTGAGTCATAATAATGAGCAGCAGTGCTTCACCATATCAGGGAATGTGAAAAAAATTGGCTATACAAAAGTGAAAAACTATAAAAGGAACTGCTTTTTAATTTACAGAAAATTCAGCTGCAATGGTGGGTGAAGCAGACTGCTAATTCTTATTCTCCTTCAGGAGGGAGCATCATCATATCAAAATATTGGCACAAGACATGTATTACAAATACTGGGTCAAGAATTTAACACTGAATATCAGGAGGCTTTCTATATTGTGTGATCGTATGATGTCTGTCTTGGACACTCTCACTAAACTGACTGGTGATGTACTGAGTACTGGAGAGCTCCTGAATCCACTCTCCCACCCTCACCTGCCAGGAAACTCCCTGCATTCATTATGAATAATAATACAACAATCAGCCATGGAAGAGAGACACACGGCTGTAATGATGGATAACACTTATAACTGCTATATGATCTGCACCCCATCTACAGCTCTGACTGCCCAATTTAAACAGCGTGTGATCTGCCCGCCCAGTGAGGAGGAGTTCATGCAAACTCTGTGCTCTTCCTTCTACATTTACCTCTCTGCACTGAGGGAGGAGGGACTGTTGTTGGAGACTGACTGTAGGGCTATCATATCAACTGCAGAAGTCTTTCACCATGAATATTATAACCAGCCTGTTTCTGATTACAGTAATCATTACCAGTAGGTTTAAATTTTTTATTCTTTTAGTTCTTTCTAAAATGTTGATTTGTGAGGTTGTCAATAGTGAGTTCTAAGTCTTTCTTAATTTCACAGGTGTTAAAAGTCAGACACTGACTGAGTCTGAACCAGCAGTTAAAATGCCTGGAGAATCCCACAAACTGTCCTGTACAATCTCTGGGATAACATTCAGTGACCGCTACATGTCCTGGGTCAGACAGGCTCCTGAGAAGGGACTGGAGTGGGTGGCCAGTATCCGTGGTGGTAGTAGCATATTTTATGCCACGTCTGTTAAAGAAAGATTCACCATCTCCAGAGATGACAGCAAGAACCAGCTGTATTTACAGATGAACAGGCTGACAGCTGAAGACACTGCTGTGTATTACTGTGCCAGACACCCACAGTGAGAGAGAGTGAGGGGAGAGCCGCACAAAAATCTCTTCCCCATTATCACACAGAGCTACAGCACAGAGCCCTGGAATGAACTCTGTTGTATAAAGTGTAACTCAGGGTTTCTATTTTAAATAGCTCTGAAGTGTTCTGTTCTTTAGGTCTCATTTATACTATCATATGATTAGTTAGTCTTGGTCATCTTTCATATACCCTTCTGAGTCACCTGCAAACCAGCAGGTTGTAACCATGTTCTGTCGCTCCAATATTCAATATGAATTCTGCTCAAGGTGACAACAGAAAAAACTGACTTTTCTCAGTATCATTTCAAGGACCTTTGCAAGGACATTTAAAACTTCTCATAAATCCTGAATGAATATATTATGTACATACATTAATATTACCACAATGTGAAATTGGTACTGATACTTTTATCACACATAAGCAGGTTTCTCTGATTTTATATGTGATATATTTCCCACATCATATTCTGAAGTCCCATAATAAAATCGCCCTGTGGAATAAATGTCCAGCTTCATTACATCCTCCCATGTTGGAATACAAGCGATTTGAAGTGATTTATTTCATGGAGTTTAGACCCATACCAACTCATGCAAGCACACTACAGTCCTTTCACTGAACACAAAATGTCCATCTCACAATTATTACTAAAGGATTGACCATTCACTGTATAAATGACTAATAAGCATTTAGCATAAAATCTTGTAAAATCGTCTCTAAAAGCCCCAAATGTATTTGTAAAATATACAAAATGCATTCCTTCATTTTCTGGAATTCAACCCACAGTTCAATTAATTTCTGATATTGTGGGTTAAAATTTCGATGAATTATACTTTTTACTGTTTATTCATTTTTGCTCGTGTCTGTTCCTGCATAGGTTTTTCTAAAAGTGACGAACCTTGTAGACTGGCTTCACAGTACAATCATCAATTGCCACATCCATTCAGTCTCATTGCATTAAATTCTAATCTTAATGAAACAGGCAAATCAGACTGTAAATTGTGGGGTGGGGTTATAGAAATGAAAGTGTTTTGTATTGAATGTAAGAAACAGTTTTTATCTGCAGCTCCTGTGAGTTTCCTGTCCTGTTGCTTCTACACTGTTGTGAGTGTGATCAGCAGTGCCCCTCACTCTGCTCTCCCCTAGAGGAGGGTCCAGTGCAAACCTCCCACTGCTTTAAATGGAGCCAGTGTTAGTGTGAGAACCAGAGCAGCAGTCAATGGGACTCAGTCTGTGCTTTAACTTAGTGCTCCACCTTCTCTCCTGCAGTCATGAAGCTCCTACCAGCCTTGCTGCTGCTCACAGCACTCACTCTCTTAGGTCTCCCTCTTATTCTCTCTCTCCTGTCTTTCTTTCTCTGTGCTTCTTATGTGTATCACATCTGAAATCTGCCTTTTATTTTAATTACAGGTGTTCAGGGTGAGATTGTCCTGACAGAGTCTGAAGCAGTGGTAAAGAGACCAGGAGACTCTCACAAACTGACCTGTACAGCCTCTGGGTTCACATTCAGCAGCTACTGGATGGGCTGGATCAGACAGGCTCCTGGGAAGGGACTGGAGTGGATCTCAATCATTGAATATGACAGTGATAGGAAATTCTACTCTAAGTCTGTTCAGGGAAGATTCACAAATAGCAGAGATAACAACAAGAACCAGCTGTATTTACAGATGATCGGCCTGACAGCTGAAGACACTGCTGTGTATTACTGTGCCAGAAGAGACCCACCGTGAGAGAAGTCAAGCCTGAGCCCTGACAATAACTCTCTACATGAAACTGTCATCACAGCAGACTTCAGGGAATTCATTCTGTTTTTATTGCCCCTACAGCCGAGTACATAGAATAAAAATGCCTGAATATTGAAAGTGAACTTGTTTTGTTTGTGTCTGTGAGGGAGAAACCTTATTAAGTCATAGTTATGATGCACATTTTAGTCCATTTCTGCCTGAACATCTATATTCTATAGATTATGCATGTATTTCCCTGGAATTGTTTGAAAAATCAGTTCCTCAGAAGGCCCAATCTACTGTATTTGTGTTCGACACTATATTTGCTCTTACTCCCAAATAGATTTAAAATAATACTGCCACCATATTTGTTTCATCTGTATTAGCATGATGAATATACTCTAACACCTAGACGATGCAAATACTGTGACTGATCTCATGCCATTTATGTCACTTGTGTAATTTCTGTAGCATAGTATAAAAGTTCACAAAGGTCCCTTCAAAAGCTGTATATAATAGTTATTCAGTTATACAAAATACAAAATTTGACACATTCTTCAAATTCTTTATATATTCTGACCCTCTGAATTTTTCTTGTTTTTCTCCGTCCTCCATCCCCCAGAGATTTAAACAAATTCAGTCCACAGTATTTCCTATAAAAGCCACTGAGAATTCTTCTCCCAACACAGGAGCATCACCTGTAAGACAGAGAGGGAGATAAGTTTGTGGCAATGGGAGCTATTGTAGCATTAGCAATGTTGCTCGGAACTTTATCTTGTAAGTGGACATGCTGTATTCATATTTTTTATTTCACATTCAATTATTCTGCAATATTTTCCTAAGCTTTATTTTCACAATTAAAATAGTTTATGAGTGTTTGGCTGTTTGTTTCAATAATTATATTACTGATTAAGTTACGAACATTTTTTATTTCTGTCTCCACAGATGGTCACTGTGTTGAACTCACACAGCCGGGCTCTATAGTTGCAAAACAAGGACAGTCTCTGACCACTTGCTGTACAATCTCTGGGTTTTCCCTGACTGATAGCAGCTATGCTGTAGACTGGGTCCGACAGCCTGCAGGGAAAGCACTGGAGTAGATTGGAGGTATAGGAGAGCATGGGCGCACTGCTTATAAAGATTCACTAAAGAACAAATTTATCATCTCCAGAGACACCTCCAGCAGCACAGTGACTTTGCAGGGGAGCAGCCAGCTGACTGGAGACACAGCTGTGTATTACTGTGCCCGGAACCCACAGTGCAGCAAAGCAACACTAGATCTGTACAAAAACACAACACACTTAGTGCCACCACTGAACACACACACTCTACCTGCATGTAGCGCTCACTGGCCTCATATTTACCATTACAAATTACAAAATCTGATTTCAAGTTTCGTTTTTTTTTTCTTTCTTTTTTTATTAGCATTAAAAGAGAAACATTCAATTCAATCAACATTCGTCTTTCTTTAAATTTAAATGACAGCGTTTGTTTATTGTTTACATACTGTAATGTGTTTGGTAAGTTACATGTGGGCGATTCTGAATGTTGCTCACATGAGTCAAAGTTAAGCACAGATGTTTATTGAATAAAGGCCTGTGTCTGAACCAGCAGTAAAAACCCTGCAGTTTCTGAATCTGTCAATCACACGCTAAAGGTCCTGAACAAAGCTCCTGCTAGGGCTGGTCACCTGCTTTTCCCCAACTCAGTGAAGCTCTCCTAGAAGCACATGAGGGATGTTACAGCAGCGCTGGAAAACTGTTTGAAACACATCAGCCAGCAGCCTGTCTTTGGCCCACAGAGGGGACACTGTGACCTCTGTGCAAAGGGTGTGTCCTGTGGAATTGTGGGAAGTTTGAGACTTTCCCAGGACATGTAATTCATGCATCAGTGGGTTTGTAACACAAAAGCTGTCAGTGTATTCTCCTATGTGTTAAAGTTTGTGGTCCTAAAACCCAGAAGTGAGTTTGCATATTTGAGCCATGGTTTCCCTCAGCAGATTTCCAATACTTTTTCCGATACAAATTTTGATTTATGCGTAAAATAAGGTCCATGGTTAACATAAACTTAATAGAGTTTCAAGTTTAGTTCTACAACATAAATAACATATCCCGTTAATATCTCAGCCATGAATTTCAAAGCTGATACATCTCAAAACCATTCTGTGCTCTGTGTAACTAAAACACGAGCCTTGTTTGCTTTAATGTGGAGGGTGCTTGTACAGTACTATGAGAAGTGTGCATGCACACACTGATCTCCAAAGTTGGTAATGCACACAGGTAATGTGCCTGCAGACCTACCTCTGTGTCCCCACACCTGCACATCAGCACTGCAGCTGAAGCAGGTTCTCTCCTCGGAATCCAGTCACACTGTTACACCCGATAGTCCACACAGTACTACAGGAGAGCATGGAAGTGAAACGCAGTTATCACTTTTGAACTACTCCACCATGATCATCTATGGATATGTCAATTCATTTAAAACTATTTTCATAAAGTGGTGTATGGATTCTCAACAAACAAAAAAAATCTGCAAAATCAAATACAATCTATTTTATTTGCAAATAGTGCTTTGTTTAGAGAGAACTGTCACAAAGACATTAACAGCAGGAAAGCTGGGCAAAAACCAGGCCTGAACACACAAAAAGCAAGTGAGGTAAAAAATAAAAATATTTAAAAAACTACCAGGTGGGAAGAAAAACACTCAAATAACAGCAAGAAAAAACCTCCCAGATGGGAAGCAAGCTCAGGAGGAAGCTAGCTAGAGAGAGCCCACCCCCTGCTGGCCCACCCAGAGTAAAGCAGAGGTAGAAAATGTATAACAGAAAAAGTAACAGGAGATCACAACAAGTAATCAAATGGGCTGAGCAGGGTACAGCTGAGGTATTAAACCAGTTGATATAGTAGAAAGTACAAGTGAATGGAAGCATAATATGCAGTTCAGAGGGGTGGGGTGAGGCATCTAGAGCTCCTGGTTGTGTCAAGGCCTGGGCTAAAATCAGAGGCGGGACAGGGCTGGGGCAGTCCCCGAACTCAGAAATCATGCTTGCATGCCAGAAATTTCAATCATTATTTACCTTATAAATACTGTAAATAAATGTTCCTTATTTGCCATAGAAATTCATATAGTATTGAGGCCCCATTCTTTACAGTAAAGTCCTTTTTATGCACTGCTCTTCTGCAAAATATGCAAATCTATTAAGCATTTCATATTTAACTGACCTGCCACCTATGATATCTACAGAGGACTCACAGAAAACAAGCTTGGTGGTGGATAGTTCGACATGCTTAAAGTATACTTCAGTTTGCTGGAATGTGTGTTTTCTTGTGGAATGCATCACACATAATAAATGCAGTCAGTTTATTTCCCTGAGGGCTGTAGGTCAGGCAGCTTGATTCCAGAATGTACTGCTTTAATTGAATAATATGAACCTCTCCTGTGTTTGACCTCTCAGTCTGTTTTTACTCCTTTTATGTTCTATAACATTTCAGTTTGACAGGGGTAGAGAATAACTCTATTTTTATACAGATTCTCTCATCTATATAATAATTATTAAGGTAAGAAAATCTGTATCAATGTCTCTTATCATATAGATTTAATTTGCTGTAGTATTTTTTTTCCCAGGAATTGGTGCTAAAATAAGGGTTGGATGTTTAAATGAAAAGAAAACAAATCTCAGAAATGGGTTAAAGTCGAAAGTGATGGGCATTGATTGCTGAATGTGTAGGTAATGCATGATTTTCATGTTTAATAATAAGACTTAAAGACATATTTTGAATAGCAATAATTAAAATGATTCAATATAAATTCACAACGCCCTTTACTAAATTAGTTAGATTCATTTTGGAGTAATTATGTGAACCCACAACAATGCTGATTAATCATAATTTTTCAATGCATGTTTGGGTTAATTCATATCTAATTAACATTTTAAAACTCTAGTTTTGAAAGACAATGATTAAGTATTCATTAGGAACAACTACTACAATTTACACAATGTTTTTTTGAATCGGTAGTATCTGTGAAATATTTAAACCAACCATGTCCCTGTAAAAATATCTGTAAAATTGTTTAGTAAAGTCTAAACTTTGTTGTTTCAAAATATACTATGACTGCAAATGACATTCTGTTTTCAAAGTAAATATGAATTATTATAGTTTGTGATGGTAATCACCTGACACTGCAGAAGAGGTGCTCTGTGAAAGGGCAGTAGGTTTTTGTTGTGGTGCAGATCACTGTGTGATTAGGAGGGGTCGGGTGGGGTGGCACTGTGGTTAAACGTTGTACAAAAACCTAATCTCTTAGAAAGTGTTTTATTTATGTTAAACCAAAGATGAAGAATCTGCACAAACAGCACGGTTTTGTGTTCCTGTGTGTTGTACATCATACAGGTGAATTACACAGTGAATATCTTCATTTATCAGTTAAATTAATATCTGAACTACAATTGTACTGGATACCTGCACTGATACTCAACAAGACACAGTGCAATAATTATGAATGTGTTAGTTATTATATCCATACCAATTTAATAATTGATATAAAATATGATGCGTCATATTGGATTGTACACTTGAGGGGTTTGACAGAGTTCTACAGATGGTTCAAAATGCACATTTGAAGCAATCCTGAGAAAGGACAGGTTTTTGTGCAGTCAGTTCCATGAAATACAGCACTGTGACTGTTTTGACTACTGGGGTAAAGGCACCCAAGTCACCGTTGGTAAGTCCTTTTTAATTCTCTATACTGAATTTTACGTATTTCTTTCTTTTTAAATTTAGAACTAAAACCTTCAGCCATGGTAGGGCTACTGAACCTTTAAGACTTTGATTTTACATTGTTTTTATATGTGAGAATTACGAGACCATGGCTCTCTGTTCCTCCTGAGTTCCGAAAGAAAGTTCTGATGCAATAATTTATCTGTGTGTATTCAGTGAAATATTCCTGAGGTGTTGGTAGTTTAAATGTGTTTTCTGACTTCAGAAAAAGGACAGCATTAAAAATAAAAGTGCATTAGCATTTCTGATAAATTTATTTGGTGCCTTATACCGTTCAGAAAGTTATTTATGAAGCATGCATTTCAAATATAATACAATGCATTTTGAGCCATTTTTGTGGAAAGGCATATTAGGACAGCAGCGAAGAATATAATGTATGCCAGTATATTTCCTTTAGTTGGTACATTCCATGGAAAGGAGAATTGACATATTTGCAACAGTAATTTTATTTGCAAAAGGTTTGTTTCATTTTAATGTAAATGTATAAATGTGTAAGTGTAAATATGAGGAGAAATATTGTCGAGCCCAGAGATGCATATACACCTTCGCGTTACTAACGACTGGGACGATCAGGTAAGTCTGCAGGTTTTCGGGTTTAAAAAATATATTTGTTCTGCAAATATACTATAGGTTTTCTTTAGTCGAAAACAGACTATGGACACGAAAAAAACAGAGCTGGGTTTAATGTACTAAAAGTTGTAAAAGCGACACAGAATCTAGTCCCTATAAAATGTAGCTGAATTTTGTGCGGCATAATTTAGAGCTGTAGATGTATGTAATTGATAAATAGTCATAGCTTTGAATTATTCATGAACGCCCTAATAATATTAGCTGTTTATATTTAAGAAACGATTTCAAGAACACAGAGAAACCATTGGACAAAACATCACCGTATACGAAATGTCCAACTTACAGCAGCATTCCGGTTGCTAAACCAGGTTCGCTGCGCCAGACAGACCACCGCAACAGAACGGTTTTCGCCTACTGGGCATTCGAACTGAAGTAGCTAGTTCTGATGGATATGGAAGACAAGACAGCTCTTTAAAACATTTTTTATAACCGATTCTAAACCAGAACATTTTCACTACATCTTCACTTTTCACTATATTTTTTATGAAGACAAATCGTTGCCTACTTAGGTCATTAATTAATGCTTTCGATTACTTTGCCTACTATATTTGATACACCGATACGTTGCAGTTGTTGTTTACGGTTACGTTCCCGAACTGCGTGGAAATCAACACTTTGGCTACAAGACAATGGTAAACTATAGTGGATGCAATTTTTTTAACGCCGCGCAGTAGATAAAAAACAGTTGAAATATGACATGATCATGTCCAATGTCATCATTTCAGACTGAAGGCTCTTATTTTCATCCAAGAAGGCGTCAAGAAATTTCTGTTTTACCTGCTATGGACCTCTTTTTAAGACGAGTCTTAAATAAAGTTGAAATGAATGAAATGAAAAAAATGGGACAACCAATGCGCCTTGTTGCATATTATGGGAAAGTGCATTTTAAAAGTTCATGCAAGCCTGGGCCTTTAATTGGCTGAATTAAATACGCCTTTTTTAACATTGATAACTCAATTTATTGCTCCTCAATCTACTAGGAAAGTTTGCGCGAAATGTCGCCCAGAACATACTTTTTGAAGTAGACATTGACTACAATAGGCTAATGGGCCTATTAACGAATTATTTTATGCTACTTTTGTACAATAATCTTCTTGTTAATATGTCCCCTTGAACATTTTTTTAAAACTGCATCATACTCGGTAAAATTGTAGTTTCTGGATAATAAGGTCTCATTTCATTTTCACTTCATTTCGTGTTTTATCATTTTGTTTGGTGTCACACAGCTGTTCTTAACTGAAATCAACGCCGAAAGGGTATCATTAGATTAAGCTGATTAGCGAAATAGTTTAAAATGAACTCCGCGACACACAACGTGGCTTTAAATATAAAATTTAAATAAAAAATAAATAAAGAAACACTTCATTTAGTTTTTGTTCTTGCAGAGAACTTATTTTAACAAGTTACAACTTAAGCAAAGCAAGTGCACTCCAAAAATATTGGCCTATTAAAGTAAATACAAATCTCAACCGTGGACAAATATTAGGTTATATACGTTGATTTATTTATGTAAACTACGACGCTGCTAATGACTTCCGTCACAATAAGACCAATAGTAGGCTAGGGTAGCATACACACAGCATCAGTTTTAAACTGTTCACAGACGAGATCGATTTTTGTTGATTCCATAGGCCATATGTTTGGTCCCGCCCCCCCCCCCCCCAAATAGAAAAATCCAAAAAAAATTTGCTTTTCAGCCACACGCGCACCAACCTCCCTCTTCCCTCTAATGGAATGCGGGTTTAAAGGATCCGATCACCTGACCCTGGCCTGCATCGCCCGTGGCTTTTCGCCTGCTTCTTCTGTGACCTTCCATTGGAAGAGCACCTGCGGAACAGCCGTGCCTGAGTTCACTGAGTACCCAGCAGTGCAGATCAATGGGTCTGAATTCTACACAAGCATCAGTCATGTCAGTGTAAAAGCGGCAGAGTGGGAGTCCTACAGTTGCTCTGTGAATCATTCCTTACTGCATAAGAAGATGAAAGTGAGTTTCCAGAAACCAGGTATGACATATTCGATGTTTTAATTTTGAGCTAATGTCACAATATGAAAGGTGTCCTTCTACTGCCCTACTGTATCCATCCATCTATCCATAATCTATACCCACTTATCCTGAGCAGGGTCACGGGGGGTGCTGGAGCCTATCCCAGCATGCATTGGGCGTGAGGCAGGAATACATCCTGGACAGGCCGCCAATCTATCGCAGGGCACAGACACCATTCACTCACACCTATGGGCAATTTAGGGTCTCCAATCAGCCTACCTGCATGTCTTTGGACTGTGGGAGGAAACCGGAATACCCGGAGGAAACCCACGCAGACACGGGGAGAACATGCAAACTCCACACAGAAAGGCTCCAAGCCGAGATTCGAACCCACAACCTTCTTGCTATGAGGCGACAGTGCTACCCACTGCACCACCATGCCACCCACTGCCCTACTGTATGCTATGCTTAATTAAATGATAATTAAGGCAAATTTCTGACAGAAGGAAGATGTTTATTGAATTTGAAATCATGCTGCATACCCAGATAAAAGAACACATTCACTTGAATAGAAAATTATTTTGTTCACAGGATAAAAAGCCTGGTTAATTTAGAGGCATACAAGAAAGTTTTACCATTTGGAATATACCCTAATCAGTACACAGATTTTATTATTTCAGTGATTTTCTGGATTTTATGATTCTGTATTCAGAGAGCATAGCGTCTGATATGGATAATAACTGAGCCAGCCTTAGCTTGCTGTTTTCCCATAAGATCAGAGTGCCCTGCCAACATTGACAGCAGTTCTCTCTTTCCCTGCCAATGAAACAGACCAGCCCTCAGACACACCTTGTCTGGAGGTGACCCTGAATCCCCCAAAGATGAGAGAATTGTTTGTAAATAACAAGGCTGTGCTGGATTGCGTTATCACTGGGGGAGAGAGGGCAGCAGTGGAGGGAGCCAGCGTTACCTGGACACTGAGTGGAACAGGCACCTCGAGCAAAGAGAGTCAGACCACTCAGCAAGGACATCTGTTCAGGAAGACCAGCACTCTGACTCTGGGACGGGAACGCTGGTTCACCGAGCAAAATGTTCAGTGCTCTGTCCAACAGAACAGCAATAAGCCGGCCATCACAAAATCTTTCAGCCGGAACAACAGCGGTATGTTTCACACAAGATAAAACAATCTGGAACACCTGTGGCAAACAATGTCACTTTAATTTTTTTTGAATGACACTGTTCAGTACTGTTATTGTTTAAAACAATATGGGATTAAATACAGAGTATAATAAGTTCCCTATAAAATATGCTACAGACAGAGAATGTAATCAGGTTGTTTCCATTGTGAACGTTCAGTGTTAATCTTGGTTTTGTAACTGTGTTTTACAGGGTCAAAAGTTCCCAAGGTGGTTATATACACAACCTCAGAAGAAGAAGACAGTGAGTTTGTCTCTCTGGTCTGTGTAGTGACAGGCTTCTCTCCCTGGGACGTGTCCATCATGTGGACAGTGGGTGATGGACCCTATGAAGAGGGCGTCACCGGTGAGCCTGTGGAGCGCGACAATGGCATCTTCTCTGTCACAAGTTTGTTCAAAGTCTCGACAGCGAAGTGGAATTCCCCGTCCAAAGTCACCTGCAACGTGAAGCACGCTTCTATGGCTAATGGAGCAGCCCCTCTCACAAAATCTGTGTCCAGAGCAACTGGTAATTCCATTGAATGCGACTGCTAAATCTCCACACATACAATGCCCTTGGTGAAAACAACCGCAACGACTTCACACTGGCCTCATGCACACAGTCTAATGTTCAGTAATTACAGTGGTGCTACAGCCCTGTATACACAGCATAACAAAGTGCTGGGACATCAGTGTTTAGCACCATTTTGTACCGTGATGTGATTGGTCACTAGTGTCTGTAGGATTGCCAGGTGGTGGATATCTGTGGTTCTTGTTCACCTGGGGTAACTGACACCCTCCATTACCTGATGTTTCCTGTCATGTGTGGTAGCTTCTCTTGGTCTGTTTATTCATTTTGTTTGTTTGTTTTGCTTGTATTCCCATTAACTGTTGCATGTGCAGCAAATACACAAAACATAAAAAACATGACATAGTTCAGGACAGTAATTGACAAAAATAGAACAGTAACAAAATATGATATTTGCAAAGAGTTTAAATAATTGTATTTGTGTGCTGTCACTGTTTCTTGTTATGTAAAGACGTGCATGACCTTTTGTACTGTGCTGTCATGTGCAATTTGTTTGCTCTTGTTGTTTGCTGCTGTAGATGTTCTTGTAGTCACAGTCTTGGTCATTGTGTGCTCATAGTAAAGCATCTTTCAGGAAGGGTGTGAAAATATAAATAAATATTAGTGCAATTGAGTATTGTTGGACATTCCTCCTTTAAGAATCAGGACCATGGACTCCTGATATCTGCATAAGAACCTGCCTATGACAGGTGCTATCTGGACTGCATGTGACAAGAAAATAGATTATCACTGGATCCTGTCTTTGGTTTAGCTTTACAATATTGTACTATTCACCCAAGGGACGTTATCAAGCTAAACTACCAATAAGCAGCACAAACTCATCTCAGTGTAATACTGGTCTTGTTCACCCTTGTCTTGACAATGGGAGGTTCTCATGCAGGGCAGGTAATCTTCTGGAAAATATGCAGTTATGTCTCTGCCACAAATCTCCAATCATATTCTAACTCATTACAAATGAAGTCACACCTCATTATATTTAATTTAAAAGAATGAACATTTGCGTTAATATTGTAGCAGCTCAAGTGAATATAATTGACACACTGCCATCAATGTTTATTTAAAAAATTTCTAATTCATTGCACATGCACAGCAAAACCACACCAGGGCATGTGGCAGCATTTCAAAATATTTTGATTGAACATTAAATTTTATAATAGTTATTTAAACTTTTCAAGTGATACAATAAGTCATTAAAATATCACACAATATGCCTAATTACAATTAAAATAGTCGAGAGTACAGAATTATCAAATAATGGGAACAATATGAACTAGTTTGGGCTCTTGCCCATTCTACTCTATGTCTCCTGTCTCTGTTATGCTGATGTAAAATGTCTCAGTTTGTGTCAGATCAGGAGGTGTGTCTTACCCAGGAGAGCTTTGGTATTTCTATTACATCAAGTAGTGCACTGTGCATGAGGCTGATAAGAAAATAAGTATATTTATATATATGATAAGTATATTTGACAAAATGTATAGACATATTTCTGGACCATAGTAGGTCAGACCTGCTGTAGAGCATGAATCATGTTTATGGGGACCTGGCCTGGGTGCTTATAGTGTGTAAAATGCAGATATATGTGGAAAGCTGCAAAAAAGTTTGGACAGAATGTGTGGTGTTACAGTCTCTATCCCCTCCTCCACATACACAAACACATACTTTCTCTCCGCCACTTTGTCTTTTCCAGAAACAGTGTCAGCTCTGAATTGTAATGAGGAAGGTGAGGAAGAAGATGAGCTTGGCAGTCTGTGGTCCACCACCTCCTCCTTCATCACCCTCTTCCTCTGCACTCTCATCTACAGCACCCTCCTCAGTTTGATTAAGGTAGTGCAGCTGTACTGTTTCACACTTGCCTGCGAAGGCACGAACTTCTCTATCTCTCCAGAGCTTCCATTTTATCTATTACAGGCCAGAGGACAAATACGATCATGCCACTCTTGTTGGGTTGGTTACTCTAGGTACATAAAAATTATTATTCTAATTAAATATGGGAGATATACTGTATAAATACAGGATTTAGTGTTTTGCTAACATGTGATAACCATTGTTTTAAAGAAATAATTCTGGTTCAGTTTGAGATTATTATTCTAGCAGTAATTTGGGTAATTATATTATATTATATTATAGGATGGATAGTTCTAGTCAAAGAGGGGATGGTTTCATAGTAGTTATTCCAGTTATTTGGAAGAATATTTTATGTTAATGTGGTGTGTTGTGGTGGCTAAATGGTGATTGGTGTGAGCACCAGATATTTTTGTCCCTGTTGCGTGTTTGAAAACAGATTTTAGAAGAGATTAAGCACCTATTTTAAATTTGTATCTCTCTCTCTCTCTCTCTCCCTCTCTCCTTACAGATGAAGCAGTGATGTACTGTACAGTGCAACACATGGAAGATGGGGTGAAAGCTTATTTTTTGAATGTATTGATAGTTGCATGTCAAAAGTGTGTTGTATGGAATATTTTGTCATGTTTTCTTGAGCTGAATCTCTCTATTTTTTCAATTACTCCACTGTGCCTATGTTTAGATTTCTTTCATCACCTAATGAGTGAAAATGTCTGTATTAAATCCTGTTTATACCAGTGTTTTTTTGTGGACGTCAGACCCACAGTGCAGCACAGAATTGGCTGCAGTTTAGTCCAAGGAGGAAAGGTTTTAGTTGGCAGCCCTGTACTCGACCCACTATGCAAAAAAGAAGCACAGCTCTGGTGGATCCCGCCTGCAAATTTCTCCACTACACCCACGAGTGAAACTCCAGCACTGCTACCACTGGAGCCGGCCTGTGTCCACTGCACATGAAGTGCACTCTTCTGTCCCACTGAGAGCTGAGCTGTCCTGGAGCCGCAGCGTGAAAGAGCTCAGCAGAGCCGCTCTGGGGCCACAGGGTGAAAGAGCTCAGCAGAGCCGCTCTGGGGCCACAGAGTGAAAGAGGTCAGCAGAGCCGCTCTGGGGCCACAGAGTGAAAGAGGGCAGCAGATGGGAGTGCACGGTTTGGAGGAGAGTGTGAGCTGGCTTGTGTGCGCATCCTCCAATTCAACCAGCAGTAGCGTATCATAATAAATAATTACGGTGTTATTGGTCTTGAGATTTTACCTCTTGCAATAAATAAGCCAGTAACTATCCATTTTAAATAGCATATATTTAACATTTTTTCACCCAAGAAGTTAGTGAATATTTTCATAAGCTCTAAAAGATTAAAGAGAAGCGTTGGTCCTTAAAATTCTCTCAGTGTCTGAAATGCTGTTTCTGACGTGTAGAGCTGGCCTGAGTGCAGTGTACAGGGCTGCAGCGGGGAGGTGTGCTCTGTATATTCAACCAGACTCAGAGTGAAAGCTGCATATCAGAGTTTAGCAGAGCTAAGGCTTCACAGTCAAACCTGAACACTCTCATCATATTGCGTGTCACTCTCAGCTAACATGCGGTATTTGTGTAAAATGCATGAAATGTAATGAAAAAAAAAATCATAAATAAATATCCAGTCATGAAAAATGGAAATG
Organism: Anguilla pacifica; assembly: GCA_039654925.1. NCBI lineage: Eukaryota > Metazoa > Chordata > Actinopteri > Anguilliformes > Anguillidae > Anguilla > Anguilla pacifica. Next base: position 67,055,023 of record CM077285.1, on the reverse strand, counting down.
GGTTTTTTTATTCATCATTTATTTATCTACATGACACATGTGACCTCTCTCAGCCAACGGGGGTTGAGCGACGGATGCCCAGAAGAACCAGAACGGGGAGACTCAGGTAGTGGTTAACAAAAAACGGTCTTTAATCTTTGTAAGTAGTGGGGGTAGGGGTAGGGGGAGCCAAAACCAACAAAAACGTCTTCCCGGTCGGGGTATCCGTGCTCTGCTCCAGGTCTTCACACGCCCTTCTAGGGAGACACGAGAAACAAGGGGGTTAGGGGGGAACAGGGCGTGGTCAGTCCGATCCGGGTCCGGCTCCTTTGCTCCGGCGCCGGCCCGTGATGCTCCGGCCCCCAAGGGGTGTAGGGGAGAAGGCCTCCCTCAGTGCGGTAGCCTCCACTCTTTCCCAGTTCAAGTTCTGAGCCGTTCCGGTCGTTGCTCCTTGCCACACAGTCTACAGGAAACACTATCACGCTTTATACGTTACAGTTCTCAAGTTGTCACAAATATGCCTCGGCTCACGAGAGTTGGCCCACGGCCGCTTACAGTGTCTTTCGAGGGTGGAGAGTCGTCCGGCGTAGCTGTGACGGAAGCCCCAGCAACTCTGCCATCCCTGTGGTTGTGCTGGTCTTAAAAAGCCTGCCTGCTTGTTAGGGCAAGCAGCTTCAGGTGGTGCCGGCAGCTAATCCTGCAAGCAGCCTCAGGTGCGCAGCAGAGTGGAAAATTCCACCTACCTTCCCTCTGCTGCAGCCCTGTCCATGGTGCTGCCTGTTGTCTCCTTAGTTGGTCTGTCTGGTGCTGTCCAGGGTCCTGAATGTCTCTAGACTGTGGCTGGGTAGGTAACGCCCACTCACCACTTGTCCTAGCAGCCGCCGGTGTCGATGGGCTCGGCCGTCCTGGTGGTCTCGTGGGGAGCACCGATAAGGGATCGGGGCGCCACATACCCCTTCCCTCAGCTCCACACCGTTACCTGGAGCGCCTGCCCATAGGCATTCCTCACGTCTGGACATGGCGTCAGCATTCCCGTGGAGCTTCCCAGCTCGATGTTCCACCCTGAAGCGAAAAGACTGTAGCCCCAGGAACCACCTAGTAACACGGGCATTATTATCTTTGTTCACCGCCATCCATTTGAGTGGGGCATGGTCAGTGATCAGTACAAACTCCCTACCTAGTAAGTAGTATCGCAACTTGTCCATCGCCCATTTGACAGCTAAACATTCTTTTTCTACTGTGGCATAGTTACGCTCATGCTTTAAGAGTTTACGGCTGATGTACGTTACCGGATGCTCGGCCCCCTCCCGGATCTGTGAGAGAACGGCTCCTATCCCCACCGTGGAAGCGTCCGTTTGGAGTACGAAGGTCTGATCGAAGACCGGGGTCACCAGAACAGGTTCGCTGCAGAGGGCTTGTCTCAGGGTTTCGAAGGCGCCGTTAGCTTCCTCCGTCCAGCCGACTCGGTTGCTTCGACTCTTGGAGGTCAAGTCATGCAGGGGGGCTGCTATGGCGGCAAAATTGGGAATAAACTGACGGTAATAACCAACTAGGCCCAGGAAGGTTCTCACCTGCTTTTGCGTCTGGGGCTTGGGCCGCGTTGCGATGGCTTTCACCTTGGTGGACTGGGGTTTCACACACCCTCTTCCAACGGTGTAGCCTAAGTAATCCGCCTCCTCCAATCCCAAGCGGCATTTGGTTGCGTTGGCCGTCAGGCCTGCCTCCCGGAGGGCCCCCAGCACCGCCTCTAGCCTGCCCAAGTGGGTTTTCCAATCCGCACTGTGGACCACGATGTCGTCCAGGTACGCCGCCGCATACTCCTGATGAGGCCGGAGGACCTGATCCATGAGCCGCTGGAAGGTAGCCGGGGCTCCGTGGATCCCAAACGGTAGGACCCGGTACTGGAAGAGGCCATCCGGCGTCACGAAGGCCGTCTTCTCCTTGGCCTGGGGGGTAAGGGGAACCTGCCAATACCCACGGGTGAGGTCCAACGTGCTGAGGAATCGAGCCGGTCCCAGCCTCTCGATCAGCTCATCTACCCTGGGCATGGGGTAAGCATCAAAACGTGAGATTTCATTTAGCTTCCTAAAGTCATTGCAAAACCGCAGGCTCCCGTCGGATTTGGGTACAATGACTATGGGGCTGCTCCACGAACTGCGGGACTCTTCAATGATCCCCATCTCTAACATCTGCCTGACCTCTTCCCGGATGGTATCCCGCTGGGCCTCGGGGATCCGGTACGGCCTCAGCCTAACCTTCTTCCCGGGTTCTGTGGCGATGTGGTGGGCTATGATGGAGGTCCGGCCTGGGAGCTTCGAGAACACGTCCCGATTCCGTTCCAGGAGTTCTCGTAGATCTTGGATCTGGTGGCCCGTCAGCTGCTTTCCCATCGTTACCTCGGGGGCGCCCTGTGGGGAGACGTGAGCAGAGAGGGCCTGTGCCGGCGGTGGTTCAGCTGCATACCAACGTTTTAACAAGTTTATGTGGTATATTTGGGTGTGACGGCGGCGTCCCGGTTGGCTGACTTTATAGTTGACGGGCCCGGTTCTCTCAACCACTTCGTAGGGCCCGTGCCATTTAGCCAAAAATTTACACTCGTGGGTGGGGACTAAGACCATCACTTTATCACCCGGCTGGAACTCTCTCACCTGTGCTCCGCGATTGTATACCCGGGCCTGGGCCTGCTGTGCCTGCTGCATGTTTTCCCGGACCATGGGCCAGATCTGGGCCATCCTTCGGTGCATCTGCTCCACGTGCTCGATGACCGTGCTATGTCGCGAAGGTTGCCGCTCCCATGTTTCCTTGGCCAGGTCCAACAGTCCTCGGGGTCGCCGCCCATACAGCAGCTCAAATGGTGAAAACCCTGTAGACGCCTGAGGTACTTCACGAATGGCAAACATGAGGTATGGTAACAGTTGGTCCCAGTCTTTACCGTCTATTTCGATCATCTTTCTCATCATCTGTTTCAAGGTGTGGTTAAACCGCTCGACCAGCCCGTCGGTCTGCGGGTGATAGACTGAAGTCCTCACCTGCTTCACCTTTAGCAGGTGGCACATCGCCTTCAAAACGGTGGACATAAAGCAGGACCCCTGGTCTGTGAGTATCTCCGACGTGATACCTACCCGGCTGAACAGCAGGAACAATTCTCGGGCTACCGCTTTCCCAGTGGCTGTCCGCAACGGGATGGCTTCTGGGAACCGGGTAGCGTAGTCCATGATGACCAGGATATATCTGTGCCCTCGGCTGGACCTTGGAAGGGGGCCCACGATGTCCATGGCGATGCGGTGGAAGGGGACCTCTATGATGGGCAGGGGGATCAGGGGGTTTTTATACTTCACCTTGGGGCTATGGAGCTGGCACTCAGCGCAGTGGCGACAGTACTCCTCAACGGCCCTCTTCACTCCGGGCCAGTAGAACCGTGCGATTATGCGCTCATACGTCTTCTCAGCTCCCAAGTGGGCCCCCAGGAGGTGGGTGTGGGCGAGGTACAGGACCTTTGAAATGTAGGTCTTGGGGACTAACAGCTGGTTAATGATCTCTTCCTTGACCTGGGACACTCGATATAACAACCCCTGCTCAATCATAAAATACGGGTTGGTTGTTTCACTTACCCCTGGTTGTAACTCCCCATCGATCTCCTGGACGTCCCTCCAGGCCTGTGTCAAGTTGGGATCATGCAGCTGCGCGGTTCCAAAGCGGCCATGTTCCCCGGTCTGGCTCCCCGGCTGTGGGGCAAACTCGGTGAAGGTCTCTTCCGAGCCTACCTCTTCCAGGCCGACGGGGTCCTCGACTACGGCCTCTGATGCAGTGGCGGTGGTCTCCTTAGTACTGGCGGTTCGCGGCCTCCCCTCACCCGCAGCATCCGTCTGTCCTGCCTGGTTTTCCCCTGAGAGGCCCGCCCAGGCCGGTTGAGCACCCCCTTCGGTGTGCTGGGGCCGCCTCCTCTGGGGTCTGCGCCTGCCCGCTGGTTCGAGGTTCGCCGGAGACTCCTTCCAGTACCTATCAAATACGGCACAGTCCCGGCCCACCAGTACAGGGATGGGCAGGTTCTCTACGACTCCTGCCCAGACGGCCACCGAGCCTCGGGGGGTGGTCATCACAATGTCCGCCGTGAAATACTGCTTAGTGTCCCCGTGAATGCAGGCCACGGCAATTGCCTTACCTCGGGGGCCCCCCGCAAACTCCGGCCGGATGAGGGTCACCATACTGCCTGAGTCAAGTAGGGCCTCGGTATCCCGTCCGCCGATGGTTACCGGAAATGTTGGGGCTCGGGCTCCCTCATGTGCCCAGCAGGTGGTGATGTACCGGCAGGGGAACACCGGGTGCTCCGACGTATCTGCGGTGGGCATGGGCTCATCCCGGTCGGGGCAATCCCGGGCAAGGTGACCTTCTCTTCCACAGGTATAGCACCTGCGTCTTTCCGGGGGTCCCCTAGGGGGCGCTGTAGGGCGCCCGAGCGGTCGCTGCTCCAGGGGTTCAGCCATTCTCCGGGCCGGGCCTCTCTCCACCCTGGATCCCCCGGCTGTCCCTCTTCCGGTGTCGGGTCGGCTGGTCCGCAGCATCTCCTGCGTGACCTGGTGATTTTCCAACAGGGCAATTAACAGTTCTAGCGTTCGGGGGCCCTGTTGGGCAACATACCTCTTCGCGTCAGGGGGCAGGGCCCGGATGCACCGGTCCAGCACCACTCGATCCAATAGGGGGGGACCATCTCCTTCCACCAGCCAGTTCCGGGTGATGCGGCTCAGGGCTGTCACTTGGGCTCTCGCGGGCTGGCTGGGGCTGTAGGCCCACTGGTGGAACCGCTGGGCTTTGGCGGGCAAGCTATAGCCATACTGAGCCAGAATGGCTGCTTTGAGGTGGCTGTAGTTGGCTGCCTCTGCATCGGTCAGGTCCCGGCAGGCTTTCTGGGCCTCCCCGATCAGAAACGGTGCCAAGATGCCCCCCCAATCTCCCCGGGCCCAGCCTTCTCGGTGGGCGGTGCGTTCAAACAACTCGAGGTAGGCTTCTACGTCATCCTCGGGAGTCATTTTGGTCAGTACATCCCGCGGCTTCAGTTTGTTCTCTGACGTGCGGGTGACCAGGGCCGCCATGGCCGCCTCCAGTGTCTGCTGTGTCTGCAGCACAGCTTTGATAGCCTCCTCCATTTTTTTTTATTTTTAGAGCTGGTTTCTATCTGGTTCCGTCAACCCGTAGCGTGGATTTAGCATGCCCGCATTCTCCACCAAATGTGACCTCTCTCAGCCAACGGGGGTTGAGCGACGGATGCCCAGAAGAACCAGAACGGGGAGACTCAGGTAGTGGTTAACAAAAAACGGTCTTTAATCTTTGTAAGTAGTGGGGGTAGGGGTAGGGGGAGCCAAAACCAACAAAAACGTCTTCCCGGTCGGGGTATCCGTGCTCTGCTCCAGGTCTTCACACGCCCTTCTAGGGAGACACGAGAAACAAGGGGGTTAGGGGGGAACAGGGCGTGGTCAGTCCGATCCGGGTCCGGCTCCTTTGCTCCGGCGCCGGCCCGTGATGCTCCGGCCCCCAAGGGGTGTAGGGGAGAAGGCCTCCCTCAGTGCGGTAGCCTCCACTCTTTCCCAGTTCAAGTTCTGAGCCGTTCCGGTCGTTGCTCCTTGCCACACAGTCTACAGGAAACACTATCACGCTTTATACGTTACAGTTCTCAAGTTGTCACAAATATGCCTCGGCTCACGAGAGTTGGCCCACGGCCGCTTACAGTGTCTTCCGAGGGTGGAGAGTCGTCCGGCGTAGCTGTGACGAAAGCCCCAGCAATTCTGCCATCCCTGTGGTTGTGCTGGTCTTAAAAAGCCTGCCTGCTTGTTAGGGCAAGCAGCTTCAGGTGGTGCCGGCAGCTAATCCTGCAAGCAGCCTCAGGTGCGCAGCAGAGTGGAAAATTCCACCTACCTTCCCTCTGCTGCAGCCCTGTCCATGGTGCTGCCTGTTGTCTCCTTAGTTGGTCTGTCTGGTGCTGTCCAGGGTCCTGAATGTCTCTAGACTGTGGCTGGGTAGGTAACGCCCACTCACCACTTGTCCTAGCAGCCGCCGGTGTCGATGGGCTCGGCCGTCCTGGTGGTCTCGTGGGGAGCACCGATAAGGGATCGGGGCGCCACACACAACTTGCTGAAATTCATAAATCTGCCATATGGCTTTGCCTATTTTATCATAATTAGCATAATCATTTTAATAACATAAATAATATTCAGTTTGAAAATCATGCACTAAGGGTTTCAGCTTTTTTTCATTTTAATTCATTTATTTAGCTGATTAAGAATATATTTTGACAACAGTTTGAATCCTGTTGGCTCTTATAAAATTTGTATTATTGCATTATTTGAATTATTGTATTGATACACGTTTCCCAAATTCCACTTACTTAGCTTGCCTATAAATTAGAGTTTTATGATGATTTTGAATTGATGATGGCTATAATCCTGAGAAATATATAGAAATTCTATGTCCTCCTGAATAGGAAAATCATCAACATTTCAAATAGAAATAAACTAAGATTTAAGATATTTAAGATATACTTTTATTGAACCCCGTGGGGTAATTTGTCCTCTGCATTTGACTCATCCTAGTTACTTTGACACAAAAATCGAGAACCTTTTTAATACTGCAATATTTTCCACATCTTTCTGCATGCGATGTGAGGATAAGAACACAGAAACTTCTGCACTGCATTCATGTCCAATAGAAAATCACAAAATGAAGTTGGTTTTGTCCTCAGTCTGAATTTATGAAATATATTTCATGCATTTGTTTTACTGAAATGATGAATTGAAGTTAACCTTTGCATATGCCTGAGAATGGCCATACACAGACGTACATGCTGAATACTGCAGCAACAGTTACATGGCAGAGCACTGTATGTAAAAGAGGTCACACATTTAACTTTCGAGTAAATCCCTGAACGATCTGACTCTTTCGGTTGTTCCAAAATAGCCATGTGTGAAAACAGTTTCCTCCTCAGCCTCAGTCTCTGTGCTGTCCCCTGTCTCCACACCTGCATCTTTTGAAACTGCCCCCCAAACTGCCATTTCATTTCACGCACTTCCTCAAAAGAGCAACAGACTTCTGTTCTGGCCTGTTCCAGACACGGTAATAATAATAATAATAATAATAATAATAATAATAATAATAAACTTGATTTGTGTAGCACTTTCAAAAACAAAGTTACAAAGTGCTTTACACACATAAAAAGAAATAAAATAATACAAGATGTAGACGACAGCTTAAGGGACACATTAAAACAAAGTATATGAATAAAATGGTAGCAGTGTAGTAAAGTTCAAGGTAACTGGAAATAGAGGTTTTGTTTATACTGACTAATGTTCAACATGACAATGTGGAGTTGTCTTCAGGGCAACAGTTTTATAGATTTGCTTTGGGATAAAGTGTTCAGGGAAGTATTGTTTTGAACTGGTGCTGTGTTTAGGTTGGTATTGTATTGTTTATTCAGGATAGCAGTACCGAGTCTTGTTCTGGGAGAATTTTGAATTACAGGTAACTAGATGAAAACAGGTCTGTTCTGATCAGTAGTTTGCCGTTTTTATCAGAATGGCAGTATGAAGTTATGATGTTCTAGGTAATTGGGAGTAGCATTAGGCCATGGCAGCATTATAAAGTGTGTGTTTAGTCAGGGTAGTAGTGCTCAAGAGAGAAGTTTTGCTGTGAAGTGTCAGGGTAGAGACATGTTGCAGTGCAATAGTGATCATGGCTGAGTGAATTAGTGCTTACAGTAATAGTGTGGAGCTCAATTCAGAGTGATGTTGTGTGTGTGATAGTGCTGTCAGGGCGGTGGAATAAAGTCCTGAGCAGAGGTCCTTCTGAGCAGACTGGATCTATTGCAATGTGTGCCGTTAATTGAATAATAAAAACACATTGAATGTGTAAATTAGATGTTGTCACAACAGCGGCACAGTGGGTTGCCAGTCTGAAACCCCTCCCCTGCCTCAGCCAGCTGCACCTGGCTCTGCATTTGCATTCTGTGCTCCTGTGGTTTGTTCTTCGAGGCACAGAAACCCCTGTGTGGGTATTCTGGGATGCGCAGGGCAGGTGTGTGTTCTGCATGAGCGACAAAGGGCTGAAAATATCTGCATTTCTCAGAACTGGAGGGGGGGGGTCAGGAGCAGTGTGGAGAAGGGAGGGGTCTGCTTTCTGTGTGTGTGTGTGTGTGTTATAATTATTTTATTTTCATTAGGTTCAACAAATATATTTAGCTATGACATACTGTTTCTGCATTTAAGATTAAAAAAAAAAAAACTACTCTGGAGGAAGTAGGGGAAAAGCCACAATATATTTCATAAAATATATCTCTCTATAGCCTAAGCTTGTGCTTTTGTAAGCTTGTGTACGAGTGAGTTTGGGCGTTTCCATTTTAACGTTATTCTGCTTCATTGTGGGATGTTTGTTGAACATCACATAGCAGAAAAACATGCTCCTCTCTTGTAAAATGACTTAAAGCTGTTGTGCTTTATTTAAACAGAAAACCTGCAGTTTCCTCAAAGGGCAGCAGGAAGAGTAAATAATAACTTATGAAACGCATCCCATAAAAATCTGTCTGTGTACAGCAGCTCATTCCCCTGTTTCTCTATGGGGATCCTGTAAGAGCCCAAACCAAAGACCACCAGCCCCAGGAAGGAAAATTAATCTGCTTTATTTCTCTTTTATTACCACCCACCAAAGATATGAGACATTAGCATTTTCATACATACTGCCTTTCCATCATATCTCATTACAACAGAAAGCTAAATAACTACATATTTTATTTATCTTTCTTATTTCTTTCAAAGATATGAGACACTAGCATTTTCACACATATTGCCTCATACAGTACAATACAATAGAAACTGACAATACAATACTAAGCTAAATAGCCATGTCCATGTCATTTACCCTGTCCACAAAGCACAATCTTCAACAGCCATTTCTCAAAATGACATATTCCCAAAACACCGGACCATTTACTTCTTGCGCATTTTCACAAATAAAATAGTTGCTAACTTACTGAAGCCTTTAAAAATATATTTTGTCATTTTCATTTTATGTCGTATTACACTGAAAATCAATATAAACGGGAAAACAATATTTTTTGAGAAGTCGATATTGGTTTTTGTATATTTATGTAAAGAAATGATATTTTGACAAATGCCATTGTAAATTACTGAATATTTAGTTATCTATCATTTAAACAGAAAAATAATTCTTCATCTACTAAGTCCAAAAAGTGACTGACATAACATGCAAATTATCACGTTTCACCTAATTTGCTTACCTTCATAGCAAAAAATCTAAAGTCATAATACCAAAAAACTTTGTATTTTACTTTACATTCAACTGGTAAAATTTTGTTCTGGTAGAACTAAAGCATTTCTTTACCTATTCACCAGTGGCACCTCCCCTTAAATGCTGTATAACTTTGTGACTTATCATCTTTGAAATAATTTATTCAAATGAGATGCACAACAGAGATGAGCGGCACATTAAATGGGCGTAGACTCAGCATGAATATTCTGTTTTTTTAAGCCTGGTGGTTGGCTTGTCATATTTACTCACAGGGTTACATTACATTACATTACATTACAGGCATTTAGCAGACGCTCTTATCCAGAGCGACGTACAACAAGTGCATTAGATCAAGGTGCAGAGGTGCAAAAGAAACACTAGAGCGAAGTAAAGATCGTAGTGCCAGAAGTGACCACAGATCAGGACTCCAACCCTGTAGAGTAGCCTGTTCAGCTGTTGGAATATCTTTTTAACGTACTGGTTAAATCAAAGCTCCTTCATCATTTTACAGACACCTTCTCTATATCTGAGCACATCCACATATTAAATTGCATGTTTTATATAGATTGAGGTATTGGCATGTTTAGGAAAAGACCTAGGTTTAAATTTGCATTCACATGAGGTGGAATCATAGAAATCTGTCAGCACAGCTGTGGACAGCAATAATATCAAAGAACATACAGCATGAAAAGTTTCGTAGTCCTCCCTTCCTCCCGGGATTTACTGGATTAAAACATTTAAATGATCCCTTCATAAAGAGCAGCTTCAATGTTCCTGTGCTTCATTCCTGCTCCTCTAAAGCATGATGTCTGAACTGAGTCTCACTGCTCAGACTCGCTCTGGTCACACATCAGTATATTACTAATGTGAAGGACATGAGATCAAGTGGATCATGCAGCTGATTATTAAAAAGTGACAGTCTCACGTTAAAGCCAAACTGTACAGTCTTTAGATTATTGAAGTTATGATTTCAACATGTGTAAATATATGACATGTAAAATTACAATGTGCATTTAAACAAAATATTTTCAGTTGTCTTGATTAGGGGATGCGGGGCCTGACTGCTGAATAAAATGTATTTTTTTACTTGTTTTACTTTTGATAAAATAAAAAACATGGTAGAAATTACATGGCATAAAACAGGAATAAATTTATATTCAATAAGATGGCACACCTTTTCCATGCCAGAATTCCCTGTGACCTTTCCAGGAAATACTGTGGACTGAATTTGTGCAGGAGAAAAAAAATGTTGAATACAGATGGTCAGAATATCCATTTTGTCGAGCACTGCTGCCCCCTTGTGGAAGATAATTAAAAGTTGCAGAGAATTAATACTGCTTCCATCGACATTACTCCACACTCTTGATCAGTAAAGACTGATGGATATATTGAGTTTAATCAGAAGTCATTTAAAGTGGTTATAGTTCAATTATGTATTTAATATGAATGGCAGATCTAAACGCAGTGTATTGTGTGTGGCCTCATACAGTAAATCTCAGACTAGGCAGTAGCGAGTGAGACTAAAGCCAGAGACTGTGCAGGTCAGCTTCACTGACTCTCCTGGCCTCTTCACTTCCTGTCCAGGCTGGCTCAGCACAATGTCTCCTTGGACACCTGTTGAGGGCAGAGAAAAAGTCGGTCACACAGTTCTCATACTTGCAGCCAGGTGTACGCAGGCTCCGTTCTAGGTAGAGGCACCACACATGGTCAACAAGTGCAATTCTATTTACAATAAACCAAATCATACATCATTTTAAAATAGTCATCTGTCTTTGAATAGTTAGAATGACTTTCAGAGTGTATCATAGCAGGAATTGGGTGCTAAGTGACCAATAAAACATGATGTCCCTGTCTGTATAAACTTAACAGCAATTACAGTTATTCCACCTCTGATTTGTTATCGCAAATAATGTGTTTTTAAAGCTGCATGTTTACAAAATGCCATTTAAAGAGAACGCAAGAGGGATGGTACCCTGGGAGGTCATGGAGAGAGATTTGGAAATTAAGCCATCTACTGTACATGTGATGTCCTTTTGGGGCAACATTTGGCATTTTAAATGGTGTTCAATATTTATTAAATAAATGAATTTTATTCGTCTACGTGTTTGATTTATTAAGCTAGTTTAGCGTTTCATGTTACATGTGTTCAGCTAATTAACTTGCTGTGTTGGCATAGCCTCATGTTCTGGATACTCCGAGTGACTGATAGAAAAGAAACAGCCACCATGGTCACAGGCATTTCTAATAAGCACAGACCAGATTGGTCCATTTCGTTTGCTATTTAGATTAAGAAACAAACAAAATCAGCTTCCCTCATTGATTAGGATGTTACCACAACTCACTTCACAGTAACTCACAAAGTTGCTTGTGCGTCAATGTTCATGTGCAGTCTTTTTTTAATGAATAAAGCCCCATGCTTCATAATCTGAGGATGCGGCTGGTCTCATATTACCATTGGAAATGTATCTCCTTGATTAACAGTACTGAGAGCCGCAAAAACATCCGTACGCGTATTATCAAACATCTTCATTTACTGTTACAATTATTCAGCTCATCTGTTACAATTATGCAACATCGGACTGCGCGTACTTTGATTATAATTGTATCTGACTCTTAGTTAAGCTGTGAATGTAATTAAAATGATTATTGACTACTGATATGTCAAAATTGCCTGAAGTAAAATGTCATAGTGTTAAGCTAAATATTAGTAAATGAGCAAAATCCCAAAACTGTTACAAACACTCCTCTACATTTTTGGTGTTCCTGGTTCAAACTCTAGCTATCTTCCAACCAGACTACTGAAATTCCCTCTTGGCCTGTAAATTGTGAGTGTTTACTGCTGTGATGCCACTTTTATTTTTAGTACATACTACCACTGACAATTGTTACATGGAATACTGGAACTGGAATAAAAATCCTAACTATATTAACTTTCATTCTGAATTTACTCCATTAGTATTATTTCTGATCTTACAGGAACCTCATAGCAAAGCTGGTGGAAGTAGTGTTCTGTTTTTTATACAGTTCCAGGAGGGGGCAGCAGTGCTCCTCATAATGGATATTCTGCCCTTCTGAATTTATCTTGTTTTTCTCCTTCCTCCAACCTTGAGAGATTTAAACAAATTCAGCCCACAGTATCTCCTATAAAAGCAACTGAGAATTCTCCTCCCAACACAGGAACATCACCTGTAAGACAGAGAGGTAGATCTCTGTGTGACAATGGGAACTATTGTAGCATTAGCAGTGTTGCTGGGGACTTTATCTTGTAAGTGGACATTTCGTATACATATTTTTAATGTAAAGATTATACTGTGGCATTTTTCAAATGTTTACTTTAAAAAAGATGAAATAGCTTGTTTATTTTGTGTTTGTTTTCACAATTATATATATTTTTGATGGGTGCACAAATTTATTTTATATTTCTGTTTCCACAGATGGTTTCTGTGTCAAACTCACACAACCAGGCTCTATGGCTGTAAAACCAGGAGAGACTTTATCTGTCTCCTGTAAAGTCTCATATTCAGTTAGCAGCTATCCTACACACTGGATCCGACAGCCTGCAGGGAAAGCTCTGGAGTGGGTGGGAGCCATAGGGTGGGGTGGAGACACTGCTTATAAAGATTCACTAAAGAACAAGTTCACCATCTCCAGAGACACCTCCAGTAACACAGTGTTTTTACAAGGGAGCAGCTTGCAGACTGGAGACACAGCTGTGTATTACTGTGCCCGACATCCACAGTGCAGTAAAACCACAGCAGATCTGTACAAAAACCCACCCTCATGAGTGTAGTGGCAAAACACAAACATTTAAGAGCTCTGTGAAGTTTGCACCCCTAGTGATCAGAATATGAATTAAAATATTTTCCTCCATTTGTGCTGCAGTGTGCCGATGAAATGCAAATCCCACAATGGTTTAGGACCTGTGTTTGTAACTCAAAAGTTGTAGTTTAAATTCCCAGCTGGAGAGTATGCATTGTAGTTCTGAAAATGCTTTTCCTAGATTGTTTGACTAAATACAGCTGCATCAATGGGCTGTATGTAAATTTATAATTCTTGTTTACTGTTTCTATTATGAAACCGTGAATGAATAAGTCATAACTCTATTTTGAACATCCAAAAAGTGATCTTTTGTTGCTTTAGGAATACCTTATTTTATTATACTCAAAATACAAAATTATATAGGCATGTAGTTTGTTATTGCCAGTGATGTAAAACCTGAAAAGAAAATCTGCTCCTCAGTACAATTTATGTACATACAAATGAGCAGATCATCACTGTACTCAACTAAAAGGTCCAGATACAAACCTTCCTGTTCATGCTATATTTACAGAATACCTGTAGACAACAATATACTGGGATCACAGGATATTAGTCCCCAGAGAAACACAAAGATGCACAAATGCTCCTCATTGTGGATTCAGTTCACAATATTTCCTATAAAATTCATTTACAACGTGAGCATCATTGGTATAACAGAGAGGAAGCATCTCATACTGCAGTTCTACTCAAAACCAGCTCCGCCCCCTTTTCTGTTTAAATATGACCACAGCCTCTAAGCACTGGAGAGGTGAGAAGGGCAGCACACTGCAGCTCATCTGCAACACAAACCATGTTCCCTGCATCTCTGCTGAAGGTCCTGGCAGCTGCATCCTGTGAGTTTCTGTTTCTGTCCAACTGTGTAAAACCAGAGGAACGCCCCACCCAAAAATAAATTAAAATAACAATAATAATTATTCTGGCTTTGGCTTCTGCCAAAACAGACTGCCACACAGCCTTGAAATTTTTATATATTCGGTTGAAATGTCATGAAATCCATATTTTTTTTCTGTCTTAAAGTGTCCATTTCCAAATTTTGCTAGATTTCCAACAATTTTATCAGCAATCAAATAAAAATAATTCTTTCACATTATTTTGTGTGCTATTAAGTAACATTCTCACACATCTGCTGGAATGTTTTGAGATTTGAACAGCATCTGGAGAGTTAAAGCATTTTAATGAAAGGAAAATAGCTATCAAAGCTTGATTTAGAATTTTAAATGCATGTATGTTACAATACTGCTAATATTTGCACAGGAAAGGAACATTTTCTGTAATGAAACATTCAATAAAAAATATTCGTGGAACATTCAAACAAACTAAGCGTTTATATACACACTGTACACTTTATGTAAATAGGAATTCCCATGAGAGGCGGTTATGTAAATCTCATGAGCCCCATGTTCTTTAAAACACACAAATTACAGTACATATTCAGTGACGAGCAGCACTGTTCACTTCTTGTCTTTTGTTGCTGTAAATGAAATAAAATGGAGGCCTTAGTATTCATCATAGCTTTTCTGTTTGCATTTAAATGTAAGGACACAGCGGATTTCATTCCCTCTTTTCTCCTGTCTCACAACACTTGATTGCGTGGTGCTACAGCACTGGCTATAGAACTGTTGTAAAACTGTGTTTTTGTCCCCTTCTGCAGATGCTCATTGTGACATCACACTGACAGAGTCTGCTCCACAGATGAAGAAGCCTGGAGATTCCGTGAGGCTCTCCTGTAAAATTACTGGATTCTCACTCAGCAGTTACAGTGTGCACTGGGTTCGACAGGCTCCAAACAAAGGGCTGCAATGGGTTGGATACTACAGCGGTTCTTCTGACAATCGTTTCAAAGTAACAGAAGATTCATCCAACAGCATTGCTTACTTAGACATCACCGATCTCCAGTCCTCAGACACAGCTGTGTATTACTGTGCCCGAGAGACACAGTGAAAGAGTTTAAGGCCCTGCTGTACAAAAACCCTCCACAGATGATTTAGCAGGCGGTGTGTGACTGGCTGTGCTGTGTGGCCTAAAGACATTATCTGTTATTGTTTTTCTCCTGGATTTCCACCATAAGGTTTCATTACACATTTTTAAACAAAGTTGAAATTAATTTAAAAAAATGACAAATATATTTAATCCAACTTAATTATATGCATTCAATTATTCCTCTATATTAAGCTCCCAGTGGATTCAAAGTGAGCAATAGCTTGAGTAACATGTGAAAGTTTGTAAAACACAAAGATTGCAAATCTTGGCATGATTACACAATGGGGATATAGATGTAGGAGAATGTATTCTTTGTAATATTTTATGAGATATATGATTTACAAAACAAGCTCCTGAATCAAAACCCTTGAACATAATGCATATACACTTCAACGTTATGCCAATAAACAACACACACTTTCAATTAGTCCTTTATTATTCTCATTATATAAATGGTAACAACATAATCATTAATTCCACTGAAATTTCTTAAACACATAATAATCCTAATTTGCATAAGGTGGGTTGCAGTGTTGGTGCACAGACATGCATATTTAACTAGACAGGCAAACACACCTTCAGCTAACCTGATCTTGTGAAGCCCCAGAAGTAAGCCTGTACTGCACATGTTGAGTGCAAAACACTGGCGCTCCCATTGAAGTGAATGAGGAATATCAGATTTTTGAAGGCAAAATAAAACTTCCCAGATGATATTTTGAAACTCCATTAATGATCGTTACATTTCATATGTAAAGCAGATTTTTAAAAACGGCAATATGTAATAAAACATTTTTCTGGATTTAGCAATCATTGTTTTCAAACATAATGAAATGTATGATCACAAGAGATTGACTGAAGACATTACCTTTGGTGGTTAAATCACCTTAGTTTTCTACATTGAATTCAATTCAGCAAGTGAATTGCCATTACTTCTTAGGCTTCACTGCTTGGACCCTCCTAGACTCCAACCCTCACCCGTTCCTATGTACACTCTATGCATTGGTGGAAGCAGTCTGCTTTTTAACATTCTCCTCCAGAAGGGGGCAGCAGCACTGATCATCCCATCCATGATCTATACCCGCTTATCCTGGGCAGGGTCACGGGGGGTGCTGGAGCCTATCCCAGCATGCATTGGGCAAGAGGCAGTAATACACCCAGGACAGGTTGCCAATCTATCGCAGGGCACACACACACACCATTCACATACACACTCATACCTA
Source organism: Anguilla pacifica (assembly GCA_039654925.1). Taxonomy (NCBI): domain Eukaryota; kingdom Metazoa; phylum Chordata; class Actinopteri; order Anguilliformes; family Anguillidae; genus Anguilla; species Anguilla pacifica. The sequence goes on along the minus strand of CM077285.1, from coordinate 67,038,734 downwards.
TGGGAAAATTAGAGTCTCCAAACGGCCTACCTGCATGCCTTTGTACTGTGGGAGGAAACCGGAGTACCTGGAGGAAACCCACGCGGACACAGGAAGAACATACAAACTCCACACAGAAAGGCCTATGCCGAGATTCAAACCCATAACCTTCTTGCTGTAAGGTGACGGTACTACCCACTACACTGCCGTGACACCCAGCACTGCTCATAATATGAAAATATTGGTTAAATAAGACTAGTGTTACAAATACAGGGTCCAGCGTTTAACAGTGGATATCAAGCTGCTTTCTGTAGTGTGGTCAGATGCTGTCTGTCTTGGACACTCTCATTAGACTGACTGATGATGTACTAAGTACTGGGGAGCTCCTGACTCCACTCTCCCACCCTTACCTGCCAGGAAACTCCCTGCATTCACTATGAATAATAATGCAACAATCAGCCATGGAAGAGAGACACAGGGCTGTAATGATGGACAATACTTATAACTGCTATATGATCTGCACCCCATCTACAGCTCTGACTGCTCTATTCAAACAGTGTGTGATCTGCCCTCCCAGTGAGGAGGAGTTCATGCAAACTCTGAGCTCTTCCTTCTACATTTACCTCTCTGCACTGGAGGGACTGTTGTAGGAGGCTGACTGAAGGGCTATCATCACAGACTGCATTCAACAACTTTCACCATGACTATAATAACCAGCCTGCTTCTGATTTCAGTATTCTTGAACAGTATGTTTAAATTTCTCATTCACATAGTTTTTACTGAAAAGTTGTGTTGTGAGGTTGTGGATTGTGAGTTCTAGGTATTTTTTTATTTTACAGGTGTTAAAAGTCAGACTCTGACTGAGTCTGAACCAGCAGTTAAACAGCCTGGAGAATCCCACACACTGACCTGTACAGCTTCTGGGTTCACATTCAGTGACTCCTACATGGACTGGATCAGGCAGGCTCCTGGGAAGGGGCTGGAGTGGGTGGCCCACATTAATAGTGGTGGTGGCAGTACATGGTATGCCAATTCTATTCAGGGAAGATTCACCATCTCCAGAGACAACAGCAAGAGCCAGCTGTATTTACAGATGAACAGGCTGACAGCTGAAGACACTGCTGTGTATTACTGTGCCGGAGAGTCACAGTGAGAGAGAGTGAGGGGAGAGCTGCACAAAAACCTCTTCCCCTTTATCACACAGAGCTTATGTAAATAATTGGATTTACTGGCCGAATTAAATAACAATACATTTTTAAAATGAAAAATAAACATCAAATAATGTTGGTGTCCATAATTTGTTGGAAACACATGTCTATATCAGAAGGAAAAGAAACATGTTCCCATAAGCTTTTCATATTGATGAGATAACAATGCAATTTTGGTGAAACAAAAGCTTAAAAACCTCCTCCACTCAACAACGTGTTTTCTTAATGTTAACTCCTTTTGGACGCATGCCTTTCACTATACCGATTGATTTTTGAGCAGAACTTGTCAGCAGAGCGCCCTTTTCACATTCTTCCACTGAAGACAAAGAGCTTCTCCGTACTTCCCTGAAAATTGTTCTGATAGGATTTTAAATTGACATCCCAACTCACTGCTGTCATTAAATATTCCCTGACTCCCATTGCCATAAGTGAAGGTGTGAATCAGGGATGCTGATCAGAATATATGTTTGTTATATGAGGCGCACAATAAAGTCTGTGTGCATCTCAGAATTGCAGACTGTGTGGTTTGTAGGGAGAGGAACATTAAAACCCATTACATTGTTGTTGAGGTAAAAGATTACAGTAAGATTACAGATTTGTACAGAGTACAGTTTAGTACCATTTGTCTTCATGTAAATTAGCACATCACTTAGTATATAACATTAGCATTATCAATTAGTTTACGCCAACACTAGTTCCTGATTCATTGCTACCGGTTCTAGTCATATCATAATTTACTAATAAAAACACAATATAAACAGATATATTGAGATATACACCTGCTTTTTCATGGGAGCACAAACATTTGCAAATATCTGCTGTCATTTATTTTCACTGAAGTTACCAAGAAAATGAGAACGTCAGCACTCTTTTGTGTTTTTGTTAATCTAGTTGGTATGTCTGGATATTCAAAACATAACATCTTGAACATTCATTAGGAATTAACACATAGAAATTATTACTAATCTAAATTCCAGAGTAATGCTAGTGGAAGCAGTCTTCTGTTTCAAACTCTCCTCCAGGAGGGGGCAGCAGTGCTCCTCATAATGGATATTCTGACCGTCTGAATCTTGTTTTTCTCTTCCCTCCAACCCCCAGAGATTTAAACAAATTCAGTCCACAGTATTTCCTATAAAAGCAACTGAGAATTATCCTCTTAACACAGGAGTGTCACCTGTAAGACAGAGAGGAAGATCTGTGTGTCACAATGGGAGCTATTGTAGCATTAGTAGTGTTTCTGGGAACTTCACTATGTAAGCATGCTGTATTGAATTTTTTATTTCACATTAAAGTTATTCTATGCTTTTCCCAAAGTTTGTCTCTTAAATAAGATTGAATCAGTTTCAATATTTATTTTATTTTATTATATTTTATTTAAAAAAAGGTTAAGTCAGCTGTTTAATACTGTTCATGGTTTCTTTCAGTTATTATATTACTTATTGATATACTCACAAACATCTTTTTTTATTTCTTTCTCCACAGATGCTCACTGTGTTGAACTCACACAGCCAGGCTCTGTGGTTGTAAAACCAGGACAGTCTCTGACCATCTCCTGTAAAGTCTCTGGGTATTCTGTGACTGATGACAGCTATGCTACAGGCTGGATTAGACAGCCTGCAGGGAAAACTCTGGAGTGGATTGGACATATGTGGGGAGGAGGGAGTTTGCGTTACAAGGATTCACTGAAGAACAAGTTCACCATCTCCAGAGACACCTCCAGCAGCACAGTGACTTTGCAGGGGAACAGCCTGCAGACTAGAGACACAGCTGTGTATTACTGTGCCCGAGTGCCACAGTGCAGCAAAGCAACACCAGAGCTGTACAAAAACACATCACACTGAGTGTCACCACTGAACACACACACTCCACCTGCATGTAGCGCTCACTGTCTCCATATTCACCATTATATATATATATATATATATATATATATATATATGTTTAAAAAATATATTAAATTAATATGGGCAAAATCCTGTTGCAGCAGACATGTACAAAAACCCACCCTATTGATTATCGCTGCTGACTATGCATTGAGCTCATGTGTGGATAATAACATTAAGATCATTTCTACATAAAGTCAGCAGGAATCTCTGAGTGTACCCTGCTCCTGCTGAATGGCTGAGACTAAACAGGGTAACCTCCCGGGGTTGATCCTATGACATTTATCTGAAAGAGTAGGGGCTTCCCCAGAGTCCTGGCAACATTCACAAACTGGATTTCTCATTGTGGTTGTGTAATTATTCACCAGAACTACACACTGCTGATGGCTACTTCGTCTTAATTAGGTGATTTGAGATCATAACTATGAAAGGCACTATAATAATGTAATCCATAATTCTTATGTTTTTTAATAATTATTAGTGCATATCTACATAGATTTGTACCACTACTTGGAGAAATGTAGGAAGTTACTGAAAGGTGCAATATTCCCCACAGATCAGATTCAGTCTGTACTACACAGCCTACCTGGCTACATCACCTTGTCTTGATTACACACCTGTACCTGAAACCTACTTGTGTTTTATGGGTGTGTGGTATAAGCGGGGAACAGAACTTGGAAGAGACACAAAGCAGTTCCTCACTGAATGACGATAGAGTGAGATCTTATTCTCTGGACTGTGTTCTCTCGGGAAGAGCTCCTGCACAGGTTCTGGTTGTTTATAAACAGCATGTGATCTGCCCACCCAGTGAGGAGGAGTTCATGCAAACTCTGAGCTCTTCCTTCTACATTTAGCTCTCTGCACTGAGGGAGGAGGGACTGTTGTTGGAGACTGATTGAAGGACTGTCATCACAGACTGCAGTGAAAGACATTTACCATGATCACTACAACCAGCCTACTTGTGATCATTGTGTTCTTTTCAAGTATGTTTTAATCTGACATCAATTTAATTTTTACTGAAATTGCATGTGTGAGGTCTTGGATGTGAGTTTCAAATTCTTCTTAATTTCACAGGTATTAAATGTCAGACTCTGACTGAGTCTGAAACAGCAGTTAAAATGCCTGGAGAATCCCACAAACTGACCTGTACAGCCTCTGGGTTCACATTCAGCAGCACCTGGATGGCCTGGATCAGACAGGCTCCTGGGAAGGGACTGGAGTGGGTGGCCAGCATCGATTGGGTTGGTGGCAGCATATATGCCAGTACTCTAAAGGGAAGATTCACCATCTCCAGAGACAACAGCAAGAACCAGCTGTATTTACAGATGAACAGCCTGACAGCTGAAGACACTGCTGTGTATTACTGTGCCAGAGACCCACAGAGAGAGAGAGTGAGGGGAGAGCTGCACAAAAACCTCTTCCCCTTTATCACACTGAGCTACAGCACAGAGCCCTGGAATGAATTCTGCTGTATGTGAAACTTATGGTTCCCGTTTTAAATATCTCTGAAGTGTTCTGTTCTTTAGGTCTCATTTTAAAAAAAAGAAAAAAATTGAATTTTCTCAGTGTCATTTCAAGGACCTTTACAAGGACATAAACTTTGCATAAATCATGCATGTTATGTACATACACTCATATTACCCCAATGTGAAATAATGGGACACTTTTTCACATATTAGCAGATTTCTGATTTCTCACATCATATTCTGAAGTCCCATAATGAAATCACCCTGTGGAATAAATGTGTAGCTTCATTACATCCTCCCATGTTGGAAAACAAACAATTCAGAGTGATTTATTTCATGGAGTTTAAACCCAAACCAGGCAAGCACACTACAGTCCTTTCACTGAACACAAAATGTCCATCTCACAATAATGACTAAATGATTGACCATGCACAGTTTAAACAACAAATAAGCATTTTTCATAAAATCATGTAAAATTGTCTCTGAATGCACCAAATATATTTGTAAAATACTCCAAATGCAGTCCTTCATTTGCTGGAATTCAACCCACAGATCGCTTAATTTCTGACATTGTGGTTGAAAATTTCAATAAATTTCAACTTTTTACTGTTTATTCATTTTTTCTCATGTCTGTTCCTGCACAAGTTTTTCTTTTTAACTGACAAACCTTAATTAAATCATTGATTGAAATACTTAATGTATATAGATAATGGCTGTTGAGGCCTAATAGTTGAAATCTAAAGATTTAGATCCAGTTCCAGGTTCAAGCAGAAATCGAAGTGGTGCAATTTTGCTTTGTTACTTGGAAAATATTTTGCCTGAAGGTGGAGATTGCCCACTGATGGCATTTAACAAATATTTTTCAACAAATATCACCTCTGTTGTTAGAAGCAGAAGTACACTTGCATTTAAAAAAAAATAGATATTCAAAAACTGAGCTGGATTTCCTCCTAGCATATTCATGTTTGGTCACAATAAAAAGAGACTATAACCATGAATCTTTTGATAATAATATCATAGCATTTAGCCCTGCTTCCAACAACATAAGGAAACTTTAATATGTAAATGTGTCAGCTTTCAGATAAGACAGTCCTTTTCTGACCCATCTCCCACTCACACCACCTGTCCAACACCTCCCCAAATCAGTGCAGTCATGGTGCCCTGTCCTCTCTCTCAAACATTCCACCATCCTTCTTGGTACAGCGTAAAATGCATACTTTCTTTTCTTGCAGTCACAGATACAGAATTTTTTACTTCAGCCAGTTAATATCTGTTGTGGGGACATTTGACGGTTGATCTCCACTGTTGCAATCTGGGGAATCTGAACCCTGAATCTGGGCCTGGTGTTTCATGGAGTTTGGGGTGCCCAGGATCTGACATTGTTGTCTTGCAGCTCATCTGGAATGTTCACATTTTCACCGCTGTTCTTGTTGGAATATTCTGCAGTCTTTTGGTTTTTGAACTTTGGACTTGGTTTTCTTGGAACTACCGTACTTGGAAAGAACAAGCTCTTTCTGTAACAATTTCTTTCTGTAACTTGTCTATGTCTGCAACATTAAGTGTTTTTTTAAGGTAGTCAACTTCTGTCTTTAGACGTTGCTAGCTTGCAATTTAATTTTAATCTTGTTGTGAGTTGTCCATTTGATAATGGTTGAACCAACAAGTTGCTGTTCCTACCTGTTTGGTTATATCTATAGAATATCTATGTCCTGAAAATCACCTGATATTTTTCCTCATGGAAGTACAAGCATATACAAAACACCGCTTTCATTTTCGCTGTTTTTTCTGTGCTTATGTTTTTACCAGGATAAAAATAGGACAAGACTGCACTGAAAAATTGCATTAAAAATAGGACAAGACTGCACTTAAAGTGTATTTTCAGCAACATAAATGGAATGTATAAAATTTATCAAATCCTAATCATGTGAACATTCATTCTGAATTTATTGTGTTACTGATGTAAATTCCTGAGTAATGTTGTTGGAAGCTGTCTGCTGCTTTTAATTCTCCTCCAGTAGGGGGCAGCAGTGCTTCTCATAATGGATATTCTGACCCCCTGAATTTTCTGCATCTTGTTTTTCTCCTTCCTCCAACCCCCTCAGATTAAAACAAATTCAGCCCACAGTATTTCCTATAAAAGCCACTGAGAATTCTCCTCCTAACACAGGAGCATCACCCATAAGACAGAGAGGGAGATCTGTGTTTGACAATGGGAGCTATTGTAGCATTAGCAGTGTTGCTGGGAACTTTGTCTTGTAAGTGAGCATGCTGTATTCATATTTTTATAAATAAAATTATTCTGTGATATTATATGTGTAGTTTTAAGGAGGTTAAAGTTAGTATTTTATTAGTATTTTCTGTTTATTTCTATAATTATATCGCTTTTTGATACTTACAAATATTTTTTTTATTTGTCTCCACAGATGGTCACTGTGTTGAACTCACACAGCCAGGCTCGATGGCTGTAAAACCAGGGCAGGCTTTATCTGTCTCCTGTAAAGTCTCTGGGTATTCCTTGACTGATGGCAGCTATGCTACACACTGGATCAGACAGCCTGCAGGGAAATCTCTGGAGTGGATTGGATATATAGCGTCGGGTGGCGGCACTGGTTATAAAGATTCACTAAAGAACAAGTTCACCATCACCAGAGACACCTCCAGCAGCACAGTGACTTTGCAGGGGAGCAGCCTGCAGACTGGAGACACAGCTGTGTATTACTGTGCCCGACGCCCACAGTGCAGCAAAGCAACGCTAGAGCTGTACAAAAACACATCACACTGAGTGTCACCACTGAACACACACACTCTACCTGCATGTAGCACTCACTGGCCAAGTATGTATTGTCATACCATTATAGAATTGTAAATTGTATGTTTAAGAAATTAGTTTTTATTCAGCGAATAAATATCCTTTCTTTTGTTGGAATTAACATTAACAAAGCCATTGAACTGATGCCTGGCTTCTGTCCACACTCCTCCTTCATTTTGAATTAAATGGAAGTGTTTGTACTTTAGTCTTCACATAATCACATGTGTCAAAGTTAAGCACAGATGTTTATTGAATCCTGGCCTATGTCTGAACCAGCAGTTAAAACCCTTCAGATTCTGAATCTGTCAGTCACACACTAAAGGCCCTGAACAGGTCCTGGTGGTGTTGGTCACCTGCTTCTCCCCATCTCTGTGAGGATCTCCTAAAAGCACATGAGCAGCACTGGAAATCTGCTTCAAACACAACAGCCAGCAGCCTTTGGCCCACAGAGGGGACACTGTGACCACTGTGCAAAGGGTGTGTCCCGTGGGACTGTGGGAAGTTCGGCCTTTTTCCTAATAATGAGCAGCAGTACTTCCCCATATAAGGAAATGTGATGAAAAATTGGCTCACACAAATTGAAGAACTATAAAAAGATGATTTTTTGTTTACCACAATTTCAATTGCAATGGTGGTTGAAGCAGCCTGCTATTTTTAATTCTCCTCCAGGAGGGAGCATCATAACATCAGGATTCTCTCTATATTCATATGCTGTCTGTCTTGGACACTCTCATTAGCCTGACTTGTGATGTACTGAGTACTGGGGAGCTCCTGACTCCACTCTCCCACCCTCATCTGCCAGGAAACTCCCTGCATTCACTATGAATAATAATGCAATAATCAGCCATGGAAGAGAGACACATGGCTGTAATGATGGAGAATACTTATAACTGCTATATGATCTGCACCCCATCTACAGCTCTGACTGCTCTATTTAAACAGTGTGTGATCTGCCCACCCAGTGAGGAGGAGTTCATGCAAACTCTGAGCTCTTCCTTCTACATTTACCTCTCTGCACTGAGGGAGGAGTGGTTGCTGTTGGAGACTGACTGAAGGGCTAGCATATCAACTGTAGAAGTCTTTCACTATGACTGTTATAACCAGCCTGTTTCTGATTACAGTAATCTTTACCAGTATGTTTGAATTTCTTATTCTTTTAGTTTTTACTAAAATGTTGATTTGTGATGTTGTGGATTGTGAATTCTAAGTCTTTCTCAATTTCACAGGTGTTAAAAGTCAGACACTGACTGAGTCTGAATCAGCAGTTAAAAAACCTGGAGAATCCCACAAACTGACCTGTACAGCCTCTGGGTTCACATTCAGCAGCTACTGGATGGCTTGGATCAGACAGGCTCCTGGGAAGGGACTGGAGTGGTTGGGATATCAGTATTCAGGGGAGATTCACCATCTCCAGAGACAACAGCAAGAACCAGCTGTATTTACAGATGAACAGCCTGACAGCTGGAGACACTGCTGTGTATTACTGTGCCAGAGACCCACAGTGAGAGAGAGTGAGGGGAGAGCCGCACAAAAACCTCTTCCCCTTTATCACACAGTGCTACTGTAAATAACTGGATTTACTGGCCAAATTAAATAACAATACATTTTTTAAATGAAAAATAAATATCAAATAATGTTGGTGTCCATAATTTATTGGAAGCACATGTCTATATCAGAAGGAAAAGAAACATGTTCCCATAAGCTTTTCATATTGATGAGATAACAATGCAATTTTGGTGAAACAAAAGCTGAAAGACCTCCTCCACTCAAAAACGTGTTTTCTTAATGTTAACTCCTTTTGGAAGCATGCCTTTCACTATACCGATTGATTTTTGTGCTGAACTTGTCACCAGAGCGCCCTTTTCACATTTTTCCACTGGAGATGTAGAGGTTCTCTGTATTTCCCTGAAAATTGTGCTGATAGGATTTAAAACTGACATCCCGACTCACTGCTGTCATTAAATATTCCCTGACACCTATTGCCATAAGTGTAGGTGAGAATCAGGGATGCTGATCAGAATATATGTTTGTTATATGAAGCGCACAATAAAGCTTGTGTGCGTCTCAGAATTGCAGTCTGTGTGGTTTGTAGGGAGAGGAACATCAGAACCCATTACATTGTTTTTGAGGCAAAAGAGTACAGTAAGATTACAGATTTGTACGGAGTACCATTCAGTAGTATTTCTCTTCACGTAAATTAGCACATCACTTAGAATATCACATCAGCATTTTCAATTAGTTTACTCCAACATTAGTTCCTGATACAATGCTACCGGTTCTAGTCATATCTGTAATTTACTTATAAAAACACAATATAAACAGATATATTGAGATATACACCTGCTTTTTCATGGGAGCACAAACATTTACAAATATCTACTGTCATTTTTTTCCCTGAAGTTAGCAAGAAAATGAGAAGGGCAGCACGCTTTTGTGTTTTTATCAATCTAGTTGGAATGTTATATATTGTGCAGATATTTAAATCATAATATCTTGAAAATTCATTCGGTATTAACCCATAAGAAATATAACAGCTCAAAAGTCCAGAGCAATGTTGGTGGAAGCAGTCTACTGTTTTATTATTCTACTCCAGGAGGGGGCAGCAGTGCTCCTCATAATGAATATTTTTACAGTCTGAATTTTGTTTTTCTTCTTCCTCCAGCTCCTAAAGATTTAAACAAATTCAGCCCACTGTATTTCCTATAAAAGCCACTGAGAATTCTCCTCCTAACGTAGTAGCATCACCTGTAAGACAGAGAGGTAGATCTGTGTGTGACAATGGGCGCTATTGTAGTATTAGCTGCGTTGCTGGGAACTTTATCTTGTAAGTGAGCAAGTTCTATACATATTTTCTATTTTAAAATGTAAAAATTATGTGATGTTTTCCAAAGTATTACTTTAAAATAAGGAGTTTCTTTTCGTTTCCACGAGCATATTGAATACTGAAATATTCACAAAATGTTTTTTTTTACTTCTGTCTCCACAGATGGTCACTGTGTTGAACTCACACAGCCAGGCTCTATGGCTGTAAAACCAGGAGAGTCTCTGACCATCTCCTGTAAAGTCTCTGGGTATTCCCTGACTGATAGCAGCTACTGCACAAACTGGATCAGACAGCCTGCAGGGAAAGCTCTGGAGTGGGTTGGATATATATGCTCTAGTGGAAGCACTGGATACCAAGATTCTCTGAAGAGCAAATTCACCATCACCAGAGACACCTCCAGCAGTACAGTGTTTTTGCAAGGGAGCAGCCTGCAGACTGGAGACACAGCTGCGTATTACTGTGCCCGACACCCACAGTGCAGCAAAGCTACAGCAGACCTGTACAAAAACCCACCCTGATGTGTGTAGTGGCAGAACACAAACATTTAAGAGCTCTGTGAAGTTCATGCCCCAAGTGATCTGTACATTACATTACATTACATGCATTTGGCAGACGCTCTTATCCAGAGCAACGTACAACAAAGTGTATAACCATAACCAGGAACATGTATGACAAAAACCCTAGAGAGAAGTACCAGTCCAAGTGCAGGGAACAACCGCATAGTTCAACTTGGACCCTGAAGGTTAAACTGATTAACACTAACACAACGAGAATGGCAACAACGCAGTCTGTCGCTTGAAATGGGTCAGTGTCTCAGCTGTTCTGACCTCCACGGGGAGGTCATTCCACCATCGTGGGGCCAGAACAGACAGGAGACGTGTTCTGGAAGTGCAGGTGCGAAGAGGGGGAGGTGCCAGGCGTCCTGAGGTAGCAGAACGGAGGGATCTGGCTGGCATGTAGGGTTTTAATATCTTGTGGAGGTATGCTGGGGCTGATCCCCACATTAATTAAAGTATTGTCTATCATTTGTGCTATGTTTGCACTGGTAAAATGTAAATCCCATAATGGATTTGACCTGTGTTTGTAACTCAAAATTTGTAAATTGAATTGCCAGTTGGAGAGTATGCATTGTAGATTTGAATATTCTTTTTCTAGATTGTTTGTCTAAAGATCCAGCTGCATAAATGGACTGTATTTAAAAAAATATAATTCACATTGACTGCTTTTATTCTGAAACCATTAATGCAGAGGTAATAAATGCATTATGAACATCCAAAAGGTGAGTGATTTATGAAAGCCTAATTCCTTTATAAATAAAATAGAATGAAACCCATTTCTGACACACTTTATCGCTACATTTGAGAGGCATGTACTGTAGTTAGTCATTGCCACTTACATAAAGGAGATATGCTCCACAGTACAATTTATGTACAGTACATGAAAATGAGTAGCTTATTACTGTACTCAAATAGAAGGACCAGAAACAAACCTTCCCGTTATTGGAATATCTACAGTTTATCTGTATACAGCAATATACTGAGATCACTTCATATTAGTCCCCAGAGAAGCACAACAAAGCACAAAATCTGCTGTCATATTTGTGTTTCAAGTAGTTAATTTTTTTTTTTACCTGGGTAATATATAGAAAATAAGACAAGACAGCCCTCTAGATGGAATGTATGACATCTTGCAGATATTCAGATCATATCTATGTCAACATTCATTCCGAATGTAATCCCTCATCATTTTTACTGGTCTAAATTCCCGACTAATTCCTGTGAGAGCAGTCTCCTGTTTTTAATTCTCCTCCAGGAGGGGGCAGCAGTGCTCCTTTTTGTAGTTATCCTGCAGTCTCTGACTTTGCCTCCCTGAATTTGTGTTGTTTTTGTCTTCCTCCAAGACTGTGCATTCCTGGAACATAAGCATTAAACACTTGTGGCAGTAGACAACTCAACCGTTGTAGGTGAGCTTCATTATTGCCATTATTTTAATAGTAATAACATGATCGTTCATTAGAGTGAAATTTAATCAACCCATGAGCATTGTATTTTGTCTACAAAAAATTAAGCCTTCTGTTTCTAGTTCAACTCCAGGTGGGGCATCATAACATCCAAATATTGGCATAACACATGTATTAAAAATACAGGGTCAAGGATTTAACACTGAATATCAGGATTCTCTCTGTATTCATATGCTGTGTGTCTTGGACACTCTCATTAGACTGACTTGTGATGTACTGAGTACTGGGGAGCTCCTGACTCCACTCTCCCACCCTCACCTGCCAGGAAACTCCCTGCATTCACTATAAATAATAATGCAATAATCAGCCATGGAAGAGAGACACAGGGCTGTAATGATGAATAATACTTATAACTGCTATATGATCTGCACCCCATCTACAGCTCTGACTGCTCTATTTAAACAGTGTGTGATCTGCCCACCCAGTGAGGAGGAGTTCATGCAAACTCTGAGCTCTTCCTTCTACATTTACCTCTCTGCACTGAGGGAGGAGGGACTGTGGTAGGAGACTGACTATAATCACGGACTGCATTCAAAGACTTTCACCATGACTGTCATAACCAGCCTGCTCCTGATTTCAGTATTCTTTACAAGTATATTTAAATTTCTCATTCACATAGTTTTTACTGAAAGATTATATTGTGAGGTTGTGGATTGTGAGTTCTGAATCTCTCTTAATTTCACAGGTGTTAAAAGTCAGACACTGACTGAGTCTGAACCAGCAGTTAAAAAGCCTGGAGAATCCCACACACTGACCTGTATAGCCTCTGGGTTCACATTCAGTGACTATGGTATGCACTGGATCAGACAGGCTCCTGGGAAGGGACTGGAGTGGTTGGGATATCAGTATGACAGCTCTAACGTGCACTACGCCCAGTCTATTCAGGGAAGATTCACCATCTCCAGAGACAACAGCAAGAACCAGCTGTATTTACAGATGAACAAGCTGAAAACTGAAGACACTGCAGTGTATTACTGTGCCAGAGACACACAGTGAGAGAGAGTGAGGGGAGAGCCGCACAAAAACCTCTTCCCCTTTATCACACAGAGCTGCAGCACAGAGCTCTGGGATGAACTCTGTTGTTTGAAGTCAAACTCAGTGTTTCTGTTTTAAACATCTGACTGCTGATAATTCTAAACCCTCAACCCTCTTTGAGTCACCTGCAAACCAGCACACTGTAAACCTTTTCTGACTCTACAATATTGGATACAGATTCTGATCAAAATGAGAAGTCCAAGTAAATTTAAATTCAAAAACGTTTAAATTTACAAAAACCTTTTTTTTTAAATTCCCATAAATGGTGCATAAATTGCACTGGAAAAGTGTTTTATGTTGTTACACGAGAGACGTTCCTCAAAAGGTCCAATTTGCCATATCGATGTTTGACACTTTATATTTACATTTACTCCAAAAGAAAAACAGCAACACTGCCATTATATTTGTCTAAACTGCATTAGCATGATGAATATACTTCAGCCCTCAGTTTCCTCATCTTGTATGCTGAACTCTCTCTAAAACCTTGATAGTGCAAAGACTGTGACTGATGTCATGCCACTACTTGTGCAGTTTGTAACTGTAAGTAACATATTGTGTTGCTTTGAAATTTCTATTAGATACCCACTCAGCTGCAGAAAATGTAAGAAGTGCTGTAATACTTTTTAGGTAAACCATAGAGACATCTAAAGTTATTCATTGTCATTGAGGTAAAAGAAGACCACTAGGTATCACATCTACATTCATAAATGAGCACATTATCACTGTATGCTAAAAGAGGTCCAGATACAAACGCGCCTGTTCTAGGTGTATCTGTAATCAATGATGAGCGCAGACATGATGAGATATACTGCAATCACCTGCTTTTTCACAGCTGTCAATTGCACTAGTGTTTTATCTGTATGTACATTATGAGGATAATACAGTAAAATCCAAGAAGTAAATGAGTGCTCTAATCAGCTTTAGAGCATTTTAGCAATCGTTATGGAATGTGTCACATTGCAAAAATATTCATAACTACAGGAGCATTAATTCTGAACTTAACCTATAAGAATTGTAACAGTATCCACTGTCCATAGTAATGCTGGTGTGAACTGCCTGCTGTGTTTTATTCTCCTCCAGGAGGGGGCAGCAGTGCTCCTCAGAATGGACATTCTGATCCCCTGAATTTATTTTGTTTTTTTTCTTCCTCCAGCCCCGAGAGATTTAAACAAATTCAGTCCACAGTGTTTACCATAAAAGCCACTCAGAATTCTCCTCCCAACACAGGAGTATCACCTGTAAGACAGAGAGGGAGATCTGTGTGTGACAGCGGGAGCTATTGTAGCATTAGCAGTGTTGCTGGGAACTTTATCTTGTAAGTGAGCATGCTGCATTCATATTTTTTATTTCACATTCAATTATTCTACAATATTTTCCAAAGATTTATTTTCACAATTAAAATAGTGTATGAGTGTTTTGCTGTTTGTTTCAATAATTATATTACTGATAAACTTACGATCATTTTTTATTTCTGGCTCCACAGATGGTCACTGTGTTGAACTCACGCAGCCGGGCTTTAGAGTTGCAAAACCAGAACAGTCTCTGACCATCTCCTGTTAAGTCTCTGGGTATTCTGTGACTGATAGCAGCTATGCTGTAGACTGGGTCCGACAGCCTGCAGGGAAAGCACTGGAGTGGATTGGCGGTATAGGAGGGGATGGAAACACTGCTTATAAAGATTCACTAAAGAACAAGTTCACCATCTCCAGAGACACCTCCAGTAACACAGTGCTTTTACAAGGAAGCAGCCTGCAGACTGGAGACACAGCTGTGTATTACTGTGCCCGGGACCCACAGTGCAGCAAATCAACCCTAGAGCTGTGCAAAAACACATCACACAGAGTGTCACCACTGAACACACACACTCTACCTGCATGTAGCACTCACTGTCCCCATATTCACCATTATCTGAAAATAGCAAGAAAAATAATAAACAATGGGCAAAACCTCAGACCTGCAGCAACTGAAGTTTTATTGTTTTTTAAAGCACAAAAATGATGTTTGCATATGAAAAGCTCAAAGGTAAAGAAACAAACACAGAATTCAATAACTGGGCATATACCCTATAGACATGGAAACACAATGCACTTTGACCCCGGTCTTCTTCAGTGGTGCCTGCATGGGCCCAGTGTGGTTTGGGGCATCAGCTCACACAGGTGAACAGGAGGAGGGGGTGACTAGTGTGGATGACTAGATTCAGCAGTGGTGGCCTGTTGTCTGTATTCAGCTGGATGTGTAGAGTGCTGTACTTTACAGTCTGAAGTGTGTTCTATAGCCAGAGAGGGGAGTAGGTGAGAGATGTGGCGCTTGTGTATTTTGGATGAAGGTAAATGCAGCAGGAGCAGCATTCTGAATGAGCAGGAGGGGCCTGATGGTACCAGCAGGGAGACCCAAGGAGAGAGCAGCATCATCCATTAAGGACACCATAAGGGCCTGAATAATGAGCTGGGCAGCATATGCAGGAAGGATAGGGTCCGATTTTACAGATGTTGGAGATAAAAAAATCAGCAGCTCCAAATAACAGAGTGATATTTTCAGTGAGAAACTGTGTTAACCTGGATCATTGGCAGTGTGTAATACATATATATGCCATTGTGTTACTCCAAGTTTAAGATTGTATTGTCTTTTTTCTGACTTTATCAACCTTACCTCAATATCCATAGAAATTTTATACTTACAGATAAAATATCAAAACGCAGATAGACTGATCCACACCATATTTGGGGGAAAGAAAAAAGAAGAAAAAAATTGTTTTGCTAAAGGTGACAGACATAAGCGCATGGGTGGTTTATCTACTGAAACATCTATAGAATATCGGTAAACTACAAATATACTGAGATATTTATATTTGCTTGATTTTATTCCTGATGGAAGCACAGCATATGCAAAAATCTGTAATTTACATTTGTTTTCCTGTAGTTACATTTGTTACAGGCATAATGTTTTCCTCCAGGAGGGGGCAGCAGTGCTCGTTATAATGGATATTCTGACCCTCTGAATTTATCTTGTTTTGCTCCTTCCTCCATCCCCCAGACATTTAAACAAATTCTGTCCGCAGTATTTCCTATAAAAGCCTCAGAGAATTCTCCTCCCAACACAGGAACATCACCTGTAAAACAGAGAGGGAGATCTGTGTGTCACAATGGGAGCTATTGTAGCATTAGCAGTGTTGCTGGGAACTTTACCATGTAAGGATGCTGTATTGATATTTTTATTTCACATTGAAGTTATTCTATAATTTTCCCAAAGCTTGTCTTTTAAATAAGATTGAATCAGTTTCAATATTTATCCTGAATGTATTTTATTTAAAAAAGGTTAAGTCAACTGTTTATGGTCAATTAATATATTACTTATTGATATACTCACAAAAATCTTTTTTAATTCCATCTCCACAGATGGTCACTGTGTTGAACTCACACAGCCAGGCTCTATACTTGTAAAACCAGGACAGCCATTATCTGTCTCCTGTAAAGTCTCTGGGTATTCCTTGACTGATAGCGGCTATGGTACAGCCTGGATTCGACAGCCTGAAGGGGAAGCACTGGAGTGGATTGGAACCATATGGTGGGATGAAGACATTCATTTTAAAGATTCTTTGAAGAGCAAGTTCACCATCTCCAGAGACACCTCCAGCAACACAGTGACTTTGCAGGGGAACAGCCTGCAGACTGGAGACACAGCTGTGTATTACTCTGCCCGACACCCACAGTGCAGCAAAGTAACGCTAGAGCTGTACAAAAACACATCACACAGAGTGTCACCACTGAACACACACACTCTACCTGCATACATTCAGCATCACCCAAATGTAACTTACCAAACACATTACAGTATGTGAAGAATAAACAAATGCTGGCATTTAAATTGAAAAGAAAGACAAATGTTGATTGAACCCCAAATGTTTATTGAATTGAATGTTTCCCTCTATGTGCTGATGAAAGAAAGGACATATAAAAGTTGATATCAAAAATAATTTATTTAACGTCAAATTTTATAAATATGTAATGGTGAATATGAGGCCAGTGAGCGCTGCTGCTCACGAGTCAAAGTTAAGCACAGTTGTTTATTGAATAAAGGCCTGTGTCTGAACCAGCAGTTAAAACCCTGCAGATTCTGAATCTGTCAGTCACACACTAAAGGCCCTGCACAAAGCTCCTGCTGGGGCTGGTCACCTGCTGTCCCTCCACCTCAGTGAAGGTCTCCTAGAAGCACATGAGGGATGTTACAGCAGCGCCAGAAATCCGCTTCAAACGCATCAGCCAGCAGCCTGTCTTTGGCCCACAGAGGGGACACTGTGACCTCTGTGCAAAGAGTATGTCCTGTGGAATTGAGGGAAGTTTTGTATTTTCCTGAGTCATAATAATGAGCAGTAGTGCTTCACCATATCAGGGAATGTGAAGAAATTGGCTATACAAAAGTGAAGAACTATAAAAGAAACTGCTTTTTAATTTACAGAAAATTCAGCTGCAATGGTGGGTGAAGCAGCCTGCTAATTCTTATTCTCCTTCAGGAGGGAGCATAATCATATCAAAATATTGGCACAAGACATGTATTACAAATACTGGGTCAAGAATTTAACACTGAATATCAGGATGCTTTCTATATTGTGTGATTGTAAGCTCCCTGTCTTGGACACTCTCACTAAACTGACCGGTGATGTACTGAGTACTGGAGAGCTCCTGAATCCACTCTCCCACCCTCACCTGCCAGGAAACTCCCTGCATTCATAATGAATAATAATACAACAATCAGCCATGGAAGAGAGACACAGAGCTGTAATGATGGATAACACTTATAACTGCTATATGATCTGCACCCCATCTACAGCTCTGACTGCTCTATTTAAACAGCATGTGATTTGCCCACCCAGTGAGGAGGAGTTCATGCAAACTCTGAGCTCTTCCTTCTACATTTACCTCTCTGCACTGAGGGAGGAGGGACTGTTGTTGGAGACTGACTGAAGGACCATCATCACAGACTGCAGTCAACGACTTTCACCATGACTATTATAACCAGCCTGCTTCTGATTACAATGTTCTTCACAAGTATGTTCGAATCTCTCATTCATTTAATATTTACTAAAATTGTATTTGTGAGGTTCTGTGTTCTAAGACTTTTTTTTTTTCATTTTACAGGTGTTAAATGTCAGACACTGACTGAGTCTGAAACAGCAGTAAAAAAGCCTGGAGAATCCCACAAACTGACCTGTACAGCCTCTGGGTTCACATTTAGCAGCTACTATATGGCCTGGATCAGACAGGCTCCTGGGAAGGGACTGGAGTGGGTTGCCTACATTGGCACATCTAGTTCACCCATCTACTATTCCAAATCAGTTGAGGGAAGATTCATTATATCCAGAGATGACTCCAACAGCAAGCTGTACCTGCAGATGAACAGGCTGACAGCTGAAGACTCTGCTGTGTATTACTGTGCCAGAGACCCACAGTGAGAGAAGTCAAGCCTGAGCCCTGACAATAACTCTCAACATGAAACTGTCACCACAGCAGACTTCTGGGAATTCATGTTTTTATTGAACTTATGGCAAAGTACAGAGGGTCTGAATATTGAAAGTCAACTTGCTATTTTTGTTTCTGTAAGGGAGAGACATTATTTATTTCGATATATAATGTACATTTCATTTAATAATTTGTTTTGAACTGAACATCTACTCTATAGAAAAAGCACATTCTTCACTGGTTTAAAGAAATCAACAGCACAGTGATAAACAGTTCAAGAAAGCACTGGTACAGTGTATGATGTTGTTACATGAGAGACGTTCCTCAACAGGTCCAATCTAACATTTCTATGTGCGACACACTATATCTGTATTTACTCCTAACTAATAACAGCCAAAGAGCCGTGATATTTATTTAATCTGTAGTAGCTTAATGAATACCAAGTACTTCAGCCCTCATCTTATGAGCTGAACTCTCTCTAAAACCTTGACAATACAAAGATTGTGACTGATTTCATAGCTTTAATGTCATTTTCTGTGTGATTTGTGACCGAAATATACAATAAATAATATTAAGGTGTTGTGTTGCTTCTAAAGGTGCAATTAATAGTAATTCAGTTACACATTATATAAACTGATCTATTTTTATTATACTTTTTTGATAAATTTTAGAGACATGTAAAGTTACTTATTGTCGTTCAAGTAAAAGAGTACAGTAAGAGTACAGATTTTGTATAAAGTACAGTTTAGTACCATTTCTCTTCATGTATATTAGCACATTGCTTAGTCCATCCCATTAGCATTATAGTTTACGCAAACAGCAGTTCCATATACAATGCTACCTGTTCTTGTCATACCTGTAATTCATTAATAAAAAACTCCATATAAACAAATATATTGAGATATACTCAATTGGATCACAAACATATGCAAAGATCTGCTGTCATTTGTTTTCCTTGTGGTTACTGTTTGTCACCCAGAAAATAAAATAAGACAGCTCTCCTGTGTGTTTTCATCAATAAAAGTTGAATGTTTTACATTGTGCAGCTATTCAATCATAACGTATTGAATATTAATTTGAAATGAACCCATAAGCATTGTTACTGATCTTAAAATCCAGAGCAATGCTGGTGGAAGCAGTCTGCTGTTTTAAATTAGCCTCCAGGAGGGGGAAGCAGTGCTCTTCATAAAGGATACTCTGACCCTCCGAATTTATTGTTTTTCTCCTTCCTCCAGTCCCCAGAGATTTATTTCAGCGCACAGTATTTCCTATAAAAGCAACTGAGACTTCTCCTACCAGCACAGGAGCATCACCTGTTAGACAAAGAGGGAGATCTGTGTGTGACAATGGGAGCTCTTATAGCATTAGCAGTGTTGCTGGGAACTTTATCTTGTAAGTGAACATGCTGTATTCATATTTTTATTTTTAAATTAAAAATATTCTGTAGTGTTTTCCAAAGTTTTTCTTTTGAATGACATTAAATTAGCTGTTTTGTTAGTGTTTCTTACTTCTTTCAATTATTATATTACTTAGAGATGTATTTAGGAGTCCAAGTATACATATTTTTTCTGTCTCCACAGATGGTCACTGTGTTGAACTCACACAGCCAGGATCCATGGTTTTAACACCAGGGCAGTCTCTGACCATCTCCTGTAAAGTCTCTGGGTATTCCCTGACTGATAGCAGCTATGCTACACACTGGATTAGACAGCCCATGGGGAAAGCTCTGGAGTGGATTGGATTAATAGATTCTGATGGAGACACTTTTTTTAAAAATTCATTAAAAAGCAAGTTCACCATCTCCAGAGACACCTCCAGCAGCACAGTGTCTTTGCAGGGGAGCAGCCTGCAGACTGGAGACACAGCTGTGTATTACTGTGCCCGAGAGTCACAGTGAGAGAAAGTCATGTGGGAGTGATACAAAAACTGCTTCATACTTCAGTTCACACAGTCAGCAACAGAAACAGTGTTGCTTACATATGAATTCCCTGTAGGCAAAAGTATTAACCAAATGTCAAAAATGGATACAAGAAAATTGAGATATCTGAGAATTTAATATATTTTTTCCACAACAAATATTAATGACATTTTTATAAACAATATTTGAATGTAGAATAAGCTGAAAAGTGGTCAGAGACATGGAGAAGGAGAAGTGAAACACCATGGGAAAACATTTCAAAAGGGAAAAAACTGGAGAATAAATTATTCCTGGTGAAAATCACATTTGAGCAGGCATTAACAGGTATATGTATATTCATGGATTATTGGTTGTAGCTGAATATGGTTTACATACTGATTAACAATGCAACAGTTTCCTATGTTAAAAGACATTAGGAGTTGTTTCTTTTGGATGTGCTTAGTTCTGGGAAATATACGTTGGAATTGCCTTCTTGGTCTTCTCTCTGTACCAGTCACAATAATCAAAGCCTGAGCACAGTCACTGGGACACTGTACTGTAGGAGATTCAATTGTTCTGACAGGATTTTAAATTGACATCCTGATTCACTGTTGTCATTAAATATTCCATGACACCCATCACCATAAGAGTTGGTGGGTGGGCAGGGAGGCTCATCAGAATGTGCCTGCTGATCAGTATATTATTTGAGCTGCTCTTACACTCTCAGATTACATTCCTCTGGTTTAAATGGTTCTCTGCAAGCAGCATATTTCAGTTTTTACATTTCCTTCAAAGTATCTGCTGACAAAACTTATTTTAGACTGAAAATCTGTTGTTAGAGAATATGAGTTGACAATAAAAATACTTCTGTTCATCTAGAAAAAAATAGTTTCTATGGGCCTGGATACCTTCTTTAGGCAGTATATATCTGGAGATCAGGATATTATATGAGCCACTCTTACACACTGAGACAACATTCATTTGTTTAAAGTGTCCTCTGAACAGCACTACAGTGTCACGCGACGGGGGGGGGGGGGGGGGGGGGGGGGTTAGGACCCAAACGCAGAGGGGGAAAAACACAAAACTCCACATGAATGGAAACAAAGACTTTACTTGCAAAAAGGGAACAAAGGGAACAGAAAGCCTCGCAGGGCAACTTTCACAAAACACCAAGAAACTTCAAAACACAAGAAACATGAAAAAATCCAAAAATCCAAACATACGTGGGAAACAGAACCTGGGCAGAAACACATGGGTCAGGAACATGAGTGGAGGCATGAACAGACAACGACCAACAACCGACAAACCAACAAGGATCCAGCACCTGAGTCAGGGAAAAGGAAGACTTAAAAAGACACGACACTGACGAGACACAGGAGGGCACAATGAACAATCAGGCCACAGAGAGGGAAGGGAAAACGAGACAATCAAAAAACAATAATGGGATAATTGAAAACAATAATACAATTACACAGGGGGGAGAAGGACACAAAACCGAAGTGCTGCCATCTGGCGGCCCAACAAGGGAAGGCAGGGGGAAAACGCAGAACCCTGACATACAGTAAAGATCACACTGCTGTAGACAGGATGCTTTGGAGCAGCAGGACTGGAGCAGAGCTGCATGGCTACTGAACATGGAACATGGCTCTTTAAATAATGTCATTTCCCTCGAAGGGAGCAAAGAAGGGTGCCTCAGTGCAAAAAGTATGAAACTGGGCTTACTTCAATGCAGTTCAAGGCACTCTCGTTGGAGGAAGGAATGAGTTTTTAAAAAAGCCTTTATTCAATTGGCATGAGGAATTTTCAAAAACCAATCTAACGCCAACGCGTTTCCGCCAGTTGAAGACACTGCTGTGTATTACTGTGCCAGAAGAGACCCACAGTGAGAGAGAGTGAGGGGAGAGCTGCACAAAAACCTCTTCAGCATTGGTTAAACAAAAGCTTTCTTTCATTAACAGTTTAAGTTATGATGTCATTAATAAACATGCAGTCATGATATGCACCCACAGTGTTGTTCTTTATGATTCATAAAGAGCTTATTTGCTTATGCACAATATAACCTGTGACCCGAATTGTTATGGGTTTATGCATATTTGTTATTGATGTGGGTGCCTTCAGGAGAAGAGCAGTCTCTAGTGGAAGAAAAGAGGACCTGCCAATCAAAATTACGTCATTATACATTCAATGAGAAAACTCAAATATAAACAGATTTACTGAGGCCTGTTTTCTTTTTAAATTAAAACCCGTACCTACACAAAAATGTGCTCTTTTTTCCATTTGGCTTTACTGTTACTTTTTAAACCAGGATAATTTACCCCAAATAGGACAAATAAGCAAGCACTCATGTTAACTTCCATTTATATCTTGAGATATAACTGGAATGTATTCAAGTGTTTGTACAACTATGTGGTAACTGTGTGAGCCTTATTTCTGAAACAATATAATGCATCCAAAAGTACTGTTATCCACCAGCAGGGGGCAGTAGTGCTTCTCATAATTGATATTCTGACCCTCTGAATTTATTTTGTTTTTCTTCTTCATCCAACCCCCAGTGATTAAAAAAATTCAGTCCGCAATATATCCTATAAAAGCCACTGAGAATTCTCCTCCCAACACAGGAGCATCACCTGTAAGGCAGAGAGAGAGATCTGTGTGTCACAATGAGAGTTGTTGCAGCATTAGCTGTGTTGCTGGGAGCTTTATCATGTAAGTGAGAATGCTATATTCCGATTTGAATTGCAATTAAGATTTTTCTGTGATATCTTCCAAAGATTTACTTTCAGATAAAACAAAATGAGTAGTCTATTCGTTTTTGCAGTTTGTTTACATAGTTATTTTGCTTAGTGATGTACTCACAAATACCTTTTATTTCTGTCTACACAGATGGTCGCTGTGTTGAACTCACACAGCCAGGCTCAATGGTTGTAAAACCAGGAGAGACTTTATCTGTCCCCTGTAAAGTCTCATATTCAGTTAGTGGTGATCACACAGCCTGGATCCGACAGCCAGCAGGGAAAGCACTGGAGTGGATTGGAGTTATATTGTCAAGTGGTGGCATTGCTTATAAAGATTCACTAAAGAATAAGTTCACCATCTCCAGAGACACCTCCAGTAACACAGTGTTTTTACAAGGGAGCAGCCTGCAGACTGGAGACACAGCTGTGTATTACTGTGCCCGATACACACAGTGCAGCAAAGCCACCCAGACCTGTACAAAAACCCACCCTGATGAGTGTTGTGGCAGAACACAATCATTAAAGAGCTCTGTGAAGTTTGCACCCCACATGATCAGAATGTGAATTAAAATATTTTCCTCCATTTGTGCTGCAGTGTGCCGACAAAATGTAAATCCCATAATGAATTAGGACCTGTGTTTGTAACTCAAAAGTTGTAGTTTAAATTCCCAGCTGGAGAGCATGCATTGTAGTTTTGAAAATGCTTTTCTTAGATTGTTTGACTAAAAATACAGCTGCATTAATGGACTGTATGGAAATTTATAATTCTCATTTACTGTTTCTATTATGAAACCGTGAATGAATAAGTCATAAATCAATTTTGAACATCCAAAAGGTGATCTTTTTTTGCTTTAGGAAAACCGTATTTTATTATACACAAAATACAAAATTTTAGAGGCATGTAATTTGTTATTGCCACTGATGTAAAGAAAATCTGCTCCTCAGTACAATTTATGTACATGCAAATGAGCATATCATCACTGTACTCAACTAAAAGGTCCAGGTACAAACTTTCCTGTTCATGGTATATCTACAAAATATGGGTAGACAACAATATACTGGGATCACTGGGTATTAGTCCGCAGAGAAACACAAAGACACACAAAACGCTCCTCATTGTGGATTCAGTCCCCAGAGAATTTCCTATAAAATTCATTTACAATGTGAGCATCATTAGTATAACAGAGAGGAAGCATCTCATACTGCAGTTTTACTCAAAACCAGCTCCGCCCCCTTTTCTGTTTAAATATGACCACAACCTCTAAGCCCTGGAGAGGTGAGAAGAGCAGCTCACTGCAGCTCTTCTGCAACACAAATCATGTTCCCTGCATCTCTGCTGAAGGTCCTGGCAGCTGCATCCTGTGAGTTTCTGTTTCTGTCCAACTGTGTAAAACCAGAAGAACAGCCCACCAAAAATAAATTAAAATAACAATAATAATTATTCTGGCTTTGGCTTCTGCCTACTGCCACACAGCCTTACAATTTTTATATTTTCGGTTGAAATGTCATGAAATCCATATTTTTACTGTCTTAAAGTGTCCATTTCCAAATTTTGCTAGATTTCCAACAATTTTATCAGCAATCAAATAAAAATGATTCATTCACATTATTTTGTGTGGTATTAAGCAACATTCTCACATCTGCTGGAATGTTTTGAGATTTGAACAGCATCTGGAGAGTTAAAGCATTTTAATGAAAGGAAAATAGCTATCAAAGCTTGATTTAGATTGTTGCATTAGAATTTTTAATGCATATATGTTACAATACTGCTAATATTTGCACAGGAAAGGAACATTTTCTGTAATGAAACATTCAATAAGTAATATTTGTGGAACATTCAGACCAACTAAGCGTTTATATACACACTGTACACTTTATGTAAATAGGAATTCTCATGAGAGACAGTTATGTAAATCTCACGAGCCCCATGTTCTTTAAAACACAGAAATTACAGTTCATATTCAGTGAGGAGCAGCACTGTTCACTTTTTGCCTTTTGTTGCTGTAAATGAAATAAAATGGAGGCCTTAGTATTCATCATAGCTTTGCTGTTTGCGTTTAAATGTAAGGACACAGCTGATTTCATTCCCTCTTTTCTCCTGTCTCACAACACTTGATTGAGTGGTGCTACAGCACTGGTTATAGAACTGCTGTAAAACTGTGTTTTTGTCCCCTTCTGCAGATGCTCATTGTGACATCACACTGACAGAGTCTGCTCCACAGATGAAGAAGCCTGGAGATTCCGTGAGGCTCTCCTGTAAAATTACTGGATTCTCACTCAGCAGCGACAGTGTGCACTGGGTTCGACAGGCTCCAAACAAAGGGCTGCAATGGGTCGGATACTACGGTGGTTCTTCTGACGATCGTTTCAAAGTTACAGAAGATTCATCCAACAGCATTGCTTACTTAGACATCACCGATCTCCAGTCCTCAGACACAGCTGTGTATTACTGTGCCCGACAGCCACAGCGAGAGAGTTTAAGGCCCTGCTGTACAAAAACCCTTCACAGATGATTTAGCAGGCAGTGGGTGACTGGCTGTGCTGTGTGGCCTAAAGACATTTTCCGTTATTGTTTTTTCTACTGGATTTGCACCATAAGGCTTCATCACACATTTTTAAACAAAGTTGAAATTAATTTAAGAAAATAACAAATACATTCAATCCAACTTAATTATATGTGTTCAATTATTCCTATATATTAAGCTCCCAGTGGATTCAAAGTGAGCAATATCTTGAGTAACATGTGAAAGATTGCAAAACACAAAGATAGCAAATCTTTGGCATGATTACACAATGGGGATATAGATGCAGGAGCTTGTTTTCTTTGTAATATTTCATGGGATACATGATTTACAAAACAAGCTCCTGAATCAAAACCCTTGAACATAATGCATATACACTACAACATTATGGCAATAAACAACAAAACATTCAATTAGTCCTTTATTATTCTCATTATATAAATGGTAATAACATAATCATTAATTCCACTGAAATTTCTTAAACACATAGTCATCCTAATTTGCATAAACTGGGTTGCAATGTTGGTGCACAGACATGCATATTTAACTAGACAGGCAAGCACACCTTCTGCTAAACTAATCTTGTGAAGCCCCAGAAGTAAGCCTGTACTGCACATGTTGAGTGCAAAATACTGGCGCTCCCATTAAAGGGAATGAGGAATATCAGACTTTTGAAGGCAAAATAAACTTCCCAGATGATATTTTGAAACTCCATTAATGATCATTACATTTCATATGTAAAGCAGATTTTTAAAAAAGGCAATATGTATTAAAACATTTACTAACCA
The DNA here is from genome assembly GCA_039654925.1 of Anguilla pacifica. Taxonomy (NCBI): domain Eukaryota; kingdom Metazoa; phylum Chordata; class Actinopteri; order Anguilliformes; family Anguillidae; genus Anguilla; species Anguilla pacifica. The sequence continues at coordinate 67,012,112 of CM077285.1, read as the reverse complement.
TTGTTTTCAAACATAATGAAATGTATGAAGACTGAAGAGATTACCTTTGGTTGTTAAATCACCTTAGTTTTCTACATTGAATTCAATTCGGCAAGTGAATTGCCATTACTTCCTAGGCTTCACTGCTTGGACCCTCCTAGACTCCAACCCTCCCCAGTTCCTATGTACACTCTATGCATTGGTGGAAGCAGTCTGCTTTTTAACATTCTCCTCCAGAAGGGGGCAGCAGCACTGATCATCCCATCCATTATCTATACCCGCTTATCCTGAGCAGGGTCACTGGGGGTGCTGGAGCCTATCCCAGCATGCATTGGGCAAGAGGCAGGAATACACCCAGGACAGGCTGCCAATCTATCACAGGGCACACACACACACCATTCACTCACACACTCATACCTACGGGCAATTTAGAGTCTCCAATCGGCCTACCTGCATGTCTTTGGATTGTGGGAGGAAACCAGAGTATCTGGAGGAAACCCACGCGGACACAGGAAGAACATGCAAACTCCACACAGAAAGGCCTAAGCTGAGATTCGAACCCATAACCTCCATGCTGTAAGGCGACGGTGCTACCCACTGCACTACCGTGCCGCCCAGCACTGCTCATAATATGAAAATATTGGTTAAATAAGACTAGTGTTACAAATACAGGGTCCAGGGTTTAACAGTGGATATCAAGCTGCTTTCTGTAGTGTGGTCAGATGCTGTCTCTCTGGGACACTCTCATTAGGCCCGGTCCACACCTCTTACCTCACCTGTGCGTGACGGTCATGGAACCTCTTGCTTTTCATTTCGGCGCCCAAGTTAACAGGTTAGAGCAGCCACACAGCCTGCGTGAGACGCGCGTCTGAGGTGCGGCTCGAGCCTCGCTGCTGCGGCGCGTCATCTAGAGTTTCGGCGTGGAGCCTATTTTTCACGCGTGAGGCGCGCAGTTCTCAGCTAAAATAGACAGTGAAAAGAGCTGTTGATAGTCATATTGATAGAATACCAGTTACATGACATTACATAACTGACACCTTTCACTATAGTTTCAATGTCTAGGCTATATCTGAATATGTCACAGACATGAAAAACTGTGAAGAGGGATTGCTGTATATTTTTTATTTATTTTTATTCTTCTTCTTATTATTTTTTTTTATATAATCGAGCGCACGCTTCTTAACCCTTTCCTGTCTAAACTAAATATTAATTAAATTAATAATGAAATAAAATCAAACATTCTCTTATTGATGGCCATTATCAAAGGCAAACTCAATGTAGAAAGGTAGGGCTGGCAGTAGCAGCGCCGCAGCAGCAATGCTGGCGGTGTGGACACACACATGCATGCGAGCCGCTGCAGTTCGGCGAGGTAGCCGTCACACACAGGCGAGGTAAGCGGTGTGGACCAGGCGTTAGACTGACTGGTGATGTACTGAGTACTGGGGAGCTCCTGACTCCACTCTCCCACCCTCACCTGCCAGGAAACTCCCTGCATTCACCATGAATAATAATGCAACAATCAGCCATGGAAGAGAGACACACGGCTGTAATGATGGTAAATGGTAAATGGACTGCATTTATATAGCGCTTTTATCCAAAGCGCTTTACAATTGATGCCTCTCATTCGCCAGAGCAGTTAGAGGTTAGGGGTTAGGTGTCTTGCTCAAGGACACTTCGACATGCCCAGGGCGGGGTTTGAACCGGCAACCCTCCGACTGCCAGACAATCGGTCTTACCTCCTGAGCTATATCGCCCCCTATATAATGATGGATAATACTTATAACTGCTATATGATCTGCACCCGATCTACAGCTCTGACTGCTCTATTTAAACAGTGTGTGATCTGCCCACCCAGTGAGGAGGAGTTCATGCAAACTCTGAGCTCTTCCTTCTACATTTACCTCCCTGCACTGAGGGAGGAGTGACTGCTGTTGGAGACTGACTGAAGGGCTAGCATATCAACTGTAGAAGTCTTTCACCATGACTATTATAACCAGCCTGTTTCTGATTACAGTAATCTTTACCAGTAGGTTTAAATTTCTTATTCTTTTAGTTCTTACTAAAATGTTGATTTGTGAGGTTGTCAATAGTGAGTTCTAAGTCTTTCTTAATTTCACAGGTGTTAAAAGTCAGACACTGACTGAGTCTGAACCAGCAGTTAAAAAGCCTGGAGAATCCCACACACTGACCTGTACAGCCTCTGGGTTCACATTCAGCAGCTACTATATGGGCTGGATCAGACAGGCTCCTGGGAAAGGACTGGAGTGGGTGGCCAGCATCAGTGATGGTGGTGGCAGCTACACATATTATGCCACGTCTGTTAAAGGAAGATTCACCATCTCCAGAGACAACAGCAAGAACCAGCTGTATTTACAGATGAACGGCCTGACAGCTGAAGACACTGCTGTGTATTACTGTGCCAGAGTCACAGTGAGAGAGAGTGAGGGGAGAGCCGCACAAAAACCTCTTTCCCTTTACCACACAGAGCTACAGCACAGAGCCCTGGAATGAACTCTGTTGTATAAAGTGTAACTCAGGGTTTCTATTTTAAATACCTCTGAAGTGTTCTGTTCTTTAGGTCTCATTTATACTATCATATGATTAGTAAGTCTTGGTCATCTTTCAAATACCCTTTTGAGTCACCTGCAAACCAGCAGGTTGTAACCATGTTCTGTCGCTCAAATATTCAATATGAATTCTGCTCAAGGTGACAACAGAAAAAAACTGACTTTTCTCAGTATCATTTCAAGGACCTTTGCAAGGACATTTAAAACTTCTCGTAAATCCTGCATGAATATATTATGTACATACATTAATATTACCCCAATGTGAAATTGGTACTGATACTTTTATCACACATAAGCAGATTTCTCTGATTTTGTATATGTGATATATTTCCCACATCATATTCTGAAGTCCCATAATAAAATCGCCCTGTGGAATAAATGTGTACCTTCATTATATCCTCCCATGTTGGAATCCAAGTGATTCGAAGTGATTTACTTCATGGAGTTTAGACCCAAACCAACTCATGCAAGCACACTGCAGTCCTTTCACTGAACACAAAATGTCAATCTCACAATTATTACTAAAGGATTGACCATCCACAGTATAAATGACTAATAAGCATTTTGCATAAAATCTTGTAAAATCGTCTCTAAAAGCCCCAAATGTATTTGTACAATATACAAAATGCATTCCTTCATTTTCTGGAATTCAACCCACAGTTCACTTAATTTCTGACATTGGTTTAAAATTTCAATAAATTATAATATTTACTATTTATTCATTTTTTTCATGCCTGTTCCTGCACAGGATTTTCCATTTAACTGACAAACCTTGTAGACTGGCTTCACAGTACGATCATCAATTGCCACATCCATTCAGTCTCATTGCTGTAAATCCTAATGTTTATGAAATAGGCAAAGTAGACTGTAAATAGTTGGGTGGGGTTATAGAAATAACAGTGTTCTGCATTGAATGTAAGAATCACAGTTTTTCTCTGCAGCTCCTGTGAGTTTCCTGTCCTGTTGCTTCTACACTGTTGTGAGTGTGATCAGCAGTGCCCCTCACTCTGCCCTCCCCTAGAGGAGGGTCCAGTGCAAACCTCCCACTGCTTTAAATGGAGCCAGTGTCAGTGTGAGAACCAGAGCAGCAGTCAGTGGGACTCAGTCTGTGCTTTTACTCAGTGCTCCTCCTTCTCTCCTGCAGTCATGAAGCTCCTACCAGCCCTGCTGCTGCTCACAGCACTCACTCTCTCAGGTCTCTCTTTCTTATTCTCTCTCTCCTCTCTTTCTTTCTCTGTGCTTCTTCCATGTATCACATCTGAAATCTGCCTTTTATTTTAATTACAGGTGATCAGGGTGAGATTGTCCTGACAGATTCTGAAGCAGTGCTAAAGAGACCAGGAGACTCTCACAAACTGACCTGTACAGCCTCTGGGGTCACATTCAGCAGCTACTGGATGGCCTGGATCAGACAGGCTCCTGGGAAGGGCCTGGAGTGGGTGGCCCGCATCAGTAATGGTAGTAGCTACATATATCATGCCAACTCTGTTAAAGGAAGATTCACCATCTCCAGAGACAACAGCAAGAAGCAGCTGTATTTACAGATGAGCAGTCTGACAGCTGAAGACTGTAATACTGCTGTGTATTACTGTTCCCGAGACCCACAGTGAGAGAAGTCAAGCATGAGCCCTGACAATAACTCTGTACATGAAACTGTCACCACAGCAGACTACAGGGAATTAATGTTATTATTGTCCTTACACCAACGTGTTATGTTTGTCTCTGTAAGGGAGAGACATCATTTATTTCAATAGATAAAGTGTATTTCTTTCTATCTTTTGTTTTGAAATAGACATCTGCTCTATGGATAATGCACATTCTTCACTGGCTTAAAGAAATAAACAGCACAGTAAAAAACAGTTCAAGAAAGCACTGGAACAGTGTTTTATTTTGTTACATGAGAGATGTTCCTCAAAAGGTCCAATCTAACATTTTGAGTGTGACACACTATATTTCTATTTGCTCCTAACTAATAACAGCGAAAGCACCATCATATTTGTTTCAACTGTATTGGCTGAATGAATACCAAGTATTTCAGCCCTCAGTCTCCTCATCTTGTAAGCTGAATTCTCTCTAAAGCCTTGACAATGCAAAGACTGTGACTGATTTCATAGCTTTAATGTCATTTCATGTGTATTCCATCCTGTGTCTGCAACACATTTTAAGAGTTAACTTTCATATTTAAAATTTAGGCACATACTGATGCTCTTATCCAGAATGACTTATGAGAGTGTAATGGTCCAGCCACGGCACCCTTGAGATGTAATCGTTTGTCATTATAATTAACATGTGAAAGGGAAGGTCAAGGGGGGGGGGTGTTAGGGGTCTGGAACTGTAGGATAGATATGTGAAAATGTGGAACAGCGAAATAGAAATCAGTGTAGAGAAGGGGGAGATGTGCGATATATCATGGAAAACTGGGGCTTCAGGTTACGTCTGAAGGTAGAGAGGGACTCTGCTGTCCTGGCTGAGGTGGGCAGGCTGTTCCACTATTGGGGAGGCAGTAGGAAGAAGAGCTGAGGCTGGGAGGAGTGATGACCAGGTCACTGCAGGGGAGAGCTAGGCGCCCAGAGGCAGCAGAGCATAATGCGAAGGTTGGGGTGCAGGACTTCACCAGGGTCTGACTGTATGGGGTGCAGCTCATTTAGCAGCCTCATATGCTAACAAATTTAATGCGGGCAGCCACCAGGAGCCAGTGAAGGGAGTTCAGGTGGGGGGAGGGGGTATGGTAAATTTGGGGAGGTTGAAAACCAGGGGGGTTGTGGTGTTCTGGATGAGCTGAAGGGGCTGGAGAGAGTGCTGTGTAACCCCAGCCAGGAGGGAGCTGCAGTAGTCCAGTCAGGAGATGACTAGAGCTTGAACCAGGAGCTGGGCAGCATCTCTGGTGAGGAGGGGTCTGATTCTGCAGTGTTATAAAGTACAAACCTGCAGGAGCATGTTATGGCCGTGATGTGGGCTGTATCAGACAGATGACCATCTCGAGTCACACCGAGATTCCTAGCAGTCTGGACAGGAAACACTGAAGTATTGTTGATGGAGAAGGAGAGGTCCTGCAAAGGACAGGACTACCTAGGAAAAAAGAGCAGCTTTGTCTGATCAAGGTTTAGATTGAGCTGGTGGGAAGAAAATGCTTTGTTCCTTCTAAAGGTGAGATTACTTATTGCATATGCATTTTCAGTGAGATAAGGGAGGACCGTTTAGTACAATTTATTTAAATGTAAATGAGCACATTTACAGTGCGATACAAACAATAGATATTTACAATAGATATACAATAGACAATAGATAGAAACATCTTGTAATATCTGTATTTCATAAATAAAATATAAACAAGTATACTGAGATGAAATGTTTTTTCATGGAAGTGCAATAATACGTAAAACGTCTTTAAAATTTTGCTTTTCCCCGTGCATACATTTATTACAAGGTTAATAACACATTCAAATCCAAGAACTAAAACAGCACTTCAATGAACTTTATTGCATTCTTAGCAATCTCGATGAAATGTATCACTTTGCACAGATATTCAAATCATAACTACGTGAACGTCCATTATGAATTTAATCCATTAGTTTTGTTACTGATATAAATTCCAGAGTAATGCTGTTGGGAGCAGTCTGCTGTTTTAAATTCTGCTCCAGGAGGGGGAAGCAGTGCTCCTCGTAATGGAAATTCTTACACTGAATTTATTTTGTTCTTCTCTGTCCTCCATCCCCCTGAGATTTAAACAAATTCAGTCCACAGTATTTCCTATAAAAGTCAGTGAGAATTCTCCTCTCAGTTCAGGAGGATCACCTTTTTGACAGTGAAGGAGACCTGTGTGTGACAATGGAAACAATTGTAGCATTAGCAGTGTTGCTGGGAACATTATCATGTAAGTGAGCATACTGTATTCATATTTTTATTTTAAATTAAAAATGTACTGTGGTGTTTCCCAAAATGTGACTTTGAATAAGATTAAATTATCTTTCTTGTTCGTGTTTGCTGGTTGTTTCAATAACTATACTACCTATTGATATATCTGACCATCGTTTTTATTTTTCTCTACACAGATGGTCGCTGTGATGAACTCATACAGCCAGGCTCTATGGTTGTAAAACCAGGAGAGACTTTATCTGTCTCCTGTAAAGTGTCATATTCACTGGGCAGCTATAATACTCACTGGATCCGACAGCCTGCAGGGAAAGCTCTGGAGTGGATTGGAGTTATGTGGTATGATGGAAGCACTGCTTATAAAGATTCACTAAAGAGCAAGTTCACCATCACCAGAGACACCTCCAGCAGCACAGTGACTTTGCAGGGGAGCAGCCTGCAGACTGGAGACACAGCTGTGTATTACTGTACCCGAGACCCACAGTGCAGCAAAGCAACGGCGGACCTGTACAAAAACACATCACACTGAGTCAGCACTGAACGCACACACTCTGCCTGCATGTAGCACTCACTGCCCTCATATTCACCCTTATATAATTATAGAATTGCTATATAGATATATTATAGATAAATAAATTAGTTTTTCTTCTTATGTTCTAAATATTCTTTCTTTTAAAAGAATTAAAAGAGACTTTGATCTGAGGCCTGGATTCCATCACATTTGTCCTTCATTTTGGATTAAATGTGTGTGTTGTTTCTTCTTCTCGTAATGTGTTTGGGTATATTTAGGCGATTGCGGAATGCTACTCACATAGGTCAAAGTTAAGCACAGATGTTTATGGAATCCAGTCCTGTGTCTGATCCAGCAGTTAAAAACCTGGAGATTCTGGATGTGTCAATACTTCATCATATTGTGATGAGCAATTCACACAATTTGTGAACTGTGCTTGTAGCTCAAAAGTTGTAGCTTCAATTCCTAGCTGGACAAGTCACATTATGGCCTTGTATATGATACTTATTCTTCTTTAACTTAAAGTGCAGCTGCATCTTTGGGTTGTATGGAAAACTGTAATTCACACTTACAGTTTTTCTTTAATGGTGACATTAATGAATAGGTAATAAATCCATTATGTACCTTCTAAAGGTGATGTCCATGCATTATGGTACATAAAGTAAAGTGTGACCCACTTTGTAACACTTTATTTGAAAACTTCAGAGCCATGTAGTTAGTTACAGTATTGTCACTGAGAACTTTTTCTCTGTATAATTTCTGAAAATGTAAATGAGTGCATTATCACTGTGCACAAACTAAAGAATATCTAGACATGGCAAACATCCTGAGATCACCTGATATTTTTACCGATGGAAGGCTAAGCATACACAAAAAACTGATGTCATTTAAAATTCCTGCAGTTAATTTTTTTACTGAGACAATTTGCTGAAAATAAGACAAGACAACAGTTGATTTTTTTTATGCAGCATAGGTGGAATGCATCACGTTATGATTTAAATCCCAACTACGTCAATATTAATTTTGAGTTCATGTCTTAAGCAATGTTACTGTTCTAAATTCCAGAGGAAACAGTCTGTTTTTAATTTACCTCCAGGCGGGGGCAGCAGAGCTTCGATAATGGATATGCTGACCGTTAGAATTTACTTGGCTTTTTATCCCACCTCCAACCCCTAGAGACTCAAACAAATTCAGTTCACTGTATTTCCCAGTACGGAGGATTCTGCTCCCAACACAGGAGCATCACCTGTAAGACAGAGAGGGAGATCAGTGTGTGACAATGGGAGCTATTGTAGCATTAGCAGTGTTGCTGGGAACTGTATGTTATACGTGAGCTGCTGTATTTGGTTGAATGAGGGAGAGTGAGGAGAGAGCTGCACAGAAATCTCTTCCCCTTTATCACACAGAGCTACTGCAGATATTCTTGGATTGAATGAGTGAGTGGGTGAATGATGGAATGAATTAGTGACTATTAACTAGTAACTGTATTATAGACAATTCATCCCTGATGAAAGCGTATATTCATGGAATAATGCCAGCATCAGTCTTGTGCCTGAAAACTTCTGCCTAATGGGGTTTATGCGATCACGCCCAGAGGGTGGGGGGGATTTGGGGGGTGGTGTTGGCACCCCTCCAGACTGATGGCTCTCGTGGCGACCACATGGTGGTGCCTCTGCCTAGAACTGAGCCTGTGTACACCTGTCTGCAGGTACAACCAGAGTCACCGTTTCAGTGTTTGAGCCTTTCATATGCAATCATCCTTTTCCATGCCTCAGAAAATCAATATACATCTACTCCTCACAGTTCTCAGCTTTCTTCATTTTTGATTGAGCATTTTTATTTAAAATTATATAAAATATTTGTCTGGCATTATGATAAATTTTGTGTGGTTTTTACATGATGAGGGACTATTCATCTGATCAAATCCCTCAGGTTAAAAGGGTAGTTACTGCACAAAGCTCCTCCCCTTTCAGAAGCAACTGTTTCTCCAGCATTTAAATCCCCTCTGTCAGCAGTAAGACTCACAGATACCGAGCTGTCTGCATTCAAACCCTGTCTCACTGTGGTCTGATCAAGCTCTTCACCATGTGGTCTGTCCTTGCTCTCTTCATACACGCAGCTTTTGTCTGTGAGTACCTGTGGTAGTTCTTCTGAAATAGCAGCCATGTTTAAATGAGAAATGTGTGATCGACTCTTTCTCTGCCCTCAACAGGTGTCCAAGGAGACATTGTGCTGAGCCAGCCTGGACAGGAAGTGAAGAGGCCAGGAGAGTCAGTGAAGCTGACCTGCACAGTCTCTGGCTTTAGTCTAGGTGACTACTGGACTTCTTGGCTTCGACAGAAAGCTGAGAAGAGTCCCGAGTGGCTCGGTGAGATTAACAGGGATGGTGGGACGATAAATTACCTGAGCTCCATCAGGGGAAGACTCACCATCAGTAAAGACAATGGCAAAAACACTCTGCATATGGAGCTGAAGAGCCTGAGCACAGAGGACACAGCTGTGTATTACTGTGCCAGATACACACAGTGTGGGAGAGTGAGGGGAGAGCTGCACAAAAACCTCCCCGTCCCTCTGAGTCACAGGAATGAGAGCTAAGCAGCTGCACTCATTTTTTATATAAGAATATAAAAACACAATACGCGTGAATCATTGAGAATGACTTGCCGTCGCCTGAAGACTGTACAACTCAGCGATGAGAATTAGAGGGTAAAACCCGAATTTCTAGGCCAATCAATTTTAACCCTCTGTATCTTGGATGCTCCTGGCCACTCGCCTCCTTCTCCCCCTCGTTGTACCTGCCCTCATTGTTCAGGCCCTCAGGTTCAACATCAAAGTCCTTACGTCCCACATCGAGGAAGTCGATGCCGACGTCTGTAGCAAAGTCGGCTTCAAACTCCTTCGTTGCTGGATCTTTCCTGCTTACCACTTCTGTTTCTCTGCTCAAGAGACCTATCCTCTTTTCATTTTTCATCATTTGTCCTACATCTACGATGCCACGTTCAGACAACCTATATCTCCGTGGTGAAGTTCAGTTAACCATTCACCCCACAGCCCACATGGCCAGTAGCTCTCCCAGATAGGGGCTTTCTGATTTGTTATCAATTTAGGTTCAGCTCCAAATGTTGGACCCCCTCATACCTTGAAATTGAGAAAAAATCCAATACCAGTTTCATATTAATTTTATCATCTTTCAGGCTTTTAATATGTTCTGTGTCACCATTGCAGATTAATTCTACAAATGGTGATCTTTCATTAATACCTGAAACAAATCATTCAGACATAATGCTAGAAGGGTTCTGATAAGTTCCATAGATGCTGCTACTTTCCAATACTGAACTGTTTTGAAATTAAACTGAGTCCCACTGAAACCACCAGAACCATCAAGCTCAAAAATATAGAGCTAATGAAAAAAACAACAACTAGCAAGCGCACACAGTTTCACTGTTCCCTGGTCTAACAGGGCCACACAATGAATGAGCTACTGTCAGATAATATACAGTGTCATGAAAAAGTATTTATCCTCTTCCTGATTTATTTTATTATTGCATATTTTTGCACTAAATGGTTTCAGATCTTTAGACAAAATATATGAGACAAAGGGAACCTGAACACAAAGCATATTTTTAAAATTATTATTTTGTTTATTTAATGAAAAAGTTATCACATATCACTTATGTGAAAAAGTAACTAGTAACAGGTTGCACCAACTTTACCAGCAATAACAGCAACCAATTGCTTCCTACTGTATAATTTTATATCAAGAATTCATGGTTCCTTCAATAATAAGTTGTCCAAGTTCTGAGGCAACAAAGCATCCCCACATCATCACACTACCACAACCACGTTTGACTGTTAGAATGATGTTTTACATTGAAATTTTGTATTTGCAGACATAATAGGACCACTTTGGGCTCATCTCTCCAAGCACTGATGCTTCTCTTGTTGTTACGCCCTTGGAAAGGCCTGCCACTCCTGGGAAGATTCACCACTGTTCCAAGTGTTCTCAGTTTGGCTCTCACTGGTCTTATGGAGTACCAGAGCCTTTGAAATGGCATTTTGTAACGCTTTCCAGGCTGATATATTTCAACAACTTTTAAAAATAATTTCTTCAGGAACTTTTATTTTATCATGGCATAGTGTGCTTGCACAAACGTTGCTGTGATTACATCACTAAGACGGTAAGATTCAATATAAATGAGGTCTAGATTCAACAGGGCTGGCTTCAATCAAGCTTGGCTGTGTTAAATCAGCTGAATGTAATTATCAATTAAATTAGGTTAATTGGTTGATTAAGATGGTTGATTGAGAGCAACATGGCCAGCAGGTACAGACTTTATTTAAATCAGAGTCAGCGACCAGTTCAGCCCCAAGAAACCAGATGAGGCAAGTTAACCACAATAAACTGCTGTGATAAATAAAATAGGTTCTGATGAAAACAAGATGAACCTGTGGCTCTCCAGGACCAGGGCTGACCCCGTCTTATTTACGGTTATCATTTCAGGTGAATGCATGGATACCACACTGGATTAGAGGGTTGGCTTATCTTTCTCTGCTTCTGTGTTTCTATAGCTCTGAATGTGGTGGAAGAAAAGATAGATGCATTGACTGTAAGAGAGCAAGATCATCTGCATGAAGTCCACTGATCTAAGCTCTGCGAGGCACTTAAACCTGAACCCTACGAGTGTAATGGACGATGCTTGTGCAGATAGGAATAATGTTATTTTATCTAATTCACAGCTCTCACTGCTGTATTTAAACAGTGTGAGATCTGCCCACCCAGTGAGGAGAAGTTCATGCAAACTCTGGGAAATTTAGAGTATCCAATCGGCCAACCTGAATGACTTTGGACTGTGGGAGGAACCCAAAGTACCCGGAGGAAACCCACGCGGACACAGGGAGAACATGCAAACTCCACACAGAAAGGCCGAAGCCGAGATTCGAACCCATAACCTTCTTGCTGTAAGGCGACGGTGCTACCCACTGCACCACCGTGCCACCCAGCACTGCTCATAATATGAAAATATTGGTTAAATAAGACTACTGTTACAAATACAGGGTCCAGCGTTTAACAGTGGATATCAAGCTGATTTCTGTAGTGTGGTCAGATGCTGTCTGTCTTGGACACTCTCATTAGACCAGAGGAGGATGGGTTCCCCCTTGAGCCTGGATCCTTCCAAGGTTTCTTCCCATCTGCCACAGGGAGATTTCCCTTGCTACTGTTGCCTTAGGCTTGCTCCTGTGGGGGTTTAGGCCAGGGTTGTCTGTCAAGCGTATTGTAACAACTGCTGTAAGACTACAGTTGCTATTAAAAAAAAAAATTGATTGATTGATAGACTGACTTGTGGTGCACTGCGTACTGGGGAGCTCCTGACTCCACTCTCCCACCCTCACCTGCCAGGAAACTCCCTGCATTCACTATGAATAATAATGCAACAATCAGCCATGGAAGAGAGACACACGGCTGTAATGATGTTGAATACTTGTAACTGCTATATGATCTGCACCCCATCTGCAGCTCTGTCTGCTCTATTTAAACAGTGTGTGATCTGCCCACCCAGTGAGGAGGAGTCCATGCAAACTCTGAGCTCTTCCTTCTACTTTTATCTCTCTGCACTGAGGGAGGAGGAACTGTTGTTGGAGACTGACTGAAGGGCTAGCATATCAACTGCAGAAGTCTTTCACCATGACTATTATAACTAGCCTGTTTCTGATTACAGTAATCTCTACCAGTAGGTTTAAATTTCTTATTCTTTTAGTTCTTACTAAAATGTTGATTTGTGAGGTTGTCAATAGTGAGTTCTAAGTCTTTCTTAATTTCACAGGTGTTAAAAGTCAGACACTGACTGAGTCTGAACCAGCAGTTAAAAAGCCTGGAGAATCCCACAAACTGACCTGTACAGCCTCTGGGTTCACACTCAGCAGCTACTGGATGGCCTGGATCAGACAGGCTCCTGGGAAGGGACTGGAGTGGGTGGCCAACATCCGTGGTGATAGTGGCAGCACATATTATGCCACGTCTGTTAAAGGAAGATTCACCATCTCCAGAGACAACAGCAAGAACCAAGAACCAGCTGTATTTACAGATGAACAGGCTGACAGCTGGAGACACTGCTGTGTATTACTGTGCCAGAGACCCACAGTGAGAGAGAGTGAGGGGAGAGCCGCACAAAAACCTCTTCCCCTTTACCACACAGAGCTACAGCACAGAGCCCTGGAATGAACTCTGCTGTATGAAGTGAAACTCAGGGTTTCTATTTAAATAACTCTGAAATGTTCTGTTCTTTAGGTGTCATTTATACTTTTATACTATACTTTATATCATATGATTAGTAAGTCTTGGTCATCTTTCATATACCCTTTTGAGCCACCTGCAAACCAGCAGGTTGTAGTCATGTTCTGTCGCTCCAATATTCAATATGAATTCTGCTCAAGGTGACAACAGAAAAAACTGACTTTTCTCAGTATCATTTCAAGGACCTTTGCAAGGACATTTAAAACTTCTCGTAAATCCTGCATGAATATACTATGTACATACATTAATATTACCCCAATGTGAAATTGGTACTGATACTTTTATCACACATAAGCAGATTTCTCTGATTTTGTATATGTGATATATTTCCCACATCATATTCTGAAGTCCCATAATAAAATCGCCCTGTGGAATAAATGTGTACCTTCATTATATCCTCCCATGTTGGAATCCAAGTGATTCGAAGTGATTTACTTCATGGAGTTTAGACCCAAACCAACTCATGCAAGCACACTGCAGTCCTTTCACTGAACACAAAATGTCAATCTCACAATTATTACTAAAGGATTGACCATCCACAGTATAAATGACTAATAAGCATTTTGCATAAAATCTTGTAAAATCGTCTCTAAAAGCCCCAAATGTATTTGTACTATATACAAAATGCATGCCTTAATTTTCTGGAATTCAATCCACAGTTCACTTAATTTCTGACATTGGTTTAAAATTTCAATAAATTATAATATTTACTATTTATTCATTTTTTTCATGTCTGTTCCTGCACAGGATTTTCCATTTAACTAACAAACCTTGTAGACTGGCTTCACAGTACAATCATCAATTGCCACATCCATTCAGTCTCATTGCTGTAAATCCTAATGTTAATGAAACAGGTAAAGTAGACTGTAGATTTTTGGGCAGGGTTACAGAAATGAAAGTGTTCTGCATTGAATGTAAGAAACCCAGTTTTTCTCTGCAGCTCCTGTGAGTTTCCTGTCCTGTTGCTTCTACACTGTTGTGAGTGTGAACAGCAGTGCCCCTCACTCTGCCCTCCCCTAGAGGAGGGTCCAGTGCAAACCTTCCACTGCTTTAAATGGAGCCAGTGTCAGTGTGAGAACCAGAGCAGCAGTCAGTGGGACTCAGTCTGTGCTTTTACTCAGTGCTCCTCCTTCTCTCCTGCAGTCATGAAGCTCCTACCAGCCCTGCTGCTGCTCACAGCACTCACTCTCTCAGGTCTCTCTCTTATTCCCTCTCTCCTGTCTTTCTTTCTCAGTGCTTCTTCCATATATCACATCTGAAATCTGCCTTTTATTTTAATTACAGGTGTTCAGGGTGAGATTGTCCTGACAGATTCTGAAGCAGTGCTAAAGAGACCAGGAGACTCTTACAAACTGACCTGTACAGCCCCTGGTTCACATTCAGCAGCTGCTGGATGGGCTGGATCAGACAGGCTCCTGGG